>VZTZ01018488.1:142329-260945 GCA_013400955.1 Drymodes brunneopygia | reverse complement strand
AAAAAAAAGTACTGTCAAACTATAGAAAATTAAGGAACTTTGACAAAAGAACAAATACTACATAACATCACTTATCACAGCATAGACTGAGCCCATTGAACATAGGAAACCTTATAAGCTATTCAAATGTTAATATTCTATGAGAAGAGAGTTACAAGAAAAAGGAAGGGATAAAAACAGAAAGACAGGAAAGCTATAGTAAAACAAATATATAGCTATCAGATCCTGCTTTCCAGCGATATAAAACTCCAAGATGAAGGTAGGGTTAAAGGACAATGTGCTTGCCTCACAGTGACCCTACTTAAACCTTTTAGGCTTCCTCCCAGGAGGGACTTCCAGTCTCTTGCCACTCAGGGACTACGTTATGCAAAACTGGGGCTGCCTCCAGTGTGTATGGGAGGGCAGGGTAACACTTCACCAGAGCAAGATCGGACCCACCCTCTGTTACAAATTCTAAGCCACCAAGATGTCTCAAAACAGATCACCTTTTCCAGTCTGACACTTAACTCACTAGACCCTTCACGAGCTCTGCTGCCTTTCTCTGGACACACTCCAGCACCTCAATGTCTGTCTTGCTGTGAGGGGCCCAGAAATAAGCACAGGATATAAGATGTGGTCTCACCAGGACTGAGTACAGGGGGACAATCACTGTCCTGGTCCTGCTGGACACACTATTGCTGATACAGGACAGGATGGCATTGGCCTTCCTGGCCACCTGGGCACATGCCGTGTTCAGCTGGCTGTCAGGCAGCACTCCCACGTCCTTTTTCACTGGGCCGCTTTCCCATCAGTCTTCCCCCAGCCTGTAGCACTGAAAGAGTTGTTGTGACGGAAACCCAGCACGCAGCACTTCACCTTGTACCTCATACAATTGGCCTTGGCCAAATGATCCAGCCAGTCCAGATCCCTCTACAGAGCCTTCCTACCCTCTACCAGATCAACACTGCTGCCCAGCTTGTGTGATCTGTGAACTTCCTGAGGGTGCACCCAATCTCCTCACCAATATCATCGATAAAGATATTTAACTGGACTGATCTCAATGCTGAGCCCTGGGAAACACTATTGATGCCCAGCCACAATGGGATGTGTCTCCATTGACCACCACTCTCTGTGCCAAGCAATCCAGCCAGTTTGTAACCCAGCCAAGGAAAACACAGAATAAAAAGGAAGAAAGAAAAGGAAGCTGTCAAGTAAAAGTGTCTTTACAGATCAGTATAAAAATCTAGATGAAAGAGGATATTGGCAATAATACAACAGTTTTTGTGGCTGCAAAATATCTCTTATTTAAAAAAATAATATAGAAGACTATACTGACCCACTGAAATTTGCAGAAGAGCTCTGTGTGACTGGATTCACATGTGTATAAAAATTAAGCAAAACAATAATTCTATAGGATTCATGTGTCTAACGTACAATGAAGACACAGTGTTACAATCATTTATAGTATTTTGTCTTCAAAGGATTTGCAGTGTTTTCTATCATTAAAAGTTTTTTTTTTAATCTAGGATGCTGGATTTAATATCTATGTATGTCTTGTTATCAATATGTATATGACTTAGTATAGGGAATAATTTTCTTAAGTTGTTTCAAGTTGTTCTGATGAATGGTTGGTGTCTGGGTAACTTTTATATGTTCTTAAAGATACCACTTTGATTTATCACTAAATGAAGCGGGCATATGCACACACACTGGAGAGAATTAATTTCTGCTTGACAAGGACATGAAGAACAAATTGAAACATAAGAAAAGCAGGCATATTTTGAAATATATCTGTAAGTATTCTTCAAGAAATATAATTGCAATCATATTTCTAAACCAATTAAAAACAAATTATGTAGTAACATATTTGATGCACAGATTATAGCTATATTTTTCTGTATCAATGGGTTATGAATTTGGCAACAGCTCAGTAGCTATTCTCTTTTGAATGGTGAAACTGTAGCCAGTGCTGCAGAAAAGATTTGAACACAAGCAAAAAATATTCTGCTTTAATGGGGTTGTGCCTTTCTAATGAAAGACATTTCAATATTAATACAGATAGCTTCACATTCAGCTACTCTGTTTGGTGATTAGAAACTCTAGCTCTAATTGGTTGTGCAGGACAGTTATCCTCTATTAACATTAGCCTTCACATTCCTCTGATATCCAGCACAAATGAAAACTACAAGAGCTGCTGTTTCTTATCATCCTGCCTACAGACTCTAAATTGGAATGGGTTGTATTATTTAATGAGTTGCACAAAGAAGTCAACAGTCCTCTTTCTCAAAGCTCAGTATATCTTCCACAAAGCTTTGGATAATTTGGTTTACCATTTCTGCATGGATTTTGGATATGCTGGAAATTAACTTTGAATTTAATACTTAAGCAGCAGATGTACCCTAGATTAAAATCAGGAGAAAAATAGAAAATTATAGCCATCTAAAGGACTAAACAAAGAACATATTTGATTTATTTTTTTTCACCAACTGGTCAACATTCTACATTGGTCCTACCATTGTATACAAATGTAGCATTCTGTATCCCTGTCATTGAGAAAAAAGATTTGTTTGTCTCCTTTTGTTTTGCATTTGAAAGGAAAACCTCTGCAGTTGCAGACACAGATGTGTGTTTAGTTTTGTCAGTTAAAAAAGAGAACATCCTGCTGTAAAAGATAGTTTTTGGGGAAAAAAAAACCCAAAACAAGTGTTGTCAATTCAGTCCATTCAAATTGTAGAGTAGGTTGTTTGAATTATACTCAAAATCTTTTAAACAAAAACTGTTTGCACCAATGCAAACAAAAGAATTGATCATTAGAATTAAAGTTTTATCTGAATAAAAAAAAGAATTATTATTAGTTTGGCTACTGTGATAGCAGCACTTCATGGTGAAATTATCCAAAGTTAAAAACAGATATGCATGAACTTTCTACCAAATTTTCCTTTCTCTCTTGTCAAGCTCATTTCACTTAGGTGGGAGCCATCAGCTTGGGGGAACTTTCTCAGCATTCTACGTTCTTCATGAGAGGAGTATGATGATGCTGTTAATGGTTTCTCCTTCTCACTGCAGGACATGTTGGAGGGCACTTTTATTTTTGCTACCACAGTATGTCATTGGTGTGCAAGTCCACATTATATTCAAATCTACCATCTGTGATGCGTTTTTATGTGAAACTGGTGCCGCAAATCTCCCAAGGGTGCCTTTCCTTTTACCATTGATTAGCTCCTGGTGAATTGTTAAAAACCCTGCAGACACTCCATGAGTGTAAATTCAGGTTGCCTGCTGTAATCTCATGTGGGTTTTCTTCCATATTGCATTTTACCAGCATCGTAGATAGCTGTTCTTCTCAGAATAGCTGCCGACAACAAATAGGCCTGAGATCACACAACTGTAAAAATCTAGACAAAAGCTAAAGAAAAATAATAGTGAGCTGCTCATTAGATAACTGCTAGTGCAGCCCAAAATAAATCTTCCTACAGATACAGAAAAGTCTGGAAAAAATTGACAAGTCCCAAGTCCTTTTTGTTAGACTATCACAATGCCTGTGTTCTGCTGCAAGCAATGTCAAAAAGCCCCACGAAAATGAAACAAAACAATAAAACAAACTCCCTAACAAAACCCCCACAGACTTGGACTATTTTTTAATTCATTGTCTCCTTCAGGGCATGGTGAGCTGTAAATTTGCTTCTTCTCTACCTCAGGTTTTGCAAGCACTTTCTAAACATCAAACTGACCATACCTGTCACTAGAGTGAAGACTGGATGAGTGTTTCATCACTTTGCAGAAACTGTGATATATACCTGATTTCAGTGTCAAAGTGGGCATATGGATGAGGGGAGAGCAGGGGGTATCATTTCCCTTTACTTTAACTGGGCTTTCAACACCATCTCCCACAATTATTGTTTAATCTAAGTTTGCCCTGTAGGATCTGGTTTGCTAGACAGTAAGAGGTGTAAAAGATGGGATAGATGATTGGCCTCAGAGGGCAGTGGCAAATAGGGAGGTATTCAAGTGATGCTGGTGACACATTGAGTACAAAAATGATATATCCAGTCTAACAGTGTTAGCAGGAGCTTGGAGGAGGTTACAGTTAGCACAATTATCAAGTAGTCGAAGAATGGAAAGTTCTGACCCTGTGGAGCACTAGTGCAACAGCACAGGCTCGTGCCTGCCTGTCTGGGAGCTGCTCTGCTGGAAGGGACCTGGAGGTCTTGGCCAAGAGAAACTGAATAACAGGCAGCAGTGTGCCCTGGCTGCAGAAATGGACAACAAACAACATCCTGGGCAGTATTCACAGCAGCCAGGACACTGAGATGGATTCTTCCCCTCTTCTTGGTACCTAGGAGATACCACCTAGGTACCACATCCAGTCTTGCCACCCCCATTCCTGCCCCTCCCAGGAGACATTCATAAACTGAATGAGGCTTGGCAGAGAGACCGAAAAGTGGTAAGGGATGTAGAAGTTTCCTTGGGAGAAAAGGCTGAGGGACTGGGACTTGCTCATGCTGAAGAAGTAGTCCCACTATGAACCTAACAGCAGCTTCTCAGCAGCTGTAACGAGTTCATCAGAGATAAAGCCAGGCTCTTTACTGTGGGAGACTGATAAGCAGTGGGTACTAGAAGAAACAGGTAAATTTTAGACTGGATAGAAGAGAAAACCTTTTCTCCTCAAGGATATCAAGCAGCAAAACAAGTTTCCCAGTGATTTTGCACCTGAGACTCTGTCCTTGGAGATGGCAATATGAAGTTGGATGAGCGCTGAGCAACCTCTTCTGACCTCAGACCTGATGCTGCTATGAGAAGAAGGTTGGACAAGACACTTCCTGAAGTAATTTCCAACCTGAACTTTCCTGTGACTTTTGTTTCTGCTGTCTGAAAGTACAGAACTAGAAAGTATTTACAGAAAACATTGTTATTAAACCTTATATTTTTAACCAAAATCAAAGTTATATCCTTGAAATTTGCATATAGAACAGTATCTGTTGGCATAGATATATTAGCTCCATGTAATTCTAGTGATGGTCTGCAGAATATGTGGTTTAAGATGTGAATAAGACTTTTATATTCTCTTCAGTCACTGTAGAATGAACTAATTAAAATCCATGCAAAATACCTGAGAGTAAAGTTAAATGAATATTCATAGCTTGATAATAAAGTCATTATATCCATTAGCTTCCAAAGGTGCTTGACATGCAGTAACACTATAGCTTTTGGTAATTTTGGTAAATGTGCATACATTTGAGCTTTTGCACTATTTTTAGGTGCTGTTTTTAAGTAAAAATATCTTTCTTCATGGACTGTTCAGAGGCAAGAACAGGTCATTTTTATGCACAGATTTCAGCTTGTTACAGTTTTCTGGATTTACAGAACTAGAATTAAATATCCACAACTGCTATTAAGATCTGTACCTGAAGAACTATTAAAGGCTAGGTATTCATTTACCTGTGTACCGTTGTGGTGGAATCAACTGCACAACAGTAATCAGATTACTACTGATACAATTCTTGGGAGGAAAGGGTTAAAACTGAAATACTTGGTGAGGAGGGAATAATTTCATTCAAAGGGGCCTTGCAGCTGGGAATGCTAAGAACATCAGTGTGGGAAAACATGTATTATGCCTATTGCTGATTATTCTCTCCCTGTTTTGAGAAGTAGAATTTCTGCAGAGATAACATAAATGTTATCAGATACTTGAGAGGCATTTTCACAGACAGGCTTGAGCCTCCTGCTGGGAGAGAAAGCTCAAAAGCCCAGAGATCGTAAAAAGCACAGAAGCCTTTTGATATATTGGGGCAGGCAGTGAGCTCCCTCATCTCTGCTCAAGGCTAGGATGAACTAAGCCTAAGGGAGCCTGAGTCCCCAAGCATCTCTGCTGTCTGGCACTGTTAGCAAGGTAATGAAACAAATCTACTCTCTGCTTTTCAGTTGTGGCTTGGTGGGTGCCCTGGTTACCTGCATGTGTTGATTGACTCTGTAAAACAAACTATCATCTGTATGGGAGAAAGGATCTGGTATTAGACACTCACACAGGAGCCTACCTAAATTCATAAAATATATTTATGTTGAACATAGCATCACAAATACATTTGCATATTCTGCAGCATTGAAAAAAGGCATTTAGAAGTTGTCAGCTGTCAGTAGCACTCACTAAGTGATGATATTTATGATCTTTTGAGTTGAAAGTTATTGATGGTCAGGAAAATAATTGCTGTATTGAATTATTGTGTTTAATAGCTCATTTCTGGCAGATATAAAAGGCAAGTGTATTAGGCTGAGGTGAAACTCTTGAAGTACTTTGCTTGTGAATAGGGTTTGTGTTGATGGACAAACCAGTGTTGTAAAATACCTATGCAATATTCTTAGTATAATGTTCTTTATTTACATATGCAGAATTATTTTTCAGCCTATATTTAGTCCATCACAAATGCAGTCAGACAGTTCTTTCTTTCACAGTTGTAGGCTGCAGGCCAATGTTAAGTTCATGGGTTCCCCAGACTTAATTAGGAATATGTCTGATCACAATAACTGTGAAGTTTGATTTTGGCTGTTTGTGGCTGTGGACCACACAGTAAATCTGCCAGTGCAAGCACAGCTACCGTGAGCTTCTTGTTCAGTGCTAAGATTTGATCACAGCTACTGAATGTTACTTCAAAATATGCAGAAATCCTGCTGCTGAGTATGCTCTATCAATTAACACTAACTATCTACATGTTGAAGCTCCATCTATGTTTCAGGTACACCACTCTTTTGCATAGAACATTTGTGTAAGTATTTCCCTCCCAGGAGCTATGGAGTACATCATTGTAACAGGTGGGGTTGGTAGCACAGTTAAATGGAAAATAATACTGGAGATAGGTACAATATCAGTCTTTTGCATTAGGGGTGACATTTACAGTTAAACCTCAAAATAAACAAACAAAGCCCCTTGCAATACAAAGGAGTCTAGAAGCCATTGTGTTAAGAGTGTAGTACTGAGGAGACAGGCACTGTAAGACATTGCTAAATTTCTAGCTGTAGTTGCTAAGGGCACCTCTGGTTTGATGTAAGAAGTCACGCCTTTCTCTTTAGTTTCCTGTGTTTTAAACATATTAGTTATTCAAATAGGAGTAGATAGAAGAAAAAATCTGTGCAACACTGATTGGTTTATTAAATCTAAACTTCAAAATAGAGGTAAATGAAGTTTTTGATCATTACTCGAGAAGTTTATGGTCCAGTCCTGAAGGGAAGATCTTCAATTATGACACCGGTTTTATCTCTTGGTTTCATAAGTAGATTAATTTTTCCAAAATTAGGTGTCTGTAACCTACACATTGATGCCACCATTGACTGTCCTGTAGTTGAATGAAAACGATATTCCAAGAGAAAGTAACTCATCCTTGTCTTGTAATGGGGCCTCTGTGACATCATGGAGTTATTTCCCTGAATTGCATTTCGTGTCCCTGCTATTTTCTTAGCAAAAATCCTGAACTAATTCTTTTAACATTTCCAGTAGCCCAGGTATTGCCAGACTGGTCCTCTAAATTCGCCATTTGTTACTGCCTAGTGACTGTTTAGCCCCAGCTTGCTATAGTAGAGGAGTACAAACAGTAGTAGTAATGTAATCTGAAAGAGCTCATCTTTGGGTTTCATGGTGGGAAATGTAACCTTTAAGATCAAATAATGCCTTTAGGGTTTTTCTTCCTAAGATAAGCCTGAAAGAGTAAACAGGTATAAAACAATCACTAGACTTGAAATGATTAATGAACAAAAGCTGAAGACTCAGTGCAGAGGTAAAACACATGCCCATTTACTTACAGACAGAGTATCAGTTACTTTTGACAGCTATGCTTGAAAAATCACCACACTGAACTCACTGCAGGTACTCAAGACAAGCACGAACATTGGGTGCAGTGCTGGGAGACTGATGCCTCTTGCAGGAATGACCAAAAAATCATTAATTCTGAGACTAAATCGAGGTATGCTTTGCTCATTGAACAGGACTCATGATATAGTGCTCACTATTTCACATCAGCTGTTGCCAAGGAAAAGCTTGTTGTTAAGAGAGAGACAGTATATTGTGCTGGGTGGGTATACAGCAGGGCTGACCAAGTGTATTTCAGTGAGCACATTTCCTAGCACTACATTTCCGTTGTCTGTGTGATAAAGTATGCAAAATGATGCAGCTTGAAAGAAACTAATGAGCAGACACGCGAACTGAATTACAAAGCAAATTTCAGGAAATAACTTCTTTCAAACACAGGCAGAATTGGGTAATCAGTCACAGATGACAAAGGCAATATTGCTTTTCAGAGTATGTACTGCATTGCAGCACATAATTAACACCTAACATTACAGAGCTCTGGAGGCAATTTTGCTACAGTCAGAGGAAAAGAAAAAAATTGGTGATTTCAGACCTGGTTTGTGAACCCAAAATCTAATAGTATTCCTTCAGTGCAATAAGAAAAAAAAAAAGAAAGAGAATGCCTAGTTCCTTTGTGCTAGTTACCTCTCTTTGTTAGCTTACATAAAGCTATGAAATTGTGATACCTTCCAATTCCTATTCTAATCTTAGAAGTTTCTATGCACATTTTATATGTAATCTGTCTTTCTGTAAAATTATTCTAGACCATTTACGTCTCAATCTATGATTTAAGAAAAATGCTTCATTTTCTCTTCATTTGGATTCTGACATTTGCCCATTTATTTACCAGCTCGATTCCTGGGTCAGTTATGAGATGTCCCTTGGCAAGCTCCTAATTTTTAAAAGGTATATTCTTGTGAAGGGTTTTCCATCCTACTTAAAAGAGTTCACAACTTCAGAGAAACTGGAAAATCTGACTATAAGTCAAACTGGAACTAGTGAGTAAGGGATGAATTTCTCTAGTGTATTATTTCTTCAAAATTTAATAGAAACTTACATAAATATGTGCCAAATGAGATTGAACCTAACGTTGTGATGGTCTAAGAGGTCAAATAATTCAAACATTTATGGTGTTCTTGTTGATATACAGCAATATCTTAAACTCCAAAAAGTATCTATGACCTGAAATATGGAAAAGTATAATTTCTTCCTTGAAGCAAAAACATATCTTGCATGTATACAGTGAGGTCTACTGTGACATTTAATGACAATACTTACTTACATTTATACACCAAAACCTCATTCTGAGTCATGAAGTTGTACAGACAGAGACTCAAATTTTGGTAAACTTCTTGAATTTACGAAGATCCTAAAGATAACAGAATGAATGCCTTTTGTTTTTATTTTAGGTGATTTCCAAAACATTTCTAAAGAAGTTATGTTGACAAAAATTCTGTATAGTATTTTACATATTTAAGACAACAATTTGAATATTTTGCATAGTTAGTTTTGTTAAGAGAACGCCTCAGAATTCCATAGCATTTACATTTTCATATATTAGAAATTGACCTAGATCTGTCTACTCATGTATCTGTTTTGAGTTATTTCAAGTTCTTAGAATTTTAGGTGCTCAGATGATCATCTTTGGGACTCATTCTTGTTTAGATAAACTTTTATCTTTCTTTATTTCAAGAAAGAAAAACCAAAGAAGAAAAATTAAAAACAAAAGAAGTTCCTGTCAGAATAAGGGGATTTAGATATCCATTCATCCTGGAGGGCAGGTAACCTCTTTCAAATGACTTTCCATCTTTTGTTGTCAATGTGTTGACCTGCTGCAAATTTGTGCGAATAGCACACCTCTGTAGTTAACCTGACCTCTACTACAGAATTGATTTGAATCATTTTTGTGTGAATGCTTACACAGACAGGTATGCATGTATTTATAAATGTATGATTAAATTTACTTAACCTGCACCCACTTAAGAGCTGGGAAACCATTTGATAGTGAGATCCAAAGGCTTCTCCAATCGATACTCAAGTGTGAATATTGATTAAACATCATACTTAAGGGTCGTTTACCAAACTACCTTTCTGCTTTAACTGTGGTGTTCGCAATGATATATGAACAGAATGCAAATCAAAGTTCTGAAAAAAAAAGGAAATAAAAATTAAATCTATGCACCTATTAGTACTTTGTTCATAGGGTGAGGAACATAATGTGAGGGTAAGCTGCTTCTTCATTAAGTCTATCCAATCAAGGACCTTTTCATGCCAAAGGCAACAAGTAAAGAGGGAGGTGATAACCAAAACCACATAGAGACATAACCTTAGCAGATCAGGGATAAGGGATACATGGTCAAAGACTAGAAGTCTCCAGTTACTAAGTGATAGGCCATTAACAAACTCAACACACAACTTTGGCTAGAGTCACCTGATTTTTTTAACTGATAAGAAGGGGAAAATAAAGGAATATGGGGATTTGAGATGTTCTGGTATCTTCTGTGGGTCCATGTAAAACTTAGGAAGAATTTTTTAAGTGAAGGATCATGAGGAAGAATAAAGTTGCAGTAGTTTGGTGAAACTTCTTATTTCTAATGTTGTAGCTTTTGAAGAACAACTCTGTTTCTAACCAAACTATCAAAGACCATACCAAAATTTTCTGAAGGAAGTACCTTTTCTCATAAGAAATAAACTTTTTCTCATTTAATATATTGGATAATGAAAAATAAAGAAAATAAAATAATGTTGTGTTATGAAGAGAAGCAATGTTAAAGTTCATAGAAAGCAAATATTTAATTACTTGCCAGATAACAAGTATAAAAGGTCTTCATCTCTTTCTACTCTCTTATTATAGGTAAAGATATATATGAATATCCAAAATATGCAATTTAAAAAGATATATAACACTAGGGAGTTTTGTTCCTGTGTTGAAGAACACATTTCTCTTTGTATTTAAGATGTCTCATTTGTTTTCTAGTGCAGGAGTCAATAAGTTCTGTAAAATTTAGAGTTTTGATATAAAATAACAATGGGCCTACTGTAAAATTATATTCCTGAAAGTTGAGACAAAGATATTGTTGCAATAGTTGGGTTTTTTTTTTTTTGTTTGTTTTGTTTTTTTTTAATTAGGAGTTCTATATAGACTTTTCTGGGGCAAAGCTGAGATAGGTAATGTTTTACATTCTTTCAGACTTTGAGCAGAATATGTTTCTTGTAGCACATCTTTCAATCTTTGATTTTTGGTGTTGAGAAAAGTAAAGTAAAGTAAAGTATTCCAAGGGAATTTTTATTAAAAAAGCATTTACAACACTAAGAATTGTCCTAGAAGCTAGATTGTAAAAAAAGATATGTCACATAATATTCAATTAGAATTTTGCAACAATGGCTAGAATTTCAAAAAATTACCATTTTACTCCATTTTCAAACTGCTTTGAATTTACAATTCTTTCTAAGTTTTCCCTTTCTCATTACCAATTACTTTATTGATACTGAAAATCCACTTTTAAAAGTTTTCTTATATGTTATATAACCCAAGCCACTTTAGGCTAGAGTAGAATATCCACCTTTTTAGATTTTCAGATTGGTAGATGTGTGAGGTTGAACTGTATCTATCTCGTGTTCTTTGTCCCAGACTTTAGATGCAAAATGGAAGCTTTATTATAAAAATAATTCTCTTCCTACAGCTGTAACTAAACGATTTTTTTCTGGATCTTGTCAAAGTTATTGATGGCTTTATTTCTGAAAATGTTCATGTACTTTATAAAGTGAATTACTACTTCTGCTGGTTAAACAAATTTGGAGGCAGTGAACAAACATCTAACATGCAATATCTGTTGCAGGCACTTTTCTTCCACTATATTTTTTAAAATAAAGAAATCATTATTAATCCAATTGTGCAAAATGGAGCGCCTTACAAAATCTTCCTGAAGGTTTCTTCTTTCTATATATCCTGTTAATCCTGTTTGTGCAGAAAAAGGTGAATTATGCCTATAACACTGGTATGACTTAATCATGAGTAGAATCTATTTCAATATTATGAAAAAAATGCTCCCTTTTGAGAGTCAGAAGTGATCAAAAGTTAGTTTCCCTCACCTCTCCTGTTTTTTGTTGGGAAGTGGCCTATGCTATCATGAGAAATACTAAGATTGTTGAACCCAGTGACACAAAAAGGAATTATAAATGAAAAACACTGATAAGCAATGACGTATTTACACTACATGTATTTTGTATGTCAGTTATACAAGCTGGAAAGATGAGATAAATTCTTTGCAAGAAGCCCTTGCACATTGATTTTAGTATTAATGAAAAATCACTTAAATGTGGTAAAAACCCAAATCAAACCAAAAACTTACTTTAATGGAACTGTTTTCTTTTTTTATTTATGATCATTTATCTGCTGTGACAAAACTGGGCTACATTAGTCAAAATATTTTGGTACTATCAATTATTTCTAAAGCCATACATATGATTACATGGACAAAGCCATTTTTCTGATTAAACAGGTTTGTAAGTTTGCTCATTCTTGCATTTTAAAGAGAATCTAGATAGTCCTGAAACAAAAGATGAAGATGGGATGAGTTGCCTAGTCTGCAGATGAGTATTTTTCACATCCTTGAATGACCCATGAGATTCCCTTACTCTTTGGAATTGCGTTGCATATAATTGACAATATTCTTTGTTACAGACCTTCAGAAAAACATGAATATCAAATTGTACTATTGGTACAAATTTCATTGTTTCCCTGTTTTAGTGTCTCATGTTATAATGTGGAGACAACCTTTAAAGTGTTTTGTGAGAAAACTTAATAACATTCTTGGTTGTTAATTTAATTAGTGTGCTAGTGTGAGTTGAAATACGTTTTGTTCAAAAGTTCATACTGTGAATGTTTTAATTGTTCAATGGTGTTGAAAGGCATTTGGTGTTTTAAGGGATTGAGGGGAAACTAATGAAACAACAGTGAGACTAAAGGAAGAGAAGTTTTAATTAGCACTTTTATTCCCATATTTCAGTATGTACTGTCGTGTTGTTGAATGTGGAACTTTACCAAAAACTAGAATATTTTTGTAGAGTAAAATATGAATGTTCATTTTCATGCACCAGCTCATGGCTTTCAACCCTTTGAAAAAACTGTACACTGACTGGAGGACATTTATCTTTATGTATGTAGCATTTTCCATTGTCATTATTAAGTTTCACTTGTAGTTTCGCAGTGAACTTATGGAGCAGTGATTAATAAAATAACTTATTTCTTCAGTGTCACAATCTTAGATTCATTTTTTCTCACAGTGAATAAAAATGAAAGAATCAACATTTAGCAACTCATAAGAACATCCATAATTGTATTCTTAGTTTTATGTGACGTATCTGCTGCTTACTTTCCAGTTATTGTCACTTATTTCCAATAAATAGACTCCGGTTGTACTACTATTCTAAATGTAGTTCTCTCATAGGTGTTAAATAAGTATAATTTCAAGTCTGTTTACTCAGAGTGAGTTCATCCTACTTTAGTGAAATATGAAGTGGCTGATCATATATTTTCATACCTATTTCAGGACTCAGGCTAATTAGCAATAGGAGTTCTTGTGAACATTTTAAACCCATATCTCAAAGCTGATTCCTCACTGAAATCCTATTCATGTCCATGTGTTTAGTGTCTACCTTTACTAAAGCTATTTATGCTCTTTAAAGTGCTATTCCATCAGTTCACAGAGTATTTTAGATTCCACGGCTACAAGAAAAATGAAGGCTAGGCTCAGGTTTCTATTAAATCTCATTTCTATTTAAATCTCATTAACAAAAAAAACACAACCCTAGTGAAGATAAATAAGCATATACAAACAATTCATTTGGAAGATGGTAGGCAACACAGTGACAGTCCTTTGTGGTTGTTTTGTCTGATTAACATCCAGACTAATGTTAGAAGATAATACAATTTGGAGTGAATATGTCACTGGAACAATACCTAACATCTTGGAAAACGAGCTACAGCCTCTATAGTGTAGATCACAGTCATCATGTCTTGAGCAAAAAAAAAAGGTGTTGGTTTCTCATTTGAAGATTTATCATGTTTGACTCAAGAATTCTCACGTTATAGATGAACCACAATATAAAACAAGAATATATGTTAAGCTGAAATCTAACAGACTCTTAAATATTTCAGAGAAAACTATAACCATGAATATTTTCTGGCATTTATATTTACTATCTCATTCCTTCTGCTCCATTACTTTGAGATACAGCCCTATAATAGATATTCTGGAAAACAGAGCTTTAAGATTCCAGCATGAGCTATGTGCATTAGGTTATTACATTTTTTCAGTAGCTCATTTCTTACCAGACTAATGACCCCAAATTCAGACATTTCAGCTATACCTAAACCATAGAAAGCAGGACTAACACTAACTACTTTGCTTGCCTCTCTAAGGCTGCTCTGCTTGCACTCACGTTGGGGTGGTTTCAGTCTCTGCCAAATTAGTGCACTCTGAAATGGTGCCCAGGCAAGATTTCAGTGAAGATCATAGGACAGGGCCTGTCCCCAGATGACAACATGCATTAGTTATATCTGTCTGTTGTATGAGAAGAAGGTATATAACTCTATGAAGACAAGCTCAATTCCCTGTTTGGCTTTATAGGCAGAGAACAGTTGCTGGACTGCTGTACTCAATAGCATAATTTGCAGCCTTAGTGGGGACATGTTGATAAATTCCTTTGAGTAATATATTTTACAATTTATCTTTTTTGTCCCACAGTAGACTTTAATCTATTTGAAAAGATAATCCTTATGCTCTGTCCATTCCCTACTCCTTATGTTAAAAAAGAGGTCCACTATTTACAGAAGATGGTTTGCTTGCTTCTCTCTTTTCATTGTTTTGAAGGGTGGCACATCTATAACCTCTCTGGCTACCTATTCCAATAATTCACCATCCTCATCACAAAAATATCTTCCTTTTATCTAATCTGAATCTACCTTCTCCTAGTTAAAGCTGTTACTCTTTGTCCTATGTCAACAGGTCCTGCTAATAGACTTCATTTTTCTTACAGAGCCCTTTAAATACCGAAAAGACACAATAAGGCCTCGCCAGAAGCCTTTTTTCTTCCCACCCTCTACACTGACAGAAGGCCTAGGCTATTTGCAAAGATAGGAAGACCTGCTTCTTCCCTTCCAGTGTGAGCAGCCACTCATAAGACTTTGCAATTGAGGTAAGGAAAGCACAGATGTGTTGGAAGCTCTTTGAAAGAATCTCCTACTTGCAGATATCCACTTTACCAAGACTTTGTGCTGCAGAACTATTGAAATGCTCAGTAGCACAGGTGTTTAAGAAACAAGTGTCCATAACCTGTTAAAGTTAAAACCTTTCTTTACAAAGTCTGATATGGACTATTTTATATATGCTCTTGCCAAGGATGCACAAATGCAAACCTCCTACACTTAGAGATTTGATCAAAGGAAATATTTTTAGGTAAAACTCACATTTTTTTTTGTTTTAACTGATTTGCGTGGGTTATTGGTAGTCTCATTGCCCAAGGAAAAAAAAACAGACCAGAAAACTCATGGGAAGAGGGCCTTGAGGAAATGTTGATATTTATTGGACAGCAGCAAGTAAGGAATTGATGAATGAATATTATGAGATAAAGCTTCAGAGAGGAGAAGCAAATTAGCACAGAAAGAAGCAAGTTAGAGAAAACTGATTATATCTTGCCTGAAGAATATACAGGCTTGAGAGATGTCAGGATAAAAAACAACTTTTAGAAATAAATAGAACAATGAGTGGGCAATAGAAGCCATAGCATATAAAGTAAATTTGAGCAGGAGAGTTCTTGAATTTGATTTGCCCACTTGGATGAACAACTGATGAAGTCTGAGAGAAAAAAAATAACCAAAATAAAACGCACCATTGAAAGAAGTAAAACTAAAAAAACTTCAAGAAATGAAACATAACTCTTAACTTGACAGTAGTCTCTAACCACATCAATTGGGAATGAATGCCAGCATTTCTGAAAAGCAGATGTTCAGCAGCAGGTGTGAATGAAAAAGCCAGTAGTCTCTAATCCGGATTTACAACACTTGCATATTAGCAAATCAGCTCATAACAAGGGCTATCAGTTTAAATATAAATAGATTATGCTCAGATTTAAAAAAACTGCCTTGACTTCCACTGGAAATCAATCAACAAGGTATTTAGTGAATGGGAACATTCTTAATATTTTCAATATTTTTTTAATATTAGAAAAATCGCCTTCATATGTTTAATGTTTCTCTCCTGAACAGTAGGTATGAAGAACACTGTAAAAGTACAGGGTTTAAAATGTCTGACTGTGGTAGGATGTATTTAACTGCATAAACCACAAGCACATCCAAGACCCAAGTGCACAATCTACGTACCAACTTTTGTCAGGATGGGAGCTGAACATACATATTCTTCTGTATGGTTTAGAGAAGTAAAACTGATATCCTGCTCGGGGCAGGTTGCCAAACATGGACTCCTGGGAATGTTAGAGATTTATGTGCCCTGTCTGAACAGCATTCCTAAAATAGCTGTTTGAGCATAATATATAGGTTCCCTAGTCTTTGGTAGCAGTAACATCCTAGTTACAGTAAAGGCCACTTTATTAAAAGTACCCGTGAATTCATTTCAAAATGAAGAGAAAACAGACTGAAAATTCTTCAGCAATTGGATCATCATGTGCCAATCTGTATACTCTCTTTTAAGTGAGCTGGGTCAGCTCTTGTCTAGCAAAGAGATTTTTTTTCATAACCTTCAAAATGACAAAAGAATGTTACTTTTTCTAATATTTTCACTTTTACTTAGAAGTGTCTGAAGTTTTCTTGTTACTTTTCCCTCTATCAAATCATTTTTAGAGTTCATGGACTTTCAAATGCTACTGTTATCATTAGATTCAATGGCCCCATAAATGTATGAAGAATTTTCCAGAAATCTTATCTCTGGTCAATGAATCTGTTGACAAAACCTTCCACACTGTGTGGTTCACCTATGCAAGGAGCCATATTATTTATAGGACTAAAAATTTATTTCAGTGAAGTATGACCATTAATTTTTACCTTACAGGAGATAATTTTAATAGATCAGAAGTTTGGAAAACCAAAATGCAGCAAAAGAAATCATTATCTTTTCACAGACACACTGCAGGCTGAAGATGTTCTTTGAGTAAATTATTCATTAGGATTTTTTTGTTCAGTTCTAATTAATGTTTTCTGCTGGCAGGATATGTTTGCTACATTATAAAGTCACAGATTACACAGAATTGTACTTTCAGGTCTAGTTAAGTGTGATAAAAGTTTTGGTTTATTGGATTTACACTCTCACAGAAGTTTTTTTTCTTGGGTTTTCATAATAAAGTGTTTTAGTTCAATAGCAATGGAAGAATGCCAAATGTTTAGGAAGCTATTTCTTCTTCCTACTGTTGTTTATGGCTCATATTAAAAAATGATGACTCTATAGTGTGTTACATACCTATCAACTGTTTAACTTTATTCTTCATATAGAGCTACATAGCTGTTTCATTGAAGCATGGAAGGTGACACAACCTTGTTTTGTTTTTCTGGTTATAACTTGCCATTAGTACAGCAATATGAAGCAAGATTTATTTATCCACATGTCCAAAGACATAACTTCAACATGAACTAGTACAAGCAAAGTACTAGAAAATAGTAAACACTACATCTACATGGCACGTTTTCAAATATGAATCTATTTTTTCCTTCTACTGGCTGCTTTTGTTGGGTTTCCTGTTCATATAGACCAGTGATAAAGGTCTTCAAAAACTGATGTCATGGGCTTTAGTTTCAGAGTGCACAATTTACCAGCTTCAATAAATAGCTGATTTAATTAGCACGTTCTTGAAATTAAAGCAGTTTCTCCATGTTTCTAGCATAAGGAAATTAAAACATACATAAAAATTAGCTCAAGAAAATTACAGAGAAGGGTGAATTCCGAGTGCTGTTATAAGAAGAGGAAAATTCTCTGTAGTGATTAGATGAAACATAGCCTACTTTTTTTCTTTTTTGCAAGGGAGCCAATTCCAGAGAATGAAAGGAGATATTTCTGTATCTTAATGAGGTAATAACACTCAGTAATTTTTCTTATCATACTGGATTAGTATTTAGCTATTCTGAGAAAATTTCTGTCTTGCATAAGCATACGTGTACACTCTCTCCTTCTTTGAAAGAAAGTAATATGTGGCCTAGTTCTGATCCATCAATCTGCTTTGTATAACAACTACATCTAAGAAGAAAAACCTTCTGAAAGCAACACATCTGCCTACTGGGTTACTGAGGGATTCATCTTCAAATAGAATCTTCAAATGTTTTTTGCAATTTCCAAGAAATTTGTATCCTGTTAATTCTCCTGTTCAGTTGTTTACTTTGTGGCAGGTTGCCACAATCTAAACTACCTTTTGGTTAATGAGGTAAAGCTGATTTTCAAACATGGAAAAGTACTTGCATAAATATTCAAAAGGGGGAAATGTTGATTAAAGAGGAGTTTGATAATCTACTCCATTAACTCCTATTGAAAACTGTGATCCTAATGTCCCCTTTGCCTTTCTTTGGAGACCTTTCAGCTAGAGTTCAGTAAGTGACTTCAATACTCAGACTCTGCTGTCTTTGCTGTTAAATTAGGCAGGGCATGAAGTCAGTATATTTTGAAGTCAGAGTATATTTTAGCCACCTAACTTAATAAATACAGTAACATTTTAGTGGTACACGTTTTTCTTTGTTGTAAAAAATGACACATGAATCTAGAGTAAGGAATCAACAAGATATTTAAGAAAAAATGTTCAAATATCATTTGAAAATAAGTTTAATTTCATAGAATGGTGGAATTGTTAGGGTTTGAAAGGGCCTTAAAGACCATCTCATTCCAACCCCCCATCCCCCCATGGGCAGGGATGCCACACACTAGATCAAGTTATTCAGGGCTTCATCCAACACTGCCTTGAACACTTCCAAGGATGGAGCATCTACAACCTCTCTGGACAAACTGTTCTGGTGTCTCACTACCCCCTGAGTAAAGAATTTCTGCTAAAATATATAAAGACATGAAATCTGATCTCCAGTGTGCAAGTCCGGTGATGATTATTGATGTGGGGTAGAAATTTGAGTTTAAAGCAATTCAACTTGGAGCATATATTGGTACATTATATTAAATATTATACCAGATCAAAATGACTCCTCCTAATTATATATTGCCATTCAAACTGTGTACTAGTTTGTGCATTAATTAATACTGTTCCTCCTAAAATTGTTTCTATTTTATTCTCATTGTCTGACACAATCAAAAAAGTGCACACACACGTATCCCCTCAGTATATATCTGGCTATTTTGTCTATACATAACTAGTAAATATCCCAAACTAAAAACACTCTTAATTAAAAATAAAGTCTTAAGGATAATTTCACTATAAGACTGATAGTTACTTCAACTACATGTATGCTAAAAGAATTATTTGAAATTACAGAAATTAAAACTTGCCTTTCAACAGTAGTCTCAAAGAAAGCATATCAGAGTTCAAACTCTAAATAACATTAGTTTATTCAATTACTTGAAGCCTGATTCTAAGCTTGCCTAAAAATTTGTTAAAATTCTCAGTTAACTTACTTTGGATTTATATTTGGGATTTTTTTTCTTCGTTTTGTTTTGTTTTGTTTTTGTTTGTTTTTTGGGAGGGATGGTGGTTTTTCTGATTGTTTCTTTTTTTGTTGTTTTTTCTTTGTTGTTGTTGTTTTTTTCAGTTGGGGTCCTTATGTTTGTTTTTTGTTTTTTAATAAAGCAAGCTGAACATAACTCCTGTTGTCACAGTTGCAGTTTTAATTTTTTAGGGGTGTACATTTTAAGTCAGGTCAAAACCTGAACTCTCCAGTGCAGTATTGTGTGTTCAGAATTATCTTGCTCATGAATCTTATTAAAAAGTCAGGTTTTTTTAAATGTGTGTGCACAATGTGATATCATTTGTATTTTCTCCTTCCTTGAAGTGTTGTGTCACAAATAATTTAGTTGTAATTAAATACATGGGATTATACGTTTTGGAAAAAACATTGATCTATATTACTTACATATCATTATAATTATGAAGAAACATGAAAATAATTAGAGTTAATAAAGGTATATTCAACTGTGATCTTTGTGCAACTATGTCAAATGTAAAACATTTAAAATTGCACTGTGTATAAAAAGGAAATTTTGCACAGCCTTATGGAAAAGTCTATGATAAGTAAATAAAGCTTACTTAGTGTTTTAAAGTTGCATTTCTTCTGAAATAAAATTAAGTAGCTAATGTGTTGGTCACTGACCTCTAGTTAGATATTGAATTTGTACTTAGAATTATTTCAATATTAGTATTCTGTGCATTCAGTAGTCACATGCCCATTTAAATGAGCATTTTTAAATGGGTCATGCATATTAACTGTATCTTAACTGTGCCTCTAGATTTTTTTAGCTACCAGTTCAAAAGAAAAAAAAAAAAGTGTGTCTGTCCAGGTAATGAGAGAATCCTGGTGATATCTCAGAAATCATTAAGACTTTTTTGCAATTGAAAAAGTTTTTTCTCATCTTCAAATACATGTTTTCCTGACTCCAGAGTTGAACTGCATTAGTCAAGACAGATAGAAGCCAGATAGTCACCAGCTTTAGATATACATAATGATACCTTTTTTTTCAGCTGTAACTGCTGGTCAGATTGCTCTGCTCTGCTGAGAGCCATTTCTCTTCCCACAGCTTGAAAATCACCCCTTTGATTTTCAAGCAGTTCCATTTCCCAGTTCCAAAGAGATAGGAACATAGAAATATGTAGGAATAGGAATGGCCATGATTAAAAGTTTATTTTTCAAGTGGACTTACTAATATTGGATCTTCATTTACCAATGCAGCTGCATGATTCAGGTCAGAAATGGTTTGTGCCCCACTGGCTCAGAGCACAAATGAAATTAATGTGACACCTTCCACATAACTGTACATCAAGGTCTTTTTTCTTTTCCCATATCTGGCTGTAACTCTTTCTCCTCATTTCAGTGATTTTTTTTTTTTTTAAGTCCACAGCATCTATTGTCTCCCACTGAATTTGTTTCTGCAGATGGAACAACACATTTTGGAAATAATATTTACTAATTTGAAATGAACATACAATGGACAAGGGATATGTGAGAACTTTTAAAGTTTGAAAATCACAGTTTTTTCTCACTTTTGATTACAGAGTCCCCAGTGAAAAAGCTGCACAAAGTTATTACTGACTTTCTAACAGCCCTGTGCTGAAATCCAATGTGTAGGCACTGAAGGCACTGAGTGACTAATTGCAGTTATCATCCACTGGCATGTCTTGTGGTGTGCCACAAAAATTTTTTGTTGGGTTTATACACAATTTTTTTGATCAAAGAAACTTAAAGAAGACACAGGGTACTTGCTTTTTCTTCCCAAAAATTTTTTTCCTCACATTCAAAAGTAAAATTTATTTAGAAAATTATTGTTACTCTGGATGCCTGGATAGATCTAAGTGATGAAGTAATCAATTTTTGTGTATTTTTTCCCTAATACCCAAGAAGAAGTATCATAATTGTTTTCTTGAGTTATGACATTAACTCTGACAGCATCTAAATTGCATCGCAGTTAGTAATTATCCTGAGATTTCCTTATTTTTAGCCACTTATCTTCTATATTAAAAATTATAAATAGACAATTGTAGCTCTATGCTGGCACCTCGTTTTGTTTCTTTTTCTTTTTCTTTTTTTCCCCTTTATCTGATTTCAAAACTTCTTTCACTGTAGCATCTTATTACTATTCATTTTTTTCACACAAACCTGCATTATTGGAAGGTCACATTTAAAATTTTGGGGAGAATTTTCTGGCCATAAAATGTAAGCTGCCATATTAAGGAAAGATCATGGCAGATGGTACTGAGTGATTTTCCTTTTTCACTTCATTATCAGTTAATTTTCTGAATTTCAGAGGTTTGTATCAAGTTCTGAAGGCCCCAATTTAATATTTATCATAGAAGCAAAGGTGCACTGAAGTTCCTGATATATGTGAAACATTTATTCATAACTGATTTCTGCTCTAATAAAAATGTTATCTTGTAATAATATCCTTATATTTTGGGTTTAAGGAGTCTAAAAATGCTTCTTGTGTGTTCTCCAAAACCAAAATGAGATAAACTAAGTCAGTGGCTTTCTACATCTGTGCAGAATTTCCTGAGTTTCTCGTCACAGAAGAACACTTGTCTTTTTAGTCTGTAATTACGTTTGAGTATTTAAATTTTTAGTGCTGAGGCATTTACTGGACCAAAACCATGCTCTGACTTACACCTGAAGAAATGCAGTATCTCTGCTTATTTTACCTAATACCAGCTTTCCCTCAATAAAACAGCAGTCTGCAAAGAGGTAAGCCCTTTTCTCTGCCTTGCCTCTTTCATCTCCCAATATGAAAATGCAGTGTCTGTAGAGGCTATGGGGGATTATGGCAGAAGTTTTTGTAAATAACGCAATCTCCACTCTAATAACTCCTTGAAACAGGGCCTGTTTGTTCTCCCACGCAGGGCACTCTCTTTTTGGATTTAGTTTTTATGTCCTACTCATCTGAAGCTAAACTAACTTCAGATTTTAGTTAGTGATTTTTAGGAAACTGGAAGAATAACAATAGTTATAATACTCAGAACTGATTTTAAATTATGTAGGAAGGTTGTGGTAGGAAAGAAAGAGTCAAGGGGAATAAAATTTGATGGCTGTGTAAAAAAAAGGAAAGGAGGAAATAAGGAGGAAATTCTGACCTATAGCTGTTATAGGTCATTTAATCAAAGCTGGGAAAAAGATAAAACTGCTTCTTAATTATTTAGGTGTAAAATGCATAATTAAAAAGTCTTTAAGGGGCTGTATCTCAAGAGAAAGATTCTGAATATCTCAATGTCTAATAAAAATCACATTTGTTTTTTTAAACATTTTGTTATTAATTTCTAAAAAAATGTGTACACTATTTTTCTGTAAGCAGGAGATAGGCTGTCAAGGGACTAGAGGGATCTTCATCTGATTTCATTTAGAGACAGCAGAAAGAGAAAGGCATTACTAGTAATATTTAAATGTATATGCTCAAATCCACAAAGGATTAAGGATGGATGCATGCACCTGGTTTAAATATCAGACACAGTCCTCAAAACCACAATGTACATCTTTAGGCATCTAATACAATACCTGTAGGCACTTGAAGTTTTGGCAGTGAGTTACTACTAGCCCAGACAATTTGCTTTCAAATCTTTCCGTATTTGGTAGCACTGAGTGGCTTAATGGATCCTGACCATTTGCCTTCAGCTGGAAATGTCTGCATAGGCATTTCACACAGACCAATCCAGAGAGTGTGTCCGGACTGAGAGAAGCAACGTGCACACCTCCTTTTACTAAAAACAGCAAGTGGTGCTGCATTCCCCTCCAGAATATTTGCTTCCACCTATACAAAATATACTAATGGACATTTAAAAGCAGGTAAACAGTTCTTGTCTGCTGGTTTTAATTGTTCGGATGTACTCTCGTTTGGACATTTTAAAACTTTTTCTTTTAAATTCTTAAAATGACTCTCAAGTAGCTTACAGCAAAATTGAACTCTGACTAATGTTGATAAGTCTAGCAATATAAAAACTTTTTACTGTAAACATTTGCTATCATACACTTTGTAGTCACAAGAAAAAAAACTAATTTAGCTCCAGAACTACTGCCTAGAAGCAGTACAGTCTGATGATCCACATGTGAAATTATGATGTGATGAGAGGATGGTTGAGATACGTGCATGGATGTTATTTATCTGAGATCACGTCAAGCACAAAATGGGTTTAGAGCATGAATGATCACTCTGACTGGATTACTGTTATTTACTGCAATATCCTTTTGTAAGATTTTGTGGAGTTCAAAAGAGCATATAGCCTTTTGGAAAGGGCATGGAAATGGAGAGTGATTGTATAAGTTCAGTCCTTTACAATAAAAGAAACAATCATTTTAGTTTTGCTTCAATGTATGTGAATGACGCTTATGAGAATACATAGCTTTTCTAAATTTCCTGGTAGGTTACGAGGCACTTCTTCACATAATTATTATCAAAATATTTCTACCTAAATGTTATAGTACTACAGAAAATTGTTGTTATTAAATGGATCTGGGGAATGGTCCTAGCTTATGTTGTTTGTCTCCCAAGCTTGTTATACACCCTTTGTACTCTGTTGATTTATTCCACCAGAAGACTCCCCAGAATATCTTCCAGTTAAAATTCCAAGAGCAGGGATGGTCCAGAGCATGCCTTTATCTACTGTGAACATTTCTGTCAGTTTGATATACAAAGCTACAGGGATACTCACCAAAAAATCCCATGCACTTTGTAAATTGTTGCTCTACTTTTGGCTGAAGAAGAGCACTATTTGGAGGGCAGATACTCCTACAACAACAGTCCATGTTGTTGCTGATAATTTCACTGTGATTTTGCAGAATGATTCTAATCAAACTTACTATTCCAAAGTTGAAACAACTTTTAAATTTGAAATTAGAAAAAATATGATAAGGAATTTCTGCTCATTCTGACACTTTTCTTCTTCTACTGCATTTTATCAAATTATGTCAATGTTTTCTGCTTACTAACATCGGGGAAACCAAAACCTTCCCCCTCCCAACTGAATCTTGAAGCAAATAAGACACAATCAAAACTGAGAAGAGGTCTCATGCTATTTTAAACTAGAAAAATCTTAATTATCACAAATTAATAACATTTTTCTAATTGTTTCCTTAGATACTTTTGCTTCCTATAATTTTTAGAAAATATGATTAAATATTTAAATGCTGACTCAGCTTGTTTCAGTTTTAGTGTTCCTTTATTAAAATTAGTGCAACTTTACCAACCATGACAGTTCTGCTAGAGTGCCTCAGTGGTTTTAGTATTGAATGTCCTTGTTACAATCCAAAGGCATAACATTTGAATGTATAAAATTATATAGTTCATTATGACAGCTGCTTCCAACAGCAGAAGTTTTTAATTGTATGTATCTTAAGTACTCTTAACTTCTTTAAAATATTATATCAGAATAGAAAGAAAAAGAAACAAGTGAAAAAATTACATTGGTCTTTGAACTCTTATTTCATGTGCTATGTATGACAAATGCGTTTTGTGGTTTTGCAAAGAAATAATGTCATGGCAAATAATTATACTCATTCTATTTTTAAAGTTACATTCATTTCAACAGATGTGTCTGTCAAGATATATTTCTGGTTTTCCTCTCCTCTGAATTTCTCTTTCGAACTCCTCCAGTCCCCAGATCTGACCAGTTACAGTCATTTCCTTTCTCCCTGCTGTTGCAAGGAAAGATGATATTGCAATTGTTGTATGAAAAAGATCTCTTTGTAGTCAGTCTCAATGTTCGTTTGCTGCTCATGAGACAACACTGTCACTCAATAATGAGATGTTTGAGCAACACAGGATTTGGGAGAACAAATGAATCAAGTACAAGAGAAGGGTAACAAACTAAAAATAACCTGCCTAAGAACTATTCCCTGGATCCATCTGAATGATTGCAGTCTTCTAGAGCAATATAACAATTGGCTAGAAATATTTTTATAATAATTTTGTGAAGGACTTCCTATTAAGCTATCAAGAAAGCCAGGAAAGCTATGTATTTCTGCTTGCTATCACAATGACTTCAGAAAATATATTGCTTGAGCAGTAGCATATGTCCAGCTCGTTACCTGGGTGTGCAGCTGCTGATTTGCATGAAGGAAATGCCTTAGTAAACTCTAAAATTAAATGTGGAAAGTTTGTTTTACCTAGAATATCAAAGGCTTGGTTCAGTATGAATTCTAGTTCAAGACTGACATGTTAACACTTGAGTTTGTTCTATATTGAACACACAATAGGAAATAGTTCTTCTCTTAAATACTAACAAAATTTACAGATTAATTACAGAATAACTGCTTAGTTATTTTTCTTAAGAAATATGTGTTGTGTATTGCAAGAGTAAAATGTCATAGATGAGTAGCAACCTAGCCTTTGTCTTATTTTGGGGGAAAAAAACAAACATCTTGCCCTTTCAATGGTAAAACTTTTATTGTCTTAATCTCAGTGTCTACAAGCTAGGCACCCATTTACTGGTTTTATAATTTTATTATTTGGAATTACTTTACAGTAACTAATTTGGAGAATTCTAAACAGCTCATATTTGGTTTTTATTGCTTCTCTGGGTATACTGCTGTTCTCTTTTTGAGATGTAATTTATATCACATCACATCAGTAGTATTTTCATAAACATAGAAACTATACAAAATACAATTTTGTTTGCTTTTAATAAAGAAATCTGTCATCTTATTGTAGTGAGAACTCAGTATGAAAGGGAAAGCCAGATTTCTGTGGATAGAAATAATGTTTTCTTTGTTCTGGTATTTATCAAGCCAAGATTTAACTTTAATGGTATTCACTTTATGCTTTTAAAAATTTCTATGTGGGTAGAAAGAGCTACTTTTACAAAAACTTTCTTTCTGCCACTGTGATACAAACTATTGCAATAAACCTTCAGCTGGCACCAGTACAGGTCTTCTAATACTCATACCCCCTACCAATTGCTGCATATTTTATCTTTGCACCAATTAAACAGTGGTGATATTTTTTATGTTTCTAGAATTATTCAAACAGTGGAATTCTGCTAGAAAAGGCTAACACTGGGAAGTTGATCTCAATCATCATTGAGAAGGAAAAAATATTTTTTCAGTAGCTTGATGAACTCAAATATTTCCATTCAGCTTGGGTTGTTTTTTTTTTTTGCAACATTTGAGCACTGTATTTTGGAGTTATTTTAGTGTATCAGAAATTTAAGCCAATACAGAATAATTCCAACTTTCATAAATTTTCCAATTATTCTGTTCATATAATAGAAGATAAAAAATAATGTAAATAATATAGTTGAAACAATATTAACTCACAAGTAATTAAAAATCAATATCTTAAATTTTAGTACTGTATATCTTTTATTTTCATTTATTTTGGGAAGACAGTTATTAAAGTGATCCCAAGTGTCTAACTGTAAAATTAAGTTTGTCTGTGTATTCAGACTCAGACATGTGGCCGCTCAGAATTGCAAGGAGGTTGATTTCTTTGTTTAAGATAAGACATGTTCACATGATAATTTTTCAGACATTTGTGAGGATGTAATCACTAATAAGACATGACTTCTGACATCCATGTAAAATGAAATCAGATAACTATCTCTAGGGAAAGCCATTTCTAAAAAAATGTGAAATGTTTCCGACAAATTACAAATTGTATTCTAAAAGTGTTAAAATAGAATTCTTACCTAAATATTCAGAACTGAATTATTTAATTTTCTCGGTCATGGATATACATGTATTAAGGAGAGGTAATTAAAATTATTTTAAATATTAATTTAAAGTTTGAATACATGCAAACACTGAAATATAAAATGTATTTCAATTACAGTGCAAGGATAGACAGTTTAATATAGACAAAAAAAGAGTTTTCAAAGCAAAACCAAATCTGTCAGCCCGGGTCTCCAGGTGCTGTCTTTCTTCTTTATTTTACTATGTAAGGTATAAAAAAATAGCTTTGACATTTTTTTGAGTGTATTTTTTTTTTTTATTTAGCAAGAGGTTCTTGTAATTTCCCTCAGGAAACTAATATTGCTGCTCTAATAGAATCTGGGATATGTTCGAAATAGCCAGTTCAACTTTCTTTATTGTTATTCAACATCATAACTACACTATTTCTTGTTACACTCTCTTGCATTCTTTAAAATTACAATTTTTTCTTTTGGGTTTTCATACTTCAAATGATATTGATTTCCTGTTTCACTCCAGGCATTAGACAAGCCAGAGATGTGTAATTTTCTAGAATTGTCATGGCTGTTTCTGAAGTCCCTACAGATAACAAATGTTTATCTGGAAGATAGTTTCTTGAACTGAATCCCATATTTCAAGTATTACTTCACCAGAAATGCCCAGAGAAAAGTGCTGCCTGTTTGCTTTCTCTTGAGATATTTCTGCATATTCAGCCCTAAATTGGAAAGAATTGGCTTTCCTTTTCTGTCATCTCTCATTGAAAACTTACTGTTTATTATCACATGAACAAATTCTTTCCATTTCTGAGGCTGTCCATCAGGGAGGTCTCCCTATCACACTGATAATTTGTTCTTCACATGGTTGTCTCGTCTTACCCTTTCAGCTCTGTTTCCAAAGTAACATCTCAAAATTTCAAACATAAAATAAATCAAGAAATAACAACTGTCAGAAATCCCAATACTCTGCATCATATATTGTCATACCGTAGCCATCATATGTACTCATTCACATAGTACATTGTGATTAGCTTTGAACAAAACTATGTCTTGGGAAAAACTCTGATCCATGTGCTGGAGAAAAAGATACTGAGAGCACCATTGAGCTGGCTCACTAAACCTGAAATATTTTCTTTCCTAATCTACAAGGTGGGTAAAATTACACTCTTATTTCTTCAGATTACAAAACAGGAAAAACACAACCATTACAGAAACATAGCATGACCTACTACAAGAATTTCTCTCTCACAGATTTTTTGGCAAGCTAAAGTGGATAAGTAAAGATAACATTTTTTATCATATCAACTACTGGAGTTACCACAAGTCAGAAAGAAACCTTAGGTTTCAAAAGCATGCAGGCAGAAAGCAGTGATGGGAGCAGGATTGTGCATTTATTAAGAGAGTTACAGGTATTTTGAAGCTGTGAGTTTCTGTAAAGCAACAGAAATATAAACTTAATAGCAAACACCCACCAAGCATTTAGGAGCCTTTCACAGAAAACAGAAGTTTTAATAGATCGCAGGACTAAAAAAAGTCTACCCTGGTTCAGTTTCTTGTGATGTATGTTTTAACTGTGCTGATTACTGAGCACAGCCTAAACCCAGAGAAGTGGTTTGCAGCTGTAGTTCTGACATAGAATGAAAAGTGAAAGAAAAGTGGTGATTTTCTGGGAAACTGATTTTAAGAAATAAAATGTATGAACCTAGATATCTCCTGTACAAAAAGATACTTTTTATCTATTGACAGTCGTGGATAATGCAGATAAAATTATCTTAAATACCAGAGATTTTACAGACTTTGATGTTTTTAATGTTACCAATTGAAAAGAAATGCCAAGCACAGTTTCAGGCCTGTCTGAAAACACACCAAAAAAAAGTGTTTTCTACTCACATGCTTGAAAAACTAGTACCACCTAACCTGGTGCACCCTAAATGTATATTACATGACATGTCTATTAAGTTTTCCAAATTAATATTTCAGTCTGTCTATTTCACATGGAGAAACTTTATTTGCATAGGTCATTTTGCAAGTTAAAGGCAGATGTCTTTGTCAGTGGCCTCAATAAAAGGGCCTTTTTTGGCATGTTAAAATTTTTGTTAGATTTTAGCTTAAAGTAATAGCCTAAGGTGACAAAATAGAGCTTTGTTTTGTAATGTTTACAAGTTTCTATCATGTTGCATAACACAATTCAAAGGCATCTTGCTACCTAGCAAATATGAGAACTTAAACATATATTTTTGTTCAATTTGGAGAGAAGATGTCACTTATTGACTGTAACACTGGGTGTGGAGTATCAGTACCAAGGCTCTAGTATAGGACTCTCCCATTGACTTCAGGTGAAATTGTCTCTTTGCTTTGCATTTCAACTGTTTCAAAATGAATGTAGTGTAATAATCACATGTAAAAGTAAGGGTGAAACTAAATGCATATTTAATGAAATGTTTCCCCAGACAAATAAGAATTTCACATTTCTCTGGATTTGAATTAGTTTTGGGTTAGAATGTATAGCTTAACAAATATGTGCAAAAGCTCTGAATAAATTGCTTCTTGAAATAAGGACAAAATAAAGATGACTCTTAAATTGCTTATTGTAAGATCCTTTACTCTCAAGAATATGGTTATAACTTTTATACAAGGGAAATATTAGTCCTTTTGACAAATATGTAGAAACAAATCTGAATTTCTATTTCCTTACATGTTAATGGGAAAGATTAATTTAATACACATGAGGAGTTGAGCAGCTTTGTGCTTATCTCAGGACTCATGGAAGCTTTTTCACATTATGCAGTTGGTGATCTGGCAGCTTTTGTGATTGGTAGATCCCTTGCAAAGGCAACTGTAAGGCTGATAGAAAGGCTTTAACATCCTTCTGACAAACAAACAGCTGACAGCATCCCTTGATGGTGTTGTTTATGACATAGCTTTGCCAAACACTGTCTCATTTACTTGAAAATGTCAGCAGCTGGAACAGGGAACAAGATGGTGACTAATAATTCTGAATTAATTGCAGCCATTAATTTTAATTGGGATTCAAAATGTTCTAATTTGGTGTACATTTAAATTACTAATTAAGTTTCACTCTGTGTATATCTCATATGAAGCAATTACTGATACTTCTCTCTGAGATAAATACCTCAAAAGCAAACTGAATAAAGATTGTGATTTCCATCATAAACTGTATGCATTTAAATTTAGCATTCCCTGTATCATATTCCTTTTAGACATATCTTAGCAAGATTCTGTAAGGACTGGAAAGCTTATTAAAAAAATTAATAAAATACACATTTTTATGGAGAAAAAAAATTACTTATGATTTTCAGTACACTATACAATAATGCTTAGAATTTTAGGATTCTGGGGTTTGGTTTGTTCATTAGTTTGTTTGTTTGTAAAATGATGCTACACAAAGGGATATCTCCTAATTTCCTGAACACATTAGTAGTTTTCACCATTTTGGAAAAGTCAACCATCCAACCATAGAGAATTCTCTGTTATCCAGATGATTACTCCATGCACTTTGAACAAAAGAAAGGAGGTTGTTTAAAAGGAATTATTTGTGCATAGTTTACTAAGTTTTCTCAAAGGAAAGTAAAATTATCTTGTGACCAAGAGTACAGCAAAGTAAATAAAAATCCTCAGAATCTCTTTTTTCTTCTTAGAACATCCCTCCGAAAGGAGGTGCTCTTTAGTTAGAATACATCTAATTGTTGGCAAGTATGAAAATGGGCATAAGAGGACCTGTAACAGTAATAGAACAATTTAGGTAATTGCAGATTTTTTTTTTTCACAGCATATCTCTTCTTTGACAAAAACAGAACTTCCAAACTTCAGAAAAATCTGGGCAAAAAAGTACATACTATGACACTAACAGCTGGAGGTCATACTCACACTCACAAATAGACATTTCCATATTTGCCAGGAAAGAGATGTGGACAGACGTATGGTCTGGAACAAGAGGTTTCACAGAGCCTAGAGGTAGAGAAAGAAATTACTACACTTATACCTACAGTTGAACTATCCAAAGCTGAAGTAACCGAAATATTTTAGTGAGTGTTTGCACCAAAATGTGACAGATGTTTCAGTTTATAAAATTATTTTTGTCTTGAGTGAACAATCCAAAATAGAACACTGCTAATTATTTCTCTACCATACTCACCTGGACTAGAAATAAATAAAAAATAAATTAAATTAAAAAAATTTATTGGAAACCAGAGGAAAATAATTTCATATGAATTAATACTTCACTGTAGCTGCAATAAGATATTCTGACACAATCATTATGTTAGATCTACTGCTGTTTATGAACTCAGAATAATGATGCAAGAATCAATAAAAAGTTTCTGAATAAATGCAGACCACATTAAGAAAAAGCAAACCAAAACAACCCACTGGGTACAATAGAAACTTCTGCTTATTGCATATTGTATCTGATGTAGTTGTTGATTATCAAATTACTTCTAAGTGATTTTTACATAAAAATTTCATCAGAAGATGAATCTTCCTGGGACTTACAATGCCATAAGGTAAATTAGACCAAAATTATGGTATTGGTACTAATTAATTCAAATAGTGATAGTGATGACTGGGAATGGATTTTTTTATCATTCCCATTATAGAGTTCAATAAATTCCATTTCATTATTGTGTATAAAGTAGGCTTTTAAGGTTTAATGCTCTCCATGTGCAAAGATTCCTTTACTTAGTACTGCAACACCTGAACCAAGGTCTAGCATTTGACTTTTGATCATGGATAGCAACATAATATTTTCTATTGTCAGATCAGCTTGAAAATAAAAAAGAGAAAGAAAAAAGAAAAGAAATGCAATTACCTTAGATCAAGAATTGCAGTGCTTTAAATCTTAATAAATCTGCACCCAGAACTCTTGATTTCTTTAATAATACACATTATGTCAGAATTCTTCCAAACATTGATAGAGGTAGTTGAGAAAAGTTATGGTCTCAGTGTTCCAGAAGATTATTGCTTCAGGTTTTGCACTGGCTGTGATGATCTTGAGAAAGACATCTAACTACTAAACCACTAACCCTTGATGCTGGCTTTTCTGGTTTATGTCACCAGCTGCTGAGAATACTCCTAAGTTAACTATGTGATCACAGAATGTCTTAACTAGAAATAGCATTTATTATATTTTATTTCAACATATATATAAAAAAGCAGTCAGAATTCATATGTAGATTCTTCTACTTTTTATGGACAAAATCAAAATATGTTTCCTGTGCACAAGAGGCCCAAGGAGATGCGTTGCTGAAGATGCTTAAAAATTTATGCAGTTCTTGATTTGGTGCTTTCTTGTATCTTGACAAGATTGTGCCTCCAGCAAAGCAAGGGCATGCCTCCTGGAGGAGGGGCAGGAGTGAGTGGAAAGGCACGCAAAATATGGAGATATTAATATTTTAGTAGTGGGGTATACTGCTGTGGAGTTTATGTCTGCTTTTAAAAAATATAATTTTGAGGTGTCAAACAAAGGGTACAGTGCTTTTATTTATTCAGATAAATATTGGATAACTCATTATTAGACAAGCTATGGGCTATAAGAAGCCTTCTGGCAAACCCAGCTCCGCCCAGATGCCACCAGAATAGCGTATCATAGAACATCGTCTGTTGCAAGTAACAACAGAGTTACTGGCCCACAAGGCTACATATTCATTTAACTCTGCTGTGGAGAGTAGAGCAATGAAGTTTTGCTTTTCATTTTCTTTGTTTTCCCACTGATTAATCAACTGTGTGACTCTGTCTTGCTTTTCCTTAGTTCAGCCCTTTGCTTGAGACTTTGTTCCTCCCATCTCGCAGTGTGGCATACCTGTGCAAAGACGATCCTCTCAGTCTTTGAAACCTGTAGCTGGGATGGGAGACAAAATTGGTTGTAGGGATGATGCTGCTTTTGACGTTTCCCCTGCCCACCTTCCAGGCAGGAATATAATTTTCTGCCAAGATTTGACAGAATGGTACTTTTGTTCTTAAATAGTAAAAAACTACTTCACTTCCACAGGAAAAGAAATCCCTAGGATTCATCTATGCATTAACTAGTTTTAATATCTCAGGCTTTAAGCTCCCTGATGGTCCCTTCCAAAGCACTGACAGTGTATGCAATTATTTACTTCTTTTCTTACTTCCTTTGGTAGTTTTCTAGAGTTTTAATCAACATGTTGAGTAAGAGTTATTGGATAATAGAATTAACTAATTTCATTGCAATTCATTATTTCTTTTTTCTAAATTATGGAGTAAATATCACTATGTCGTAAATTGACAATTCAGTTTTAATTTTGATATTTATTTTCCTATAAGACATCTTTGACATCACTATTATTGAAGGAAATTAAAAATAGAGATATATAATTTTCATGGGAAGTGCACATATTTTAGAAGTCAGCTCACAACAGATTCATGTATGAAAATAAAGTGAGAAGCATAATAATTCATTATATTTCATAAATAACTGGCAACAGGATAGAAAGGATGATAAAAATGCCAGCTGTTCCCAATTAAGCATTTCATATGGGCTGAATTTCTGTTGATTTATTTATTCTATAATTCACTTTTTTTTCTCAAAGTTTTGCAGTAACAGGAGCTGTAGTCCAACATGACGAGCAAGGTCTGATTCTGCAATGCAAGTCTTCTTTAGTGGCTCTGAACCAGATAAACAGTATGTCTCTTGATACATATCATCCTGATTAAATTTTAGTCCTCCAGCCACAATCATACCTGAGGGTTTGGAATCCTTTCAAAGGGCAGAGATATATCTGAAGAATTTTTATCCTATGGACTTTTTCTGAGATTTTTAGTGATTGCTGAGCCTCAAACATTTCACAAAAGGCAAAGCTGTAAATCTATTTTTAGTAAATTAAACAATTTAAATTAGCTGTCTCTGCAAAAAATTAGTAAAATTCTTCAGAGTATTTTTTCATTTTGATATTTCTGGTGGGTTTTTTTGTTTGTTTGGTTGGGTTTTGTTTTTGGTTTTTTTTTGGTTTCTTTGTTTGTTTCTTTTGGTTTTTTTTTAGTTCAGTGAAGAAATATAATTATCTATAGAGCTTAAAATTTAAAGTATTCCTAACCTAATTTTTAAGGGAGTTTAATGCACAAGTCTCATAGAACAGGCTAATTGCATATCTCTTGGGACTGAAAAAAATATATATGAATATATCTTTGCAGCTAAGGGGATCATCAGGATGACCTATGCTACTTGGTGGGAAAACACTCTCTCCCACCCTAAAAAAGATAAACACCAAGTAGGAGAATAAATAAGTATATAAAGGCATATAATAGCAAGAATTGAGGTGATGTATTTTAAGATTTATTTTGCAATTAAAAAAAAATTATTTTACACCACAGAAAAATTAATTCTGCAGTTTTGTATCATATCTGTAATCCATTAAAATTCCTCACACAGTAACTAAATGAAATGAAATTTCAAAATTATTTTAAAAATGCATTTCTGGTGTATGTATGTTGTGTACAGTCAAAGTTAGTATAACGGTTATCAAGCATTTTAAAAATGCTTGATATTAAGACTCCCTTCCATGGCCTCAATTGGTTTTAAAGCAAAATGGTTTTGTAATAACAATAACACATTCTTGCCTAAAATTCCTCAAGATTTTTATATTGGATTAATGCTAAATGTATGAGCATAGTTCATTCATCAATCAGGTTCCAGGCAGCTAGTTAAACATTAGTTTGTAATAGACTGTCACATGCTGTTGCTCTGCAGAGCGCTCTGCATTTCCTGTAATGTAAATCATTTACACATACTAGCAACACAATTGGTCAACTAACCAAGGCCCAGGTTCTTATTTTCAGGCAATTTCCTGATGTCTTTGCATGTTTAACCATCAAGTTTTGAGCACAGCATATGGTGAGAAACTGCTGGCAATTTGAGTTTTTAATGGCTTAATTTTTATGTTTTGGTTTTCTATTCTTGATTATATTCATTTCCCTTCAGAAGCCTCATCAAGAAAAAGAATCCTGTATGCTATCCAGTGTTCAGATATATTGCATGCTTGGTGGATAATGCATTTGAATTGAAATCAGAATTGTTTAGTGTTAAATGCAACTTTTTCTGAATCCATTTCATCTCATATCAAAATTACTGAATTTTATCTCCTTTTATAAAGCACACTGAGGTCTATGAATAAAAAAAATTCCAAGACTTATAATGGCAATTGTCATTCTTTGTTCTTAAGACAGTATGAAAGACTGGAATGGATACAGTGTAGGGATAAATGCAATGTGTCCATATTCACACACTTGCTCATTGGCAGAAGAGAGACAATTTTACCTTGCTCCTGGAATAATTTTTAAAAATTAATTTTTAAAATATTTACAAGAAAACACACTATATTTCTCTTATAGATAATATGTTCTCAGAGTATGTCAAGAGTTTTATTATGCATCCTCCAGTAATACTTCTGAAAATAGATATGGGTACCACCAGCTGATTACTTCCCAATAGAAAGGAAGATGGATATTTAGAACTGTGTGCTTTATATCCAGATGTCTAATTCCTGTCTTTCACATATGGATGTTACACTGAAGTCTATGAGCACTGGAGGCACTCTGTGCCTTATGAAAAGTTCTTCATATTTTGCAGTATTTAAACTTTGTGTCTTTCCTTCTTTCAGAGATATTTTCAAGGAGATGTAATATTCAGTCACATTTTCCTGAGTCTTTTTATTAGGGCGTTGCTTCTCTAACAAGCACGGAACCAGCACATCTATTGTCTTACAGCTCAAGGTCTGCTCCTTGCACTGCCAAGTCAGGCCACAGATCCTCATAGTTCAGTGCGTTCTTTATAGCAACAGAACATATCAGTTTTTCCCAAATTCTTTAATAATTCTGAATTCAGAATAGTATCAACTCCGGAAGATTTGTAAGGATGACAGGGAAGTCTCGAAGTATTTGATTTCTTTTAAGAAGCTGATTTTCTCTGGAAGGGCATTTTTAACTTTCCTTGGCTAGCATAAGGTTCAGATGCCCAGTCAACACAAAATCTCACATATGATGAAATAGCTCTTTATAACTGCCATGTCCAAGCACTTTTTCAGTGCTTTTTAATCTTTGGAATTTTAAATTTTTTTTTTGCTCATCTACTATGTTTCTACTCCCAATTTAAAGTCTTAAAGTGACTTTTCTTCAATAAATAGCTTATCCTTTAAGCTCTTGAATGTAAACACAAAAAAAGACCAAGTATCCTCCCTTGCTTCCTGAATGGGCAATTACATTTGAAAGGAATGTTTATATAGAGGAGAGTTAGTGAACTGTAAATTTCAGGTTAAGTGACCATTTATTTTGTTTTCTGTCTACATCTATTATTCCTTCCATTAAATATAATGCAGCTGCATTTGTTACATATAACTTAGAATTGCAGTTTTATTTGTTTTGCAGTGGCCTTGCTATGGTGTACCCTCTTAGGACTTTCATTGCATTGGCAAACTGACTGAAAAATTATAAGGAATATGAAGGTGTAGGAATTTATTTTCTACTTAAAATTTCAGTTTGGAAGTACCGAAGATGTTTGCCATACTTTGCTAAGAAAATAGTCTAAAAGCTACTTTCAAACTCTTGTCTGTATTAGTTGTCAACGAAAATGTACCAATAAAAATTGGATTTTTATCCTAAATACATATACAGGTTTAAGCTAAGCAAATGCTAATATAAACATAGAAACAGTCTATTTAAGGAGAAATGGGACCCAAATATTTTTTCTTCTATTTGTATTGCTAAATTTCTAATAAATTAAACCATTTTTTATACAAAGTGTATTCAAGTACAAATTAGTTCACTCCTAGACTGAAAATTTGTTTATCAAAAAACTGTTTAGTTCAAGAAATTGGAATTGGCCATTTTTTATAAATAATAACACCTTATTGCATCAACAGCTCATTGACTGCATTGTCATTTTTTGTGGAATAAGACATTCTAATACAAAGCTTCAGGTTGATCCAAATTTTCTCACCATAAAAAAAGCTTTTATAGTCATTAGAGAGTGTTAAGAAATATGGTGATAGGCTATCAAGGAATAATAAGATTAGATTGGAGGGCTTATCAAGCACCTCTTTTAACTTCATTTTTTATTACAATGTAGAGCCAGCTGCTTTCGCCTGTCTCTCTCGTGGTTTCACATGCTTTCTCTGATTCTGCTGCTTTTTGAGCAAGGAGATCAGAAAGGACTTTTTGGACAGATGGTGATGTTGTCTCTGAGCTGTAATTCATATGCAATCTCTGTCCAGAATTACATTTGTGCCATATGCATTGACTTTTACATTCCCTCTGGAAATAGTTTTAAGAGCAGGAACAAGCAAGATCTCAGAATATGTCATTTTTCTTCCTCCTGTGGTTGTACTAAATGCACTTTTGCAAGGTGCTAATGGACAACATGTCTCAAACCTCACATCACATCTCTGTAAGGGTAAGGGCAGCCTCAGCTGCTGAGGACAGGCCTCCAAGGATAACTAGTTGTGTAGAAGATGGAAATTAATTTATATTGAGAGATTAAATTGCAGTGGATTATTTAAATTTCAGCAAATATTTGGAGCTAGAAACACTATATCAATTGTCTTCCAAAAATCTGTCCCCCTCAAAAACAGAATTGAACAGAAAGGCAATTTAAATAAATTATTGTAAAGGTATAATCCAGCTAAAGAATACAAGGCATTCATTAACTGATGTAATCAGGAAGAAAGTTCCTTTGTGCAGATTATGCTATATTTTACTTCTAGAGATGATTTTTCAGTTTCTGTGAAGCTCAATTGAAGAAGTAAAATCAGGCAGACAAGACTATCAGGTGAGACCTAACCTCAGTCATATTTTTAAAATAGCACCAGTTGTTTTAGAACAAAGGTGTCATTTGTTAAATTTCACACAGTTTATGGGTCAAGTCCTTGACTCTTAAAAGAGGATTAGGTAGTCCAAGCTGACAGTTTTACAGGTCATTCAAGGATTTCCCTGCTACACATAAACTTCACATGTTAAAACTTATCTGCTCTGTTTTTCACCACCTTTTTTCACAAATGTCTCTCATAGCAGAAATATAGCTACAACATCTCAGAGAGAATTCGCCAGGAATAATCTGTCGGATTTATATTGTTACAAGAAATATCTTATTCATTTTCTGATCACAAAATTTTAATGTTATATTTTTCCTGTTAGGAGAGTTGAAATGATGGTCCCTTGGGTGTCTGCTTTGGAAGTCCTAAGTTTTATTCTCTTTTAGAGCAAAATAAAATGCATTGGAGGACAGATAATTTGATCCGTATCCAGGTTGTTCCATATTTTACAATCTATGTGTGGTAGACCTAGACATAGAGAAGTGCTGAGTTTTTTCTTTAGGCTTCCTGCAACATGCCAACTCACATTAAACTGCAAAAGATACCAAAGAGGTTGTGTCAGAACATTAGTATTTTCTTGATAATTCATTCTGTACATTAGGAGGCATTATTGCAGATTTTCGGCACCAAAAGGGAACACACAGGAAGGGCACACAGTGATAGGACAAGCAGGAATGGATTCAGTCTAAAATAGGGTAGATTTAGATTGGATATTAGGAATAAATTAATTACTGTGAAGGTGACAAGGCACTGAAAGAGGTTGCCCAGAGAAGCTGTGCTTGCCCTATAGCTGAAAATGTTTAAGGCCAGGCTGAATGGAGCTCTGAGCAACCTGGTCCAGTGGAAGGTGTCCCTGCCCCTGTCAGGGAAGTTGAGACTAGGTGATCTTCACAATTCCTCCCAACCTAAACCATTGTGGTTTTTAAAAAGAAGAAAATGTATATAGTTATCTGAAATGTAGTGGGATATTAGCTACTTGAGTCAAGCAGTTAAAGGTTCTAGAATAAAAACAAATGTGTTAAGCATGAACAGATGAAGACAAAATAATGTTTCCCCTTCTTAAAAAAAGAAAAAAAATTAACTTATTTTTGTCTTTTGTTTCCCTCACACATGAATTTAAATTGCCTCTGAAAACAGCAGAGCAATATAAAGGAGAATGCCATTTCCTTTCTTTGAATATTTTAGGGTTGAAAAATGTTATTTACAATGTCTTTCAGGATACTTTCTACCACTGCAAAATAAAAAAACAATTTCATTATCATGTGATAAAACATCAAGGCCATAAAATATCGTCCTGGATTCACCTAATAAGATTTTTTTCCTGCTATTCAGATTAATTGTTTCTTTCAAGGTCTTATTGAAGGGAATTTTTTCTATATGCATAGCAGATAGCAAAGAAATTAAATTCATAGAAAAAAATATGCTCTATGTATGTGATAGCAAAAGTATTCCATGAAAGCTACAAGACTAAAGACTATGGTATATTTCATTTTCCTTGAGTGCAGTGAGAAAGCTAAAACTTCTATGTGCTATATACTTTTTGGGTGGCGAGGACTTTCAAGAAGTCAATGGGAAGTCTCTAAAAAGCACAAAAGGTTAATTTTTATCAGATTTTTAATCCTATTACAGCAATTTTTATTTATTACATTTTAATAATTATCAAGATCTCTAGTGGTTGGCATTTTTTTTTTGTTTGTGGTTACATGCTTTTTGGGGGGTTGTGTATTTATCCCTGATTTGTTTTTCTTATTTGTTTGTGGGGGTTTTGCACCAAAATCAGCACTAAGGACCTTATCTCACCCTGGCCAGACTTATTGAATCTGATTTTCTCTCTCATTGAGTTGATATGTTTGAACTATTGCCAAGCCAATTTGATCTTTAATTATTCTGGATAGCAATGCTAATGTTATCCTGATTATGCATTTTGGGAGGAGGGATTGTGTATATGTTGTATTAAAATTTGCTTCAATTAAATTAAGAGAAATGTATTCTTAATAATACAAGCTGCCAAAATCTATAAAGACAGAAACAAAGAAGGGATAAAACAAGATGACATTACTTCCAGCCAGTCATCTTTTGTTATGCATTTTTATTGTAAATACCATGGACTTTGCAAACATTTGTGTACATGCATTTTGACTGTACATTTTTCCATCCCCCTTCTTTCTTCTTGGAAAGGAGAAGTAATTTCATAAACTCTGATCTCTGAAGTGAAAAGATTAAAACAAATCCATACTTCATTCTTTTTATACAAGACTTTTGAAATTTTTCAGTGATATTACCTGCAAGAGATATAAGGAATCAAGGAAAATTAGGCCCTTTCATTAATGAAAAATTATCTCAGGAGACCATTTATTTTCTGCCAAGTTAGAACAATGGTTTCAGCAATTCTAACTGTTCTCTAAGTTTGATGAAAATGTCCATATCACTTAACACACTTTTGCAAAAGAGAGAATTCATCACTGTATTAACAATATAGTTCAAACTAATATCTGCTACTGTTTCTGCAGATGAAGAAAGAAAATGCACATGTTCTAGTGGCCTAAGTTTTTCAAAGCTATCTTAGAATTTTTTATTTAAAAAAATAATGGCAAAATCTGGGAAATATTGCAATCTACTAGATTGTTTCCAGTTATCTAGAGAAAAGAAAACTGATAGTTGTATAGCACCTATAAATCAATGGTAGATAATATCACGAGAGACAATGCTAGAAATTACCAGAGCAATAATCTTACCAGAGTACCACAGCTGAAATAAATTTCTTATCTTGAGGTAAATTCCACCTTCATTGTTGGAAGTATGCTGTTAGACAAACTCAGAGCAAATACTACATTGCAACAATGACATATGGAATAATAAAGTTGGGAACTGGTAGCAAACACTAATGACAAGCTAATGAAGAAACTAAAGCTTAATATACATTCATAAGTTGTGCTTCTGTGAACAGAAATAACCCACAGAACAGTACTGTAAATGATACACAGAATTACGTTTCACAGCATCAGCCAAATTGCCTTTATTTTAATCAGAAGCTTTCTAAATTCAGGGAAGTGTAAATAAAGTTGTCATTAGCAATGTGTTGCTCTTGTCAAGATTAATTGGATAGCTGTTTGATGAAAAACAGTTCACATTTAAGATTACGAAGAGCTTGCTGTTTGCTTTCTCTGTAGTGTTTCTTTAAGATAACATACTGGCAGAATTAATACTAAGAATTGAAATGGTAGTGCAACAAAGAGATGATGGTTAATATGAACTCATGCATTGTATTTTAGGAAAGTTAAAAATATATTTTTAGTTAGGGATGTAATTGAGTAATCAATGTCTTGAATGTTAATCAGAAGATTCATGAGAATATTGTAGCAGCATAAAGACATAGGTGTTGATAGGAATATGTGGATATTCAAGAGGTGAAGTGTGGTTTCTTATTGAATGCAATATTGTTTTTGCAACATTATCATATTGGCAATAATGATGAGCCATAAGCCTTCACACATTTTTTGTAAAGAAAGGAAGAGTACTTCTAGTAGTCTGCTATTTTTCTGAAGGAGAAAAAAGAATTTTAGATCCACACTTTTACATATTTAACATGTTGGGTTTTTTTAAAATTTTGATAAGAGTACATGGCAATATATCTGTACAAAATACGTCCCACTTTGAGAAATGAAAATTTTGTTTTAGATTTTTCTTTTTCCCCCAACTTGGTTTTATTGTACTGTACACATGAACAGTTCTGTCAGCTCTAAATGAATGCAAAGAGTAAAACTTTTTTCGTTCAAATAAAGTTTCCAAATCATATCCTTTTCCTGTATTCAGGTTGATACTATACTTTGCAGGTAAGCATAAATAATCAGCTTTTGCCCCTAATGACTGGAAATTTATGCTAGGCATGCCAGAGACCATCAAACTCTACAAAGAGAGGAAGCAAGGACAAGAAGGTGGTAGATATGTCATAGAATAAATAAGAGAGTAATTTGTCAAAACTTTTTTGTCACACTATGAATATATGGATTTTAAGAGAAGGTCTCAGATGTGGGGTGTTTTGCCAAATAAACAAGCTTTAACTCTGTCATTTTATAGCCAATTTCTTCAGCATTGCAGTAAGGCATTCCAATTATGTTTGGATAGAAACAAAACTACAATGTCTATTATTTCTCTTGCTAATGCATAACAAACTATTGATTTAAATCTGCATTATTTTTATCAACAAAATAAACCAAACTTTTTTGACAAAGACAGTCACATAGGATGTATGAATGACTGAAATATAAAGACAGAGAAAAAAAGTAAGAAGTGGTATCAAACATTAAATATTCCTTAAATTAATTCTTTTTAATAATGAAGAAATATTTTCTATAAATGCAAGCATTTTAGAACTTTGATGTGGAAATTAGGTGCAAAGAAGAATAGTAATGAATAGGAAAAAAGCTAGATGGAAATAAGTCAGAAAAAATTGTTCTGAGGAAATGACTGATTCACTGAAACTAGTCTCATCAAAACATACATAAACACGAAGTCTTGGAAAAAACACTAAGGAAGTAAAGCTTATTTTGTTAGAATTTCACATCTCATTTGGCTTTGATATATTTTATTTTTAATTTGTAGCCATAAATTTGTTTCCTAGTTTTTTCCTTCAGTAAGTCTGATATTGAGAAATTTCAAACAGTTCTCGGTAAATTCTTGCACACTGTGGAAAATTTTGGAGGTAAAAAAGCCTTTCAGAACTTTATGAAAAAAATATTCCCTGTTTGCAATCACTTTTGCTAAAATTGCCCCCTTGCCTCTATGGACACGAATCCAGTCATTCCCCTGATGAATCTGCTTCCTTTTTCTCATGGACGGTTAAGAGGTTAAAAGAGTCTTTTTTCCTCACAGGACTGAATATAAGCACTCCTACCCATATGGCAAGCCTCAAAAATGGTCATTCACAGACCCACAGGAATGATATCCTGTCCTATTCTAGGAGGAAAAAAGCAACAACCACCTGAAAAACAACAACAAACCTGTGTTTAGGTAGAAATGGCTTGCTTCAACAGGTCGAATATGTTATGATTTGCTGTTGATGCTTCTCTGTCACTGGTGATATTGTTACATCTACAAATTAATTTCAGTTAAGGTAGCACTGCAGCAACTTTTTAAGAAGTCTTTGCTCTGGAGGAGGAGATGAAATCTGTTGGAGATGGGAGCATGATTTGTTTTGTCTCTGAAGTACCATACAGTAAGGCATACAGCATGGGGAACAAACAGGAGAAATTTGAGATCTGCATGCTATGGTTGTGTTGAGGTTAAAGAGATGTGGTGGGATAGGTCACACAACTGGAATGCTACACTGAGTGGATACAGCATTTTTTAGAACACGATGAAGAAGTGAGACTGGGGAGTCACTCTTTTGGGAAAGAGCAGCAGGAATTCATGGAGCTCTACTTTGGATTGGATGATGAGCCCCTTAAGAGTTCAGGAACAGTGGGCAGATCGAAATGAGTAGTCTCGAAGTCGATACATCAATGACAACCTCCTGGCACAGACAATTAAGGATTGGATAGTAGAAGATGCTCTTCTTGACTTGAAATTAAAAGAAAAAAATAGAAAGTTCTGGTGGGAAATCAGAAGGCTGGAGCAGTCTCAGCTGCAGTGCTTAAGAGAGGGTGGAGTTCAAAATCCTGAGATAGGGCAGGGAGATGGGAGTGGAAAACGAAGGTAGAAAAGAGGATCACAGCCTTGATCTTTGTACAAGTAGATTTAGGCCTCTTTGGAGAGTTTCATAATATAAATTTGTAAAGAGAAGAGGTGTCCAGGAGAATCAGTGGATTTTCAAGAGTCACCTCCTCTAAACACAAGAATGGTCCATCCTGAGCAAAATAACATCAAGCAAATGTGACACAAGAAATTAGCAAAGAGCTCCTGAAAATGCTCAGATATGAAATTGGAAGTGTAGAGAAGCTGGAAGAAGTACCTGATGACCCAAAAGGAATTTAAAGTCACTCTCAGGGTATGAGGGATGGGTTTAGAAAGTCAAAGCCCATCTGGGGTTGTAGCTGGCAAGAGGCATAAAGGGTAAAAGAGGGGCTTCTACAGGTACGTCAAGAAAAAATATCTTCAAGAATTTAACTTCAAGTTATGTTAATTTTCAGATGGTATTTGACTCAAGTTACACATATGGCATATAACATATCATTTTACTTAACTATTCTGAAAATGTTTTAGTAACAGAAAGTGAAACTGTTTTCTAGACATTGAATTAATCATAAGTAATAAGAAGGAAAGAAAACTAAGTTCAAAGACCTGGTGATTTTACCTTCTGATCTGTGGCAGGTAGGTGGATGAATCAGTAGTTCTGACTGAATTTTGTGTAACTTGTTAGAAATTATGTATTTGATGCTAGAAGTAGAATGCCAACTGTTTTGTAGAAGATGAAAAAATTATAGACCATAGTTTAAATGAAGGGTTATTTTATTTTGATTATGTGTTCCAAATGTTTGGGGTTTTACTTAGTCTGTTGTATCACAAACCCACGCATGCAAACAAAATATGCTGCGAAATTCAGTGACTCAGAGGTATAACCCAGTCTTGTTTTAGTGTGTCTTAGGGTGTGTACAATTGCTGTTTCATAAACAAATCAGGGAAGTGCTGTTTAAACTTGGTATGTGAAAGAATCATAAAGGGTGAGTTAATGGACCTTTTTTTATGCACAACATTTAGAGACATAAAATTCAGATGCTTTAAGCAGCTTCCCCATCGTGATTGCAGATACCCTTGGAGACTGCAGTATTAAAAAAGGATTGTACATTCATAACACAATAAATAGCTGAATGTTACTATGCTATATCACCATTCTTCTGCACAGCAATGATCTCAGAATGATATGCAGTATTTTCTTTGCTGTTAACCACACTGATCATATATGCGTTGATTCTTGCAGTGCTCAAGATCTGCAAAAAGTTATGGGCAATTTATTGCATTTTGGATGACTTAATTAAGGACAGTATTCAGGAGAAAAGAGAGTTTTGCCACAGTTGAAACTGACTGTAAGAGGCATCTAAGAGTGCCTGAGAAATGTGGGAATATGGCCAGTAATCTCAGGTAGAAGTGATGATGTAGATACAAAAATGGAAAAAGTAAAGTTAAAATAAAAAACTAAACAAAAAACCCCCCATATAAATAAAAAATTGTTTATTTAAAAATAATTACAAGGCAGCATTTGAAAAATCAAATTTCATTGAGAGTCTTTTGTAATCAAAACCGAGGTCTTGATTTGAGACAACAGTATCATGACCATGAGAGAGGATGAGGAACAATGCTTGTCTGGCTTGCCAATAAATGAATTTAAAGTAAAAATGATGATGTGACTACAGCAAAGGAACTTATTATAAGTTGTATTAGTAATGAATAAAAAATGAGAAAAAAATGAACCAAAATATACAAATGAAAATATAAAGGGGAGCTAGAACACCATTGTAAAAGTACTGTTAAAAATGATTTGAGCAATGATGAAAATCTTTAGAAGGAGAACACTTACTGCTTAGGAACTGAAAAATTTCTGAATTGCCAAAAAAAATTCTAAGGGGTTTTGAATAGTTTGAGTGGAATCCGAAGTTGTTAAGAAATGGAAGAAAAAAGATCTGCTAATGCTAGCCTAAAAGGTCTGTATTGTGACATTTGATTTCACATACAATCACCATGGAGCTGAAAAGTTAATAAGTGTCACAACACACACAGAAAAAAACCCCATCTGTTAACAGCAGGTAAAACATGCCCTTAGCATGATAGGAGACAAAATATGGGGCAATCCAAAATCATGAGTGGTAGAGAACAGCTGAGTCAATTAGCACAAATTTCACTAAAGTAAAAATGCATGGACTTTTGTATAAGGCAAAATCAGAATTACTAAGTTTTTGCCCCTAGCAGTCCAGACCGGTTTTGCTTTCATTACACTGAAAACAAACCAGAGAAGGAAAATACTTGTTGAGGGAGTCCATGGCATCTTTCAGAATTTAGGTGAGCTGGATCCGATCACAAACAGTACCTGAAGAGCCCATTTCCTACTATGATTATTGTTTTGAAGTCCTGTTTGAGTTTCCTTTAAAATTGTTGTATTGGATTGCTGACCATATCACTAAGACACCTTCAGACCTGATTTTACATATAGTGATAAAGTCACAATACTATATCTTTAGTTTGCCTTGTGTTGCTCAGCTGGCAACAGAAGAAACACGTGGGTGTCAGAGCAGCAGTGGATTCTCCAGGCCGGACAGACCAAAAGCCCTGCCCTTCTTTATTTACCTATTTTTATATGTTTCTAAGGACAGTCAAAGATTGGTGAAAGGGGTCAACACCCCTAAAGGTTTACAGGACAAAGGCATGGTCAATCATCTTTCTCCACCCCAGGGAAAGGAATGAAAAACAATTCTACAAGTGCAAAACAATCCCGGCCGGTTAGAAAAACAAGGACCATGTTTACAGAACAAGCATGGGAAACTACAGCTAGTGTTACAACTTATGGGGCCCTGTAAAACCAGGGCGACAGCCTTGTATTATCCAAATGCTGTACTGAGGTAACTTGCCTAGTGTGGTGCTAGAACTGCTATGTCCAGAAAAATATGTAGGCTACGGTTTCAAATAATGGAATAAATACAGCTTTTTACATTGAGAAGGTTCTCCTAATGGTGCTGAGAAAGATATCAGTTGTTGAAAGTAATGAACTCCAAGCCTCATTTCAGAAGAAAATTATCTATGTTTCCTGCCAGACAAAGAGTTTTCACATTAAATACTAGTTTTGTTCTTTGGAGACACAGGGTTTCTATATCGCCAGATAGTATAATTCTTTTTGTGGACTTCTATGTCAACAGAATTAGTTGGCATAGATATCTCCAGCAAGACCAGTTAGTTTCAAGTGCTCTGAAAAGCTTAGTTGTGTACACATCTTGTTTCCCAAATGAAATTTTAGTAACTTATTTTTATATGTATTCTCAATGAGCAAAGAAACAGCCAATGGCAGAAGGGCTCCCTTCCCCCTGTGATGGCAGTGGTCCTGGCAGGCACTGTGACTTTCGACAGTAGCAGCATCAGTAGCAGCAGCAGTGGCAGTACCAGCAGTGGCAGCAGCTGCCCCTTCTTCCGTGACTTCAGCAAGAGTAACAGCAATTACAGCTTGATGCATCTTAATGATGCTACTTGATTTTTGCCTTTTTTAAAATAAATATATATATTCTCTGTATTCTTTGCCCATGTATTTGTAGCTCTGTAACTTATTGTATTAGTGCTAGTTTTCCTAGCACTTTTCCATGGCCTTTCCCTAGGCAGAAAGACAAAAAAAAATTCCAGAGCTTCAAGCTCAGGGGCGTACAAGGCCCCAGTGTTATTTTAGTTCTTCTGGGAACTAAGGCTGAGAACAACTTTTTGAAATACATTTTCGTGGACAAAGTAAAGCCAGTGCCAAAAGGGAGGACTCCAGAGAAGGGGCTGGACCTGGGGGGAAATTGCATCACCACTTGTCCTCCTAATTAGTGCTTTTAATCAATTATGCTAATTTCCTAAAACCTATAAAAATGTACTCACCCCTGGGAGGGTGGGCTTTCATGGATATCTTTCCATGACTGCCCCTGAAGGCCTTCAAATAAAGATCCACTCTTATATTACCTCCTTACTAAAATTATCTCAAATTTCATTTCCAGGGTGGGAAAAAGGCAACATTAAAAGGAACAGTCTATCTTTTCCCATAACAGAGGTAAGACTGACTCACCTTCTGACTTCTGAGGGCTTGGCATTTTCTGCTGAAACCACGCCCCCCTGCCATGATGTGAGTGGTATGGAATTAAACAGTGCTAGGAGACTCCATAATCTTTTTCCTCTCTACCCAGCACAACAGCAAAAACTACTAATGTGTGATTCTGTGAGTCAGTTTTTATAGCACTTTCCCCTTAAACTTGTGTAACAGGACTGTACTGTAGAACAACATATTTTGGTAAAACACTTCAGAAACATAAAGTGAAAGTTAGATACACACCGCATATCTTGTGCCCTTGAACATCACCTAGAGAGTCTCTCCAAAAGCTTCCTGAAATAAGAAAAGACTGATTGTACTGCTTCCGCATCTTGAGCAATAGAGTTAAAAAAAAGCTTAGTTTATGAAATATGCTCATATTACACAAATCTGTGAAGAAAGCAATGAAAATTTTATTTTCTTTCTGTAACTACTCTTTTCTTTTAGGAGCTAAAGGGTATGATCTGCTATGAAATGTAATATAAAGAAAACACTATTTTCGATTTTTCTGTAAAAGAACACTTCCATCTTACCTGGGAGCCTCTGCCAGTCATGGACACAAGCTGTGAAGGGTCACAGATTGCCACAATAACTAAATCTGAGCTCAACGGGATGACTGTGTCATTCAGAGAAACAAACTCTTACCTTGCCCTCAAGAACAGTCGCTGCTGCAAAACAGCAGAATTTCGGGAGTGCAGAAATCATGAGATGTTCTGTAACCTTACGGGCTGTAGGCAGAGCAGCGGGGTCATGCCACTCTCACCCATTCACCAGATGAAGACAGCTTTGAAGACATTGGTGGTATCTGAAGACCCTGCTGCTGTAACTCTAGCAATGACTTTTCTCTCTGACCCTTCCAAGGGCTCAGAAACAGGCACCTGCTGAGTTCCTGAGAGCATTCCCAGGACCATGAACCATGAAATAACCGTCAGTCTGGATCATGTCATCTGATAAGGAAATCTAATGGGTTTGTGGTTTCCTCCTGTGCAAAAGGTCATCATAGAGTTTTTTCCTCTAATTCTAGACTCCAGTGAGGCGTGCTGCACTATTTAAACCCAGAATGCATCTCTTCACAAACATAAATGTCAAAACCTCAAAATGTCCCATCTTTTTGAAGCAGAAGTAGTCAGAACAAAAAGCAGCAAACTTTATGCAAATGTGATGACCATGACTTTTTAATGCCTAAAGGGGCAAAAAGAGGAATAAATATTTTACAGTTTCTCTTGAACCATTAAAACTACCACTTTTTATTCAATGAAAAGCTTTTGCAGAGTGAGCACCCAGAGCAGTTCATGTGTATAACTTACTTATTAGGCTGTGCTCGAGGGTGAGAAAAAGTGCTTTGGGAGGAAGCTAAAGGCATTCCACGATCATGGCATAATGTCAGAACATCCACACTATTTTTCTAAATTGAACTAAATTAGATAAAATTACGCCATCAAAGTAAAATGGGACTCAATTATATCTTTTTCCCCCCCTTTTTAAACTTTTTTCTTTATACAAAGCAATTATGACTTCAGAACATCTAGTTAAAATTTTGGATTTACCAGAAAATATAATTTATTGTAAAATGTTTAAAATCTCCAAGGTTAGGAAAGGATGAGTTTTTGAATGTTTGGAACCCAATCATTGGAAAGGAGGGACCAAAAGAGAACTTGAAACCAGGGAGTCCAACCTGCTGTTAAAAAAAATCCAACCTGCTGCTGAAAGCTGGTGAACTTGGACCAAGTTGCTCAAGGCTTTACTGGCATGGACATGGAAAATTTCCCGTTTATTTCTATAAATTTTAATACTTGTAAAGCAATCAGAATTTTAAAGACTGTATTACTCCAAGTTATAGTGTCTTCTAGTGCCATTAACTGGCTAACTAAACCTTCAGAGTCCCACCAATGAAGCTGAATAGTTTCTCTGCAGAATGGAGAGCTCTTTTCGACAGATGTTCTCTCCTAAAAAGAACCCCACAGAGAGTTGAGCTGTTCTATTAAAACTGTTACAAGAAGGAACAAACACCACAAAAAACCTCAAATCTTTGAAAAGAACAGGCAACAATAGTTTACTTGAAAGAACAAAAGAACACCAAAAGCCACTAAAGCATATATGTTTCTATAGACAAAAATTAATTAATTTGACATGCTAACACTTTTCTGCAGTAGTGCTAAATATGACTGAACATCCACTATAGATAAATACATACAGTATTTAAGAAATATAACTTCTGGCATGTTGACACAACTTTGTAGACTTACCTCTGACCAGCTAGCAATTTGTACATTTTGAAAATATACAGTAAATTTAGTTAGAATAAAACCAAAAAAATGAGCATACCAAAACTAAACAATGTACATAGCAGAACAAAACTAAACACAAACACTGAATTAATTTGATAGTGACCTATCCAAAGAATCTATTTGGGCCATGTAACTGACCCCCCTTTTAAGAGCTTCTTCTTCTTTTTGGTCTAAACTGAAAAAGAAAATAATTTTTTTTCCTGTAGGCCATGCTACGAATGATCTTCAAGGTATATGGTTTCTGATAATGATGTGTGTCTCCAGCTGACAATCAAAGAAGTTCCATGTCATGTAGTGATAATTTGCCCAGTTAGACGGAAGTGATTCAGGCATAAAGAGTGGCCACAATTTGGGGAAAATTATGGTTAAGATGTATACTTGTATGATGCGTGAACAAATGGTAATTCTCAACAGAAAACCTAAGATTTTGTGGATTGTGTATTTACTAAAGATATCTAAAGTCATGTGCCTTCCTGCTATATTTATTTCAATTATTTCTTTATGCATGTATTAAAAGAGGACAAGAATTCACATGGTAGCTTGCTTATCTTGATAGCTCATCAGTAAGAAATACACAAATTAAAGGAACTGCAATCTTCATTGATATTAAATTAATTTAAATTATGGTGCACATAAATGAATCTACCCTTTCATTTGTCATTTAACATTTACCATTTGCTTTGATAGTTTCTGAAGTTGTTCCTGAATATCAATTATACGATCTGAAATATCATTTATATCTGTGCCAGAATACTACTGTCAGTAGTATGAGCTTGTGTGAAAGAATTTTTTCTTTCATTTTTACTTGATGTCCATTTACAGTTATCAACTGTTAGAAAGAAAACACCTTGGGAGAAATAGGAGTTCAAATTGCCATTGTAGATGACTATATAAAGAATGAGATTTCTTTCCACCTAAAACACGCATAACAATTCTTTTCCTGGAAAGTTTCAATCACATCACCTCTGCTCCAGCCCTGAATTTTCTTGAGAAAATACAGTAATTTCCCATTAACTTTTCCTGTATCTCTGGGTCAAGTATTTCATAAGCCAGAGGGAGACCACTGGTATCAACCAACACCAAAGAGACTTGATTCTTATTTCAGATAGAGGCTGAATCATTTAGAATATAAATATATTTACTATACTAAACTTTACAAGCATTATGGCAGACTTTAAAATTGCATATATTACAGGCTTGATAATTGATAAAAACACTTGAAAACCTTCACATTTTTAATTTTTTAATTTAATGGATTTTTTTTCTTTTTAAACTCCATGAAGTATATACCTTTCTGATTAGGAAAGTATTGTTAGTATCTACAGGGAAATGTCAGTTTATACCTTTCACATGTTTCTAATCAAACGTTTTCTTCTCTGTGAATTTTAGTTAAGAAACTTATCAATTGTTTTCCTTCTCAATGAAATAATACAAAACAATACCCAACCAACTAACTGCAATAATTTTAGAGAACATACTGATATCTCTCTGTGGTGCATAATAAACACAATTCTATGGTGTATAATGTGTGCATTGTCAAGTAATACATTTGTGTTAATGAGAAGTTTTGTTGAAAAGAGGCAAGGCCAAAGATGAGGATGATTTTTTTTCTGTAACATTGTTCTCCACATAGTTCTCCACATGTAAATATGACCACAAATAACAGAACATTGCTTTCATTCCTGTTTGTGCCTGATATATCCATTCTGATGATAACCGTACAGACAGGAGCTATCCAACATAAGACATAAACATCAGGTAGCTGAATTCTGTGGGGCACTGGCTTATCTTCTACAGTATCAAGTAGCATATGACAAAATCATAAAAAATAGTAATAACTCCAAATAATATAAAATACTAGAAATTGGATAATGTATGATTGTTTTAGAAGGAACATCCAGCTCAACAGCATGAGTCAGTCTCTTCAGATCAAGGGCAGACTTTTCACTGATTTTGACAGGAGCTGAGTGAAGTCTATATAGGATGGTTTTCTTGCTGGTAGAAGTATGAAACATGCAAACATAAATGAGAAAAGTAAGGAAAAAAGAAGATGAGGCTGTTGTGCCTGTAGCAGAAAAGTGTCTCACTGAAACAAAAGACTGCATTGTATGATGTTAAAATTTACTCACTTAGTTAAAACCCACAACAGTTAGGAAATTAAGCCTTTGCTGCCCTTTCAATTGAGTAGGGAATGCTGGATTCAGTACTTTAGAGAAAATAATTGACATGTTAAATTAAAGACGGGAAGCCAACATCTTTTAAATTAATGAACAGAATTTGACAGCTCTTACTATCTGTGCCTTGTATGTGTGTGTGTATTGCATTACAGAGAAGTGCAGTGAGTTCACAGTCTTCTGGGAGAGCTCAGTCTTCCTTTTATGTGTACGTGAGGACATTAGTGCTAAACAGAAAACTACTTGGACATTAATTTTTATATAAGCCATTTTTATATGTTTATGCTTTACTATGCTTATCAGAGTTTTATGGGCAAGTAAGACTAATATTGTGCTAATATTGTTTAACTTCAAAAATTATATTCAGTGAAGAAGGAAGCATGCAGATAATTTTAAAGTACTCACTGTATAGAACAAAAAAACTCCAAGAGACATGGATAAATAGAAGTGTTTAAAAATGGTTATTTTTTAATTAGACAAGTTCAGGTTTTGAAACTTAGAATCCTGAATTCTATTTAAAATGTAAATACCTGTAATAATATAGGTTAGCTAAAATACTTGCAAAATGCTTCTTACTTACTTCAATTGCACCAAGAACAATGAACCTATTTCTTCAAATGGCATCAGCATTTATCTATTTAATAGGTATTATCAAAGAACTCTAGACACTGATAAATGAAAGATAGAATTATTTTGACATTTATAGGAATTTAAGTTTCTGAATAATTAATAGGAGCTTAAATAAGTACAAAGATCTCTAAATATAGACTTCATTTTTGTACTGGGATACATACTTTTACCATTTAGCTTTGAAGTGATTTTGTTATGTAGGATTTGCTTTAAAACCAAGCCAGGTCATTAATGAGTAAAAATATCTGCTGTCTGTGATCAGACTTTAGTGAAAGGACTTGAATGTGAGTATTTCTAAATCCTGACTTTTCCAGGGATTAAATAATACTAAGCTAGTATGATCACTTGCTCTTTAAAGATGATCCCACTAATACCTCAGATGAATTGGCAAGACTGACAGCATTCTACCATTCCCTTTTATCCCTTTTGTGGACAGATGTATAACTTCTTGCCTATGAGACAAGTGTGCAATTTGTCAGGATCACTGGATTCAGCTGAAATACAGAAACAGGAAAGTTTAGAGCACATGCAGTTGTAAACCAAGTATTTTAACTTCAAATATCTTTTAAGTGTACTGTGTTTTCCTAGCATTTTAAGATGGAAATTATAGAAAAAACATTAGTTCATAAGTATGTGGTAATTAATATGTTTTGAAACGGATCAGTAATGTGTGTTTTCTGTGTATAACTTTTGATACTCCAAAGAAAACAGATAATATCTATATAATGTTAACTTATGAAATATCCATTATAAACACATTGCAGTGGCAGTTCAATGTGGGGGATGGTTGAAACTGAAACTATTAATCTTGAACTAAATTTTTGAAGCCCCAACACTGGGAGTGTTAAAAGCCAGGTTGGATAAATTCCGGAGCAACCTTATCAAGTTGGACATGTCCCTGCATATGGCAGTGGGGCTTGGAACTAGATGGTCTATAAAATACATTCCAGCCCCCAGATACTGTGTAATTCTAAGATTCTAGAAATAGTGACAGAAAAATAAATTTTCATAAAATCATAAAGGATCCATGAGGATCATCAAAATCCATGACTTGGCCCTGCACAGGACCAAGAATCACACCACTAGCCTGAGTGTGTTGTCCAAATGTTTCTTGTACTCTGAAAGAATTGGTGTTGTGACTAGCTGGTGCTTTCTGGGGAAGCGAGTTCCAGTGCTCAACCACCCTCTGGGGAGAAAAACCTCTTCCTAACAGCCAACCTAAATCTTCCCTTACTCAACCTCATGTTGTTTCCACAAGTCCTGTCACTGGTCACCAGAGTGAAGAGATTGGTGCTTGCCCCTCTGTTTCCCCTCGTGGGGATGTTGAAGGCTGCAATGAGCCCTCCCTCAGTCTCCTCCAGGCTGAACAGACCCAGTGACTTCAAGCCACTACTCATACAGCTTCCCCTCAAGGCCCTTCACCATACTCTTGCGCCTCCTTTGGATGTTCTTTAAGAGCTTAATGTAATTTTTATATTGTGGCACCCAAAACTGGATTAAAGAGTAGCACAAAGAATTTCCTGGAGAGAGAATTTGAATAGACCTGTGAATAGTTTTATGAGTAAGACCACATAGTGTGGGGAGAAACAAACTTATTATCTTAGTTCATAAGCAAAGCAAGGTTTCACATCCCACCATGAACCCTTACTGAATTCCATCTTTGAATTTCTCACCAGAAAAAGGTGACTACCTCAGTAACTATTTTTTAAATGTAACTGCACTACTTATTATATTTATAAGACTTCAGATCTAGCCTTGCAGTTAAGTCCCTAACATTCTTCTAACTAACAGTCCCTAACAGTCTTCTGGAATAAATCCTTTTCTAGTTTTACCAAGGTGTGTGATGCTGAAGACATAGTGATGTATGGCATGACGCTGTATGGCCACAAACATAGCCTGATGTGCAAGGAAAGGAAAGAACCCAGATAATATATCATGAAAGGCATCTCCCAAGAGAGCTATATCTGCTAATATGTTTAACATAGGCAGAAGCTGGGAAATAATTTGTGCCACACTTCAGAGAATCACTGATGAATGGGAGAGAGATGGTATAGACAAGTATATGCATCGGGCAGGAATTCTATTTAAAAAATGCATTAACTCTCACACTCGCCCTGTGAAAGCAGATGTCTGTGTAACATATTGCAGTTCAAAGAAAACTCAGAGTGCCACAGGAGGGTGTTCCCTTGAGTAATGAAGCTGGCTATATAAAATAAAAATAAAACTGGTAGCTTATCAGCTGCCTGAAATAAATCTGAAGGAGTGAGCAATAGGCCTTTTTAAAGAGACTAACCAGCCTCATGTATTTGATAATGTCTTTATAAATGACATTAAAGGTAGTAGTGGATTGCAAACCTGCAACTTTGTGTAGTAATTTTATCTGTAATTTAACATTGCTCTATCTGATGCCTGAAGGAAGCTGCATCTTCCCTGAAATGCACTTTCAACTTACATGTAACTTCTTATTGAAGAGATAAATAGAAAATAACATTTATGTTTTTAAAAGACAAAAAAATATATTCATAAAAGTTCCATTAAATTGAATTTAAAAGAGCAGGTGAAATGATGTGAAGCTGAGTTAGTAACTGCATACACGAAAGCAAGATTAATAAGAAGATTTAGATTGACAGTTCTGAAAAAAACAGAGCAGCCTGCTCACAATGTAAAGGGTCATTGGCTGTATTTATTGCAAACATAATTGTTTTGTTCTATGAAGCAAAGAAGTAGCTTTTTTTCTGTGTGTGTCTGCATATTTGGTGGCATTGTGTATGAACATGCCAATAAAGAGCACATGACATGTGATTTCCTCTCATATGTAAAAGCTTTTTTCACAAGTTCTATTATCTATAAGATAATGAAAATAATACGAATAACTGAAGACAACATTTGAAAGATGAAGTAAAAGAACAATGGTTCCCACATTTCCTGCTTCAAAATCCATGAGCATCTTTTGAATACATGTGTTTGCAAAACTCCAGGATGCATAAAAGCATGCTGAGTGACTTTTAAAAAGCCGTGGCAGTCAGGTGTTACCCCCAATGACCGAAGAAAACAGAACACTGCACAGATTTTCAAAAAGGATGATACGGAGAACCCTGGGAACTATTGATCAGCAAGGCTAATCTTTGGACCCAGTAACATCACAAAACAGGTCATCCTGGAAGACATGTTGAAAGGTATGGAAAACAGGGAGGTGATTAGAGGGAACCAAGCTCGTTTCACCAAGGGCAAATCATGCCTGAGTAATCATGACCTTCAACAATGGAGTGACTGCATCTCTGGATGAGGGAAGAGCTAGAAATATCATTTACTTGGACTTCTCTAAGGCTGCTCATATGGTCCCACAAAAAATTCTTGCCTCTAAATTGGCTTTGAAGGACTGTTAGATAAGAAATTGGCTGGATGATCCCATTCAAAGGGTTACAGTCGATGTGTCAATGTCCAAGTGCAAACCAGTAGTGAATGGTGTCCCTCAGTGGTGTGTACTGGGACCAATAGTATTAAATATTTTCATCAGTGGCATAGATAATGAAATGGAGTGCAGCCTCTGTGAGTTTGCAGGTGACACAAATTGAATGGCACAATTGATTCACTTGAGTGAAAGAATGCTGTCCAGAGGAATCTAGACCAGTTTGAGGAGTGGGCTGATGTAAACCTAATGTAGTTCAACAAGGCAATTTCAAGGTCCTGAACCAATAAAAACTCGGTGAATACCTGATTGAGAGTAGCCCTACATGGAAGGACTTGGGGATATTGGAGATGAAAAATTACATATGGATTGTCAAAGTGCCCTTGAAGCTCAGAAAGCCATCATATCCTGGGCCACATAAGAAGTGTAACCAGCAGGTCATGGAGCACAATTCTATCTCTTTACGCCACCTCATGAAATGTCTCCTGGAGTAACAAGTTGAGCTCTGGGATTCTGAATACAAAACAAGGCATAGACTTATTTGAGTAGATTCAAAGGAAGGACACAAAAATGATAAAAGGGGTAGAGAAACTCTCCTATGAAGAGAGGCTGGGAGAATTAGGGTTGGTCAGCTTGGAGAACAGAAGATCCCAGGAAGACCTTATTGTGGTCTTTGAATACTTATAGGGAGATTACAAGAAATACAGATAAAGGCTTTTTGCTAGGACATTTAGTGACAAGACAAGGGGCAATGTTTTTAAATGGAAAGAGAGTAGATTTATATTGACTAAAAGGAAGAAATTTTTTTATCATGAGAGTGGTGAGCCACTGGAACAGATTGTACAGAGAGGAACTGAAAATTTATTTGGGAAAAAATATATAATTTTTTTTCCTGTAACAGAATAGACAGGGAACTTTCTTTTACTCTCTATAGAATCCAGACAGCTCTTGTCACAAAAGGTGATTGTTCACTAAGTGTTCAGTCCACTTAAAATGTTTTCATACCTGTTTATTAAGTAATTAGGCAGAAGTTTTGTTCCTTAGCCGTTTATTAACGTTAATGAAATGCAAATTTCTCCCATAATGTATTACTATTTGCCACAGGTAAAGTTGAACATGTGATCATTAAGTCTTTATAAAGTCACCATAATTCTTTATAAAGTGGTTAAAAGTTTTGCTCTGTTTCTCTAGGGTTTAGTTGTGTGTGTGTTTTTTAACTTCATTAACAAATTAATTTTTCACAGAATCCGTGGTTACTATTGGTTAATTCAACATAATTGATACTTCAATAAAATACCCTTTCCTGTCTCACTAGGTATTTGTTTTGTCATTGTGTATGTGGATGAAAAGCACTTCAGTATCCTCTCAATGACTTTTACATTAATAGCTGAGACAACAACCAGTAGTGCACTCAGCAGGGAATGCCATTTGTTGTTTAAAATACAATAAATTATACCAAGTCAGAGGTGTGGCAGAAATTCACTAACATACTACAAAAGTCATTAACTCAGACTGAGACCTGGCATATTTCCAGCTATTTGAGTGGAATTAAGCCAATGCTAAATTTGGCCCATTAACTTCTGTATGGTTTCTGCTACACATAAGTTTGTTCATTCTGTATTCAAACATTTCATTACCAAGATTAATAGCCTCTTTCCTATTGCATTAATAATCCAATAGCATGACAAGGAATGGCTAGCACAATGCAGAATGCATAAACTCATTAAAAATAATTACTTTGACAAAGTGAGTTGTGCTTCTGAGGGACTGATTTCAAATCCTGGCTGAAGTATATTGCTGTACTGGCAAAATGTCAGAGGAGTGGGATCTACGACAGACCCTGTAAGCCATCTGAACACCATCATACACAATAGCTGCAAAATTGTCTACATATTATCTTTCTTATTCTAAGAAATTATAACATTTTTTATGATGTAAAAATTCACATATTAATATGACTGGATGGCTTCAAAATTTTTGTTAGGTTATGAAATACTTAGATTTTGATGCTTTTTGGCCCAAAATTCAAGAAGACTTTAATCTTCACTGGATTAAATGAAGAATTACTTGAATTAAATGTAGGCTTTCCCTTTTTCATTATATAATGTTTCTATTAACACCTTTTCACAAAAAGGTATGGTAAGTCTTGTGGTAAGGTAAGAATTTAAATAGACCTTCAGGAACATATGGAGTATTTTGTCTGTGTTGATGTCGGTTTTCAGTACTATTAGGTTTGCATTTCATTTTCAATAAGTGAGTTATCTTAATTTAGTTTTGAAAATGGCTTATCTGCATTTTTGCAGATCTTGTATTTCTGAGCAGAACAATGCACAGCTGTGCTGGTTATCAGGGAAAGAAAAAAAACCCCAGAGTTATGCATAAGGCATATTGCTGAGGTAAAGCATAGGGTAAAAATCCGTGCAACCAAAGCTCAGCTGAAGATGAAGCTGGCCAAAAAATGTGGGTGCAATAAAAAGAGTTTTTTCAAATATATTAATTGCAAAAGGCAGTGTAAAAATAGCATCTAGCCGTTACAGGATGAGGATTGGTACCTCATAAACAGGGACATAGACAAGGCAGAACTGTCTAATGCTTTCTTTGCCTCTGTCTTCAACACAGATTGTCATACCAAGGACGTCTCACTGCCCTGAGCTGGAGGACCCATGGCTATGAGAATGATCAGTTCCCAGTTGAATTTGTACAGGATCTGCTGCATCAGCTGGATCCCTACAAACCTATGGGCCCTAATAGGATTCATCCAAAAATCCTCAAAGACCTAGCTGATGCCATTGCAAGGACTCTCTCAATGATTTTTGGGCAGTCTTGGAAATCTTGAGGGGTCCCAACTGACTAGAAGACAGAGAATGTTGTCGCAATTTTCAAGAAGGGAAAGAAGGAGATTCACAGAAAATATAGGTCTGTCAGACTCAATTCAGTACTGGGTAAAATCATGGAAAAGATTGTTCAAGGAAGTATTGAGAAATACCTGGAGGACAATGCAGTCATTGATCACAGCAGGCACAGCTGCATTAGGGGAAAGGTCCTGCTTGTCAAACCTGATTTCCTTCTCTGACAAGTTAACTCCACATAACTGGTGTAGGAAAGCCACTAGATGCAATCTTTTGGGACTTCAACAAAGCTTTTGATGCTGTCTCTCACAATAACCTTCTGGACCAAATGTACAGCACACAGCTGGATAAACACCACATCATGTGACGGGTGAGTAACTGGCTCATGGATAGGACACAAAGGGTTATAGTGAATGGGGTGACTTCAGCTGGCATCTGTTCTCTAGTGGGTTTTCACAGGGCTCCATCCTCAGCTCTGTGCTCTTCAATATCTTTGTAAATGGCTAGGATATGGGACCCAAAGCAACACTAATCATGTTTGCCAATGACACTAAATTGGGAGGAGCTGTCATCTCCCTCAAGGGCAGAGAGGCCCTGCAGAGAGACCTTGACAAATTAGAGAGATGGGGAATCATCAACTATATGAAAGTTAATGAGGGTAAGTGCCAGATTCTATACATGGAATGAGGCAACTCTAGTTGTGTATAGAATGAGATGCTGGAAATCAGTGCTGTGGAAAGGGCCCTGGGGGTCCTGCCCAATGGCAAGTTGAACATGAGTCAGCAGTGCCCTGGCAGCCAGAAGGGCCAACTTTGTCCTGGGGGCATCAGGCACAGCATCACCAGCCAGGCAAGGGAGGGGATTGTCCTGCTCTGCTCTGCACAGGGGTGGCCTCATCTCCTGTGTGAGGTTTTGAGTGTCACAATATAAAAATGACATTAAGCTCTTAGAGAGCATTCAAAGGAGGGCAATGAGGATGGTGAAGGGCCTTGAGAGGAAGCAACACTAGGAGACACTGAGGTCACTTACTCTTTACAACCTGGAGAAGAGGAGACTAAGAGAAGACGTCATTGCAGTCTTCAACATCCTCATGAGGGGAAACAGAGAGGCAGGTACCAATCTCTTCACTTTCGTGACCCATGACAGGAATTGAGGAAACAATATGAAGCTTAGTCAGGTGAGGTTTAGGTTGGATATTAGGAAAAGGTTTTTTCACCCAGAGAGTAGCTGAGCACTGGAACAGAGCACCCAGGGAAGGGGGCACCGCATCAATCCTGTCAGAGTTCAAGAAGCATTTGGACAACACACTCTGGCCCCTGGTGTGATTCTTGGGATGTCCTGCAGAGGGCCGCGTGTCAGACTTAGATGATTCTGATGTATCCCTCCCAACTCAGCATATTTTATGATCACTGTTCCTGTTTTACATTAATTTTACTTGTCTATATAGATGACCCAGAACAAGGGCAAATCAGGCCTGTTTAAAAATTCTTGATTACATTCTTAAGCCATGGTCATGTCTTTAAACACATGTTTTCTTGTAGCTCATTATTTGGCTATGAAGTAATGCAACCTGTGTTCCCATTTGTGATATTGTAACAAAGGATAGAAATGTATTGATTCTTTACCTGTTCACCATAGTATAATTTGTGAATACCTGTTCAATTGCAATAGTGTAATGAATGTGACAATACAGTTTATCACTGAGTTCTACAATAATGGTTTACTTCTCATCACTTGAATAGAAGTAGAAATATTAAGACCTCAGCTGACAAAAAGACTGGCGAAGATTGCGCAAAGCAGTTGACTTGCATGAACTTATGTAGTAATTCATCAAAATCTCTAAAAATCATGGGATTTTTTTCTACTTCCCCAGTTGTGTTGGAATAAAATACTTAAAATAGGAAGCCTTACATTATATGCCATAAATGCAGTTCTGTTGCATGCAGTCAGCACTACTATTGTTTGACTAGAAAATCAAAACACAATATGGGTTTGTTTACAGAAGAAAGGGTTCAAAAAATGAAACCTCAGCAGACAGAGAAAACATGACATGACTATATAATACCCGTTTGGTAGTGCTTCACTACCACTTAAAAAAACTATGAAAACAGTCAAAGGGTCAGTGGTTTCTAACAAAATCAAAGACCTAGCAGACAGCCCCCTAGATGACCTGCTAACCTTCTAATTTCCAACCACTTTACTGTCAATAAAAGAGCTGAATTCAACATGATTAATTACAAAAGCATTCTAGATGACTGTTAATTAATGGTAGTATGGATTTTACTCATCTGTCAGTGTTTCTGTTCTTTTTGACACTATGATGATAAGTAGCATTTTTTACCTCATGTTTTGCCAAGTATTCTTTTCAGAATTCTAGTAATTTATCCGTGGGTACATTTACATGCCAGAGACACACCATCTTGACAACCATTTCTCAGGATATAGCTGTCACTTAGCAGGTAGACTTTACATTTTCAAATGTTTGTCCTCTTAAATCCATTTTCTAAATGACATAAAACTTGAATCTGATCTCTTCTGAAATTGATGGGTCTTCAATTGTGTCTAAAAAAGTATCAAGTGAGGTTTGTGATATCAAAGACATTTCTAAGAAATATATTCATGTAGCGTGTGTGGGAAGAATACAAGTGTCACGTCTAAATTTTTTTACATGACTGAAAGCCCAATATGTGTGTGAATAGACACAGAGTCCTGCAAAATAGATTCTGTCCCAACCATTGCACTGTCTACTGTTGTTTGTGGGCACATTCTGTCTGCATTAGAGGAGGCCAGCCAAGAGCATGATGAATGTAATTGGTTGGAAGAATAGGGAACGTTCTCAAAAGCAGGCAAAAAATGTAGTACAGGTTAGCTGAAATCATGAGTAACAAGACTGTTGAAATGCTCAGACATCCTTTTGAACAGTGACACGACTTTGGGTTGAAAAAGTAGAATGTATATGATGGTGGACAGAGTGAATATCTCAGTGTTTTGAGGAATAATTGACTGGCTTTGGTTAATATGAAAAGCTCTTATTTAAACAGATTGTGTTAAAACAGTTAGATATCAATTTATTTGCTAAGATCAGCTCACTCCTGATTTTGACCTCCATATATCATAGTATAAAGATGGGCAGAGTGGAGTGATTTTCTTGTGTTTCACTGGTCACATTGCATTACATTTTATGACAAGCATTTGTACTTAAAATAGTTTTCATCAAGTATGCTAGCTACTCTACATTCTAAGTTCAGGCAGAGTATATGGCCCATGGAGCAAATGCTATTCTGTTGATGGGACTTTTAACAGTAAGCAGCCAAACTGCATTTAGAAACATGATGACTATTAAAAGAAATCTTAGAGAGATAAAGATCATATCTAATAATTCACATCTTTCTTATATGACAGTGAAGAAGCATGCAAAACATAACTAAATTAAGTTGACATAATGAAGAAGTTGATCATTGAAGGTTTTCTGTAGCCAGGTGCTTAATTTGATATTTTTTTTTTTGTTTTCTCAATGTATTACCTTAATTAGACATCCAAAAATGCATTTCAAAACTGAGTACAAGAGAAAGATTCAAGGTTGGTGATGAATGTATTATGAACAGTAAAACCTTTTGTTCATACTATTTGAAAATATGCATCATTACACCTGTTCCTAAAAAGGGTAAAAAAGGGTAAAGAACAGTAAAAAAGGAGGAGGATCCTGGGAAGTATTAACCAATCATCCTCATCTCCATGCCCAATAACATCATGGAACATGGAATGTTGAAATATATGAAAGATAGGGAGCTTATTAGAGATAGGCTTTAAACTAAGAGTAGGTTTAGATTTCACATAAAGTAGAAATTTTTTACAGTACAGCTGGCAAGACAGTAGAGAAGCTGTGAATGCAGATCATCAAAAGAGTTCAAAGTCAGGAAGGATAGGGCTTTGAGCAACTTGATCTAGTGAATGGTGCTCCTGGCCATCGCAGATGGTTGAACTAGATGATCTTTAAAGGTTGTTTTCAACTCAAACCAATCTATCATTTTATGACTCTATATTATTCCTAAAAATTATACTTTTGGTGGAAATAAATTGAGCAATTTAATGAAATCTCCACCATTTTTACTACTATTATTCAATTTAAATGATAAGCACTGTAAAACAGAGCCTTGCTATCACTGGGATAAAAGGAAATTAATACATTAGCTTGTACAAGTAGAGAGTGGAATAAAGAGTAATTGGAAGTTGTTAAAAAGAAACTCTTTCAGCTGGTCAAAATTAATAGTTTATAACATCATCTTTTCTAATAATGATTGAAGAAGTTACTGAGCAGCAAGTAAAATGTAACCTCTGACTACAATAGACAGAAAAAGTGGAAGAATAATGGTCCCTTGATAATCATTTTGACATTATTATTGTTGCAAATTAGGATTGAACTCGCTCTTCCTGGCACACCATTGCAGCTGTACTATAAATCCTTAGATTTCTTACAAAGAGAATCAGTTTTTATAGTTTTAAAACTTATTCAATCTTATGAGGGAATGACCTGAAATGAATTCAATACTGTGGTTTCATAAAGATTAACATTAAACGTCCTTTATGTGGTATGGCAAAAGTAGACAGTTTTTGGCCCTGATTAAGACCATAGAAAGAACACATTTCTGGGTTTTTTTAAAAAAAAATAGCAGAATTTCCTAGTTTAATGTCATGGCTCAATATGATAGAAACATAGAATCATAGAATGGTTTGTGTTGGAAGAGACCTTAAAGACCATTTAGTTCCAACCCCACTGCTGTGGGTAGGGACACCTTCAACTAGAACAGGTTGTTCAATGACCAATCCAAACTGGCCTTAAACGCTTCCAAGGATGGGACATCCACAGCTTCTCTAGGCAACTTAGTCCAGTACTTCACTATCCTTATGGAAAAATTTCTTCACTGTATCTCATGCAAGCCTATTGTCTTTCAGTTTGACACCATTCCCCTTTGTTCTGTCATGACATGCCCTTGTAAAAACCCTTCAACTTCCTTTTGGGTCCCTTTCAGACACCGGAAGGCTGCTCTAAGGTCTTCCCAGAGCCCTGTCTTATCCAAGCTGAACTTTCCCAGCTCTCTCAGTCTGTCTTCATAACCCTCTGATTATCTCCATGGCCTTCCTCAGGACTCATTCCAAGATATCCACATCCTTCTTCTGCTGGTGACCCCAGAGCTTAACACAGTATCCATATGGAGAGTAGAGAGGACCAATTACCTCCCTTGACCCGTGAGTCAGGTTTCTTTTGATGCCTCCCAAGATACTGTAGGCTTTCTGGTCTGAAAACCTACATTATGTGGCCATGCTGAGTTTCTTTTCAAATCACACATCCAACTCTTTCTCTGCAGAACTGCTCTCAACCCATTTTCTTCCCAGTTTGGGATCTGTGATTGTGATTGCCCTGGCCCACCTGCAGGACATTGCACTTGCCTTGTTGAACTTCATGAAGATCACACAGGCTCACCTCTGAAGCCTGTCAAGGTCTCTCTGGATGGCATCCCTTCCTTCCAGCATTTCAATGAACAGATTTTGGGACTGTCAGTGAATCTGCTGAGGGTGCACTCAATCTCACTGTTCATGTCAATAACATAGATATTAAACAGCACTGGTTTCAGTACGGATCTCTGAGGAACACTGTTGCACAGCTGGCAACAGAAGAAACAGGTTCTAGAGCAGTAGTTGAATTTCCAGGCAGGACCAACCAAAAGGGGCCTTCTTTATTCTCTTAGCTATATATGTTTCTAAAGACAATTAGGGATTGCTGAAAGGGGTTAACACCTCTGTTAGTTTACAGGATAAATATATGGTCAATCATCTTTCTCCACCCCAGGGGAAAGGAATGAAAACCAATCTACAAGTGCAAAACAATCCCGGCCAGTTAGGAAAACAAGGACCATGTTTACGGAAAATGCATGTGAACCTGTACTACAGAGTTACAAACATGGAACCCTGCAAAAGCAGGGTGACAGAACACCACTCATCACTTCTCTCCACTTGGACATTGAGATTTGACTGCAATCCTTTAAATGTGATCATACAGCCAATTCACCAAGTGGATATTCCATGTTTACAGACAAGGTAAACATAAGTGAAGGTAGATGACATCAGTCACTCTTCCCTTATCCACCAACAATTTCACCATCCTGTACAAGGACACTGAAATTTTTAAATACAATGATTGTTGCAGACCAGGTTCTGTCTTATATCCCTTTAAACAACACATTTTCCATATGTGCAAAGTCCTTCTCTTTAAGTGAAACAAAATTTGTCAGATGCCTTTGAGTGTCAGATTCCTTTCCTATGCCAAAATCATTCCTTAAGTACTAGAGACATCAGTTCTGTCTAAAATATTTTTATCACTGTTTGCACTAAATATTGAAACTTAGGATGTGCATTTGTATGTTGGCAAATGTTTAAATAAGTGATTCCCCTATAGAAATATGATTTACCTAAACACATACGGTGTTATTGTTTTGTTCTGGGGAAAACACTTAGTACAGTAACTTGGATTTTCAATTGAAGTTAAAATTTTGGAAGGAAATTTAATTTCTGTTATAAATTTGTCTGCATGTGCTGCCTCATGTCATGCAAGATGTGTGTCCTGAAAGTACATTTCCTGACTCCTGAACAAAAGTTGCTCTTAGCACCATCTTCCTTAATACTTGCCTCAGAGCAATATATTAAGTGAAACTGAGGTCCAAATTGGGAGATAGATTCTGCCTTCTGACATATATCATATGATTTCATTACTACTATGTGGGTCATCCACATGCCTCTGAAGAGATTTTACTAAATCAAGTGACTTTACACAATATTACAGGAAAAGAAAATTTCCAAAATTGCAGATACCAGAAATATCTTATTAAATTCAGAAGAAAATTGTCTGGAGGAAAGAACAGAGAGGGAGCATAAAACTTCCAGACTAAGATAATAAGTAAGTGATAAGAAAATCTGATGAATAAGGGGATGCATTAACTTCAGTAAGCAAAGTTTCAAATCTGAAAACTAATGGATTGACAGTTTGGCAGTGAAAAAGGAGAAGAAAAAAAATTTGATGAACAGACTGCCTGATGCATGTATGCTGCACCTTATATAATGAAAGTCATTAGAAAGAAGTTTGGAATAAAGAGAGATCAATTGCTTGTGATGAAAACATGGACAAGAGTAGTTTGTCTTGATTGAATGGAGTGCCTTGAAAATATTTTTTTATTAGAACTTGAGTGATGACAACAATATGTCAAAGAGAAAAAAGCTTCATTACTCTTGTGGAACTGAACAAAATCTTCCGTACAAAGAATGATTTTCTGATGGATTCCCCACAAGTATTTTCAAGGAGTCACATACACATTTTTAATCAATGGACAGATTTTCATAAATTTTGAGCAACTGAGTAGCTGTCTTTTAACAATATGTCCTGAATGAGGGTGCTTGAGATCGCTCAAAAAATCTGTAGCCTGGAAAGGAGTTAAGGGGAAATGCACCACCACACAATATAAATGTACTATAAAATGTAATGTTGGAAGCTGGATTTACTTTTTCTTGGTGAACTATCACAAACTTGATAATAGTTCTCCTTGCAAAAATTTCAAGTTCTTGCTTCTTGATCAGCAATTAAAAACTAAATTGAGTTAATACAGCTAGAAATACAAAAACTGTAGACAAATACATATGTGCACATTCTATTCTTTTTATCTTTACTGTCAGTAGCATCTTCTGGTTGTTTTTGCTTCTCTTTCAAAACAGAAGCAGTTTTCAGACTGCTTTGTGCCTACATGTAGTCCCAGGAGCTCCATTCAACAACACATGCTTATGGTCTGTGTACTCAGTTCTCAGCAAGCTGACACTCCTACCTCCATTTGCCAAACAGAGCATAATTCCCTAAAAGTAGTTATGAAGTGCATATTGCCTACTGCTTTATCTTAGAAGAAAGTGTAGCAAATAATGTCTGTTTCAGAGTCTGACATTTTTCAATTGTTTAGATAAATTAAGTATCAAGTGAGTACATGGATAATCACATTCCTAAGAATTTGGTAGATTAATTCAACAAAGCCATGCTCTGTCTAAACAGGAGCTCCAGGTTTACCAAGAAACAGAACATTTCAGGGATGCAAGAACAGACCAAAATTTCTCCTCTCTTGACACAACTGATTCCCTGCTGAACTCTGTATAAGTTCAGTCTAGTTTTTGGTTGTGTCAAAGCAATGTGCTGGAGAAGCATCAAAAAATAAATTTGTCTCAAATGTGAGGTGGGATGAGAATAAAATAATAAATGCAAGAGCTAAAAGCAAAGATAAAGAGAAGGAAGGTAGAACTATAGAAAAACTGTGGGATGCCACTGGCAAAGACAGCATGAGGAGCAAGAAAAGCAAACTTCAGATTATATGAAAGGAAAAGGTAGTTGCGTGTCTTGACGTCAGAAGTAAAGAGTTAAGCTTTGTGTGTTGGAATGACAACAAGAAACAGTTTAGGAAAATTCACCAGGAATTCATTTTCTTACAGCATATCTTTTTATCCTCATTCCTAAGTGACTTTTAGTATAGACTGCTGAAGTATGTCTATTTGCAGTCCTGAATGTGAAATGTGTTTGCAGATTTGAATCCACCCTTGTAAGCTATTCCAGTACCTGGAATACATTCTCATATTTTGTTTGTATTGAGGAAATAGCTGTGAAATCTTTTTCTAAAAGCATTCCTCTTGTGTGCCCTTCAACAGTCCAATTGCTCAGAGAGTCTTACAATGATTGGAGGTATTAAGGTTTTTCATCATAAAAGTCTGCATTGTTGCACTTAAATTCTGAACCTTAATGACAACCCAGAAAAAATGTCTGGGTTTTTTGGTGTTTTTTGTGGGTTTTTGGAGGTTTTTTTGACACGTGTTATTGAACTTAAGAAATTGCATTAAAATCTGTCATAAATGAATATTGAGAGGATGAACTTAACCATTCTAAAGATGAGATATAAAGCTATTTGTGAATGATACCTTTTTTTTTCCTGTAAAGTGTATTCTACACTGGAAAGTGTCAGGCGGCTACAGATCAGACATGTAAAAATATCCTCTGTGTGAAAGTCTCACAGTTTTGATGCCTCATAATTACTCTGCAGGAAAGAAATATTATTTCCATTTTACAGATAGCACATTAAAGCACAGAGATGAGTGTCTTGCTCAAAGCTGCAGAGGAAATCAGTGTTACAGTAGATAATTAAATGTCCCAGAACAGCTACTGGGCAGATGAATATTCTTCTGTTAAAATAGCACAACATAATATTGGAATAGGTTCAGATATTTACAAACAAACCCTTGGGCACATACAGACAGGACCTCTGGAGAGATTTATGTGCTGTTTAATATCACTAAGCAAAAATTCAAAAGTCAAAAATTAAGTATAACAGAGACATTCCATGCTCTGTGTCTGAGGAACCTAATCTCTTGTCCTACTTTTGAAACCTGTGCTTTTTAATGGCACTGCTTAACTGAAAGTCTCCTATTGAAACCTCACACATGAACGATGAGGGATACAACATTTCAATCTATTTAGGCAATAAAGTCAAAATGTGTCCCATGAGAAATGTGTCAGGCAGCTACAAGGATCCTTCACTGTCTCAAGGAGAACAACTAAAATCACTTTTTGAATTGCAAAGTTGCAGTAAATAAGACCAAGTCAAACTATAAGTTTGTGTTCTCATATTTAAAGAATACCCTCAGCTTCATTGATACAAGTTTTTGGGGGGCAACATTTTGTTTAGGGAATAGCTTAAACATCTTAGAAATCAGAAAATACAGGAGGACAATTCTTAGTTCAAACATTGCTACAGAATAGAAAATATATTACCAGTTTTTCTTGTGCATATAAGGCTCTTGCTTATGTCAATAGAACAACATCACCTAAGTGTTCAGGAAAGAATTTTGGTTCACACAAAAGAGAAAAAAACTTGTCATATTTAAAACACAGAGTGGTTCGATATTTTCTCTGCTCCCTAATCTACCCTGCCTGGGAGATGATTCAATTCATTTTGTCTTTTCTGTAGGTGGTGGCCAATATTGACTGAAACAAGGTAGCTGGAACCGAGAGTCCATCACCTGTGTTTATGTGTCTGCAGTGCAGACAATTGCATGCCAGCTAATTGTGTCTGAGCTCCTGCTGCAGTCCAACAGCAAGAGAGTTAACACAGTCAATGAAGCAAAGAGAACTCTTCCAAAATAGACATCTAAGTTAGGGTGAGATAAGCAGTTCTCCATAGTGCAAGGTTGACAAGATCTGCATCTCTAACCAGCAGCTAGCCTGCTAAAACATATATTGTATGTACCTAAACTTGTGTGTCTGGAGATAGAGCTGAATAGCTCTCTAGGAGCCAGGTTCATAGTTACCAGTGGCAAAGGTTCTTCTAGTGGTGCATGCTTCAGTCTGCTGTGCATTTGTAGCTATCTTAGCCCACTGGCCAGAAGATTCATTGACAGAGGCAGCAAAATTCAACATGTTAGTCACTTTGTGAAAGTCTACATATCATGATACTGTTGGAGTATTAGAAATGTAAAGCAAGGTTTTAATAAGTCCAGGCCTAAGGTCACGACATTGTTTGATATCAGAAGTTCCTAGATCTGTCAGGACTCAGGCCTTGAGTGACTTCTTTTTCAGACAGTGGCCCTATTTGAATGTTGTAGACTGCCTTCAGAAGCCCAGGGAAAGATGAATACTGGATATACCTGTGTCCCTTCTCATATGTAGTGTTTCTTCCTTGTCCAGGAGACTAAGACAGCTGGCAGCTTCAATTTTCAGCCATTTTCAGCACAGATGCAGTCAATACTGAAGCATCATTGGTTACCAAAGAACAGGATTTTGTTACAAATGTTTGTTCCTTCTTCAGAGAAAAGGAGTGCAAATCTTACTTGTCTAAACTAAGTTAGTACTTAAGTTTTTTTATTATCCAACAGCTTTCAGTGCAGTTCAGTCAGAAACATAAAAGTGACCACAATCGAGTCCCATTGATATACAAATACTAAGGAGTGCAATAGAAAAAGAAGAGGGCAGAACACTCAAAAGACTCTAAAATAGATATAAAACTACAACAGATTTTTCTATTATATGTATTATCAATACAGACACAGGAAATACTAAAATGGATTGAACCTTTTGAATTGAAACTCTTTACACAAGTCAAGGTATTTTAATCACACTCTTTTTATAACAATATGAGATATCACTTTTACATTTTACTTTGTAGGAATACTCTAGAGAAAAGCCAAACATGGCAATTGGTATGTAGGTAGCAGTATTTTCAGACAGTTCTGAATATTTTATCTGGTTTCCTGGTCTTTATTTTTCTTCAGATACTGTTCAGCATGTAGAATTTATACTGACCACTGTGCTACTCCATCAGGATATCTCTGAAGTTAATCCAGAGTCATGTCATCATAATTTAGAGCAAAAAATGCATCACTTTGCTCTCACAGAGGTTTTAAAAGGTCAGAATTCTCCATTTATAAGAAATGTGGTCATTCTAATTTGTGCCAATAAAGGTCTTTTTATTTCCATGTCCCAGTCTTATGCCATACTATAAGATTCTCTTAGATGTGAATTTATGGAGTAATAATTTATGCCTATATACTGTCGTAGCTGTTGACCTTCAGCCTTGCACTCAACACATTAAGTCTGAATTACTTTTAGCTTTATAGTGATTCATTCCTCAGCCATGGTGGTGTAGGTGAGGGAAGGACCCAGATAACATCATCACAGTAAATTACTTCTCTAAAGGTAAAAATACTGCATTGTTCTAGTGAATCCTTACCATTTCCTTATAGAACTTTTTGCATGTAGAGAATATAAGAAAAGATTTGTTGAGAATGTAAGAAAACGTTTGTTCCAGTGGTAAATGAAAATGTAAAACAAAATCTCTTTGTTTAAAGCTTATATTCCTGTTTTGATCCCATCTGGGAGCTGAATGCTTCTCAGTGTGATCCCACATGGGAAATGTTTTCCATCTTTACATGCACCCACAACAAAACCATTTTCTTTTTAAAAAACATGTTTCTAACTAGAATTTTTATTTTAGATGCAACTTCATTCTGAGAAAATAGCATTCCCACAGATACTACAAATATTTGCATAACAGTACTGAACTTTTAAAAGCATCACCATAGGAAAATCTTCAGCACTAATTCTGGAAAACTGTATTTCCTGCTATCTTATGTTGAATTATTTTGCTTTTATATATGAGGTTTCCTGAAGTGAGTGATCATCTTTACATATTAACTACATCGCCAAATATGTTTTCCCTCAAACCTAAAATTTTTTTGGTCTCATATGTTGAAGCATAAATCAGATTCACCATAGATCACAGTACTTAAGGCAGTATAGGATATAGGATACCTATGTCTGTTTCTGTTCTCCTGTGTGAGATTTGGAAAACTCTCTCTCATGGATGACATATCCTCTTTCTATTTCCCCAGAAAAGTTAGTGACAGGGCCCAGAGAGTGCCAACAGGCTCTGCAGACATTCTCTACTGTGGATTTAGCCAGTGTTTTTTCAGGCTAGCTCTGATCTGGTGCAGCTGTTGGACTCTGACTTCTGGGAAAGAACTGTGAGAATAAAACTTACCCCCATCTCATGGGGTCTGTATGGAATCAAGTGCTCAGATTTTTTTTTAATGGATCTAGGCTGTGATTGTGAGTCTCACTTTTCCAACCTACTGCCCCAATCACCTACACTGTCTCAAGACTTGCCTCATTTCTCTTGCCTCTCCTGGCCTGTGGCCACTCTAGGCGCAGCTCAGCAGGACTTATTGGGGCACAATGAGACTACACCCAGTTAGGGAGAGGAGGGTGAGGTGGGCATTTGTGTAGCCCTTTGCTAAGGCACAGCTGTTAGCATAAACCTCAGAGCTCTAACAAACATTTTCTTAAGCAGAAGAGACAAAATGTGACCAACACCTTTTCCCAAACATCAGAATGAACCTTGAATAGTTTTTGTGTATTCAACGAAATAGAAAGCTGAACTATACAAACAACCGCCAATCCTCAAGTCTATACATGACCAGAAGTGTTCTGACCATCTCGATGATGGTACTGATAATGGAAACACATCAGAGCACAACAGCACAAGCTGAAAACACTGGTCATGTGAGAGACGGGATTGTTAGTGCTTAATGACTCAAACATCTACCGAAATATTCTCAACTCAACCCCATAACTTGGAAGACTAAAGAAATTTCAGGGACACTACAAGGAGAGAGGCTGTGGAGGAAATCCACAATCAAGGAGAACTTGAGAAACTTTGGGGGAACACAGGAACCCCCACTACCTTGCCCAGAATGATTTTTGAAACATTTGTGCAATATCTTTGTTTAGAGACTCATAGCAGATTGTCATAGCAAAATATATAGAATTCCTTAGAAGTTTTAACTCAGCATTGCTTTTTCTTGTTGATACTGAGATCATTCTTCCTCTAGAAAAATATAACTTAATTGGTGCAGCAATAAATATTTTTAGTGAAGTAATTTTTTATAAATCTTGTGGAACTTATGTTTCAACTAATAGCTAGTGTGGAGCTGTGTTTCATTTAGAAATGCATGAAATGAAAATACATTTCTCCAAGAAAAGCATACCACTGGCTTTAAACTGGGTTAGGTTGTTATGCTTCAAGGCCTTTGAATACTCATTTTAATTCTTTCTACAAGTTATTTTTTCATAGCAAAGGAAATTGAATTAGGCTATACTTAAAGCAAAAATAGAATTCTATGCTTTAGAACGAGTAAGATATGTCGGTACTAAAAGAACTTTTACATATTTTTAAATTGCTTAAACTGAATCACACATGTATTTGAGATATTTTGCAAATTCTATATTTCATGAGAGCAAAATAAATGTTACTGTACATCAATTTACTTTTGTCTTCTAGTCACAGCAATGCATTTAATTGTCATAAGAAGCAGCAACTCCAGATTATATTTCTATTTTTAGTGTAGAGGAACTTGCAGAATTTCCCCAAGGGTCATATTTGCTATGTGAGTATCAGCACCTTTTAAAAACTCTGCTTCAGTAGTCTTGATAGTATCTTGCAGAAATTTCAGAAACCTTATGCATACCTAGAACTTCCTTGTTATTCATTAGAGCAGGTTCACAGACTAGATTAGATGATTACAGATCGTTAGATGATTGATATCTTCCCAAAAGCAGCAATTTCTCTCCCAGAAACACGTGTGCCGGGACATCTCCTCCCCTCCCGCTGTCCCCTCGGGGCTCGCAGCGCTGTTTCTCGCTCGCTTCCCCTGGCTCTGCCCTGGCTGCCGGGCAGCGTTTTGCCCTCCCTTGGCCAGGCTTTCCCCGGGGCTCTCTCTCTCTCGCCCGCCCGCCCGTGGCTGAGGGGCTCAGCCCTGCCCTGCGCTGGGGCCGCTGCAGCCGCTGGCACCGCCTGGGGCCGGGCCCGGCAGCCCCGGCACAGCCACGGCGCCAGAGCACGGGCATTGGCATTTGGTACAGAATCAAATAGTGAACGCCACTTATTTTGAAAATCCGAGTAGAATGTTTCAGATACCGTCTATCACGGCTGCGAAAACACCACCATGCCAGACTGTCCCTGTTGAGCCCCTCTCGGGGGCCCTCGGTGTAGTTTTGCCATACCAGTTCAAAAGCTTCCATGGGTACATCATCAAAGCTGGAAATGGGACTGTAGGTGGTCAAAATGTTACCTGGTATAACTCCAGGTATTGATAGCCAATTATAGATGGGATCAGCTAAATTTCTTCATGCAGATCTGTGCTTTCATTTTTGCTTTGAAAGACAGATATAGCTATAATTTCAGTCTTTACTTTTCTTTATCATCCAATGCCCAGCTGTTCCTGACACATTTCTACAATTTTTTTTTCCCTGAAGGAAGCAATGAGCTATTCAGTGAAATTTCTTGATTTCACAGCAAGGTAGTAGAATCTCTGTAGGATTCTTTTTTTTCTTTTCCTTTTTTATTTATTTATTTTTTTTTAATGGGGAAAATCTCCTTCAGTGCTCCCCATGCTATATTTTGCAACAGAGATGCATTTACGGAACAGTTTTGTAATTATCAATATTTACAAGGCCACGAGAATTCCTAACACTCCATGAGGTGCCTAATTTCCAAGTTCTTTAACTTGCTCTTTTAGATTATTTCGACAGACTAGTGCGCAAGCTGGTCTGATGGATCTGCCTGAAAGATTTTTGTATGAAATAAAGCTGGTATCAAAGTGTAATGTGGGGTGAACTACTTTCCCTTTTTAATTCTTCTGTGTGATAGAAAGGAGTAAAGCCAGAAGAGCTATTAATATGTACAGTAATAATGAAGCTTCAAGGAGGAAAACTCTATCATCCAAACAAAAGTAAATGTGGTTTTCTTACCAAGTAATTAATATTTGAACAATATAAATGAAAGACAAGAAGAGTGTGTTTGAGTTGCTCTACTTTCCCGATTATAAACAGAGCAGACAAATAGAGAAGTTAATAGCAATGTCAAGGTGCAGTAGGAAAAACATTAAGGGATATTAAGCTGTCATTGTGCTAAGCAAATCAAAGTACAGGAAAATCATAAAGTGAAGACCCATGCTGACACAGTATTGTTCAAGGGATTTGAAGCCCTAATTTTGTGTTACAAACCATTCTAGATTACTTTCAGAAAATCTACTTTTTTCTTTTCTTTTTTTTTTTTCCCCCAAAACGTTTGGAAGTTTAAAGCAAGCTAAGGAAAGCCTACTCCATAGAGTGAAATTTTACATAGTTCTTTCAAGCTGATATATAAGTTATAAGCAAAAGAAGGCAGATATTGTTAACAAAAATAAATAAATGAATAAATTTCAGTTCTCCTGTCAACTAGAAGAACTGTTAATTATTACTATTTTTATCTTTGATCTTCATTGAATCATTTTATGGTTAATTATATTACGATTAACAAAAATTAATTAATTACATACCAGCCCTTGTTTTTAATTCTTCCTACTAAGGTTGTTCCACTGATTTCATTTTCTAAAGAACAATGATTGAGTAAACTGACATTGAAGCACAGAACTGAACTGGGCAGCTGTTGATTGTTCTGAAGTAATGTGAACTTCCGTTGTGTTAGAAAGCACATCCTAAGATAAAGATTAACCATATATACAGAAATTGATGTTTTTAACAATTATTCCAAGTGGAAAGGTGTGATCTTTTGATATTATTTTAATGCAGCATTCATGCATGTAATGCGGGTTCCACCCTGAAGCCCTGGGGATAACAGATGATCCCTCTGAGTGTCTATTCCCTGTTTTTTAAAGAATTTCTGGGCCAACCGCCTCCATGAACCTGGTGTAACACATGCCTTCTGTCCTCTGAGTCTGAAGGGGACAGTGATGGTTGGCATAGGAAAGATATAGAATACAATACACAGGTTTTTTTGGGTTACCCAGGACAAATATAATAAAATGAAATAAATATTTTTCAATGAGCAGAAACACTATTTTTTTTCAGTCCGCTATTGAAGTGTTAAGAAAATGAAATCTGTAAGGATTTTCTTTAATAGAACACTTTCATGTGTACTGTAAAGTACTTAACATCTGGGGGTGAAAGTTACCAGTTCTGTTAAAATAATTTAAAATTCCTTTGTGGTTCTAGAGAACCTAGGTAGTTCTACAGCTCACATGAAGCTCAGCAGAACTTGCAAAACATCTCAGACAGTGGGTTTCCTAAGGTTTCCTTGAAATCTGTCTCCCAGGGAATTCCTTGAAAAATCATAGCCTTCATGTCAATGTGCATAGATGTTCTCAGTATTTCATGAGATGTTTGTGGTAATATCATCACATCTGATAAAGAGAACTGATTTTGTTTTAAAGAGAATAGCAATTCCAGTCCTATAGAGAAAAGGAAATGCACAGACAGTGGAATCCTGCTACTTCTGATGTTCTTGAAGGAAAAGTCAGCAAAACATCTGCCCATGCTACTCTGACTGCTTTGAAAAGACAAAACTGCTATGTCTGTTGCTTCTTGGACTTTTTTTCTTATTTAGGATAGACTCACTATTCATCTGTTCCACTTCCCCAGTGTAGTTCAGACACAAAATATGTCCTTACTCTGTTTTAATTTTAATTCAAAGAAAGAAGAAATGGATGTTACTTATAGTTTACAGTGCATCATAGAGAACCCTGTCATCCAAAAGAAAAGTGGAAGAACAATGATTTGGACTAAATTAAACTCTCCCATTTCCTGAACTTTCATTATAGTATCCTAAACCCACTAATTTCTGCATTATCTCCTACAGGATTATCATGAAGAGGATGACAATAAAAACTATAAATATATATATTAACATATGGATTGACATTAAGACTTCTCATTATTATTTTTTGAAGTATAGTTCTTATATTCAGAATGCTAGTAATGTCGAGCAGCACATTGTGAAAGGAACGTGGTAGCATTGAGTGCACCTCATGGAACAGCAAAAAACCCAGTGAAGATCAACCCTAATTAGACAGGATGTGAAAAATGTCACCTTCATCACTACTGGGGATGGAAACACTTTTAAAAATCTACAGATATGTTAACTTGCAACTTGTATTGAGTAGTTAGTTTTCCTTTCTGGTTATTGTCTTGTTAAATGATCATTAAGTATACTTTCTAAAAAGGTAACAGCTCCTATCTCTTTCAAAAGAAGTCTGATGTCTAAAAAGTGTTGCCTAATTGGGAAATTGCCAGTTGTTCTATACTGAGTCCTCTCAGTGATCGTAATTGGATGATTGCTATCTATGGATAGATAAAAAGAAGAAAGACATAATCTTTTTGGATTTCAGCAAAGATTTTGATTTTGTCTCTCACAGCAAACAGCTGCAAAAACTCATCATGTGGTGGAGGAGCAACTGGCTCATGGGTGTAACACAAAGGGTTAGAGTGATTTGGGCTGTATTAGGTCTGGCAGTCAGTCATCAGTGGGGTTCCTCAGGGCTCCATTTTAGGCCCTGTGCTCTTTAGCATCTTCATGAATGATTTGGATGCAAAATTCAAAGGAATACCTAGAAAATTTGGTGGAAATAATCAACTGGGAGGAGCTGTTCATTCCCTTAAAGACAGAGAGGTACTGCAGAGACCTCAACAAATTAGAAGGCTTGGCAACCACCAACCACTTGAAGTTTAACAAGGGTAAATGCCAGATTCCACACCTGAAACAGGGAACTATGAATGTATGGACAGACTGGGAAAGGAGAGGCTGATGAGTGCTACAGAAAGGGACCCAAGGGTTCTGGTTGATCACAAGGTGAACATGAGTCAGCAGTGCCCTGGCAGCCAGGAGAGCCAACCCTGTCCTGGGGGGCATCAGGCACAGCATCACCAGCCGGGCAAGGGAGGGGATTGTCTCGCTCTGCTCTGCACTGGGACGGCCTCACCTTGGGTGCTGTGAGCAGTTGTCATAAATATAAAATTATTGCAATTGCTATACAGTTTGCTGCAGTTGTTATGCAGTTTGTTATACAGTTGTTATACACTTGCTAAGTTACTGGTTTGTGTCTTAGTCTCTTGATCTATTTGTGAACATTTTTAATATTATACGTAATGTACTAGGGATTAGAAGAAAAGTTAGGATTAAGTTGCTGCCTCACACCTCTGTCAGTGTATCCTTCCAAATGGCCTGTGAGCCACCAGTAATCTTTATCTCAAGCAGCAACAGTCACTTGTTTTGAATAGTCGATCTACTAATCCAGCTGTTTTTCTGCCACAGAAAATACTGGGTTTAGATGGTGCTGTTTAGCTTAAGATCACATCAATGACAGTCACAGTTTCATCAGCAAATGGGTACTAGGAACCACAGCAGCAATCTCAGGTTGAGAGAGGCACCCACAGATCCTTTTACCGTAATTTTTGGACTCACACATTTTTAAAAGATTTTGATATTCAACAGCAGCCATGTAATTTTTGCATATAGCAGGCAGCTTTTTCCATGAGCTTGCCTTTCTGTTTCAACTCACAGACACATGAGTGAGATCAATACAGTCAGGGATAGGTTAAAGCTGTTATGGACTGACACTACTTTTAGTAAAAAATGTAATCTTTCTGACTCATAGTATAGAAACCAAGGACAGTGCAAGATTATATTTAAAGCTGTAGATTTAGCAAATGGCAACATTATATAAAAGAATCCCTCTTGAAGTTAGCCTCAAATACATAGGATTTTGAATTATTTAGTTGAAATCTCAGTCAGAAGATAAAGAAGGGCTGATGATAGTCTCTTTTCTGTCCATGGGATTGTCTTTTGTGAATTGATTTTTTTTCTTTTAACTAAAGAAACTTTAAATGCATAGAACTCCCAATCCTGAATTTTGCAGAGCATTGCGTATATAATAATGGTAACCTAGTTTACCTTTTGACTTATACTTTTCTGAAAATTATCTAATCTATACAGTAAAACTGTAAAAAACTAAATCAACCCAAACTATCAGAAGTAGAAATGTATCATTTTTCAAACCATGACTGTATCAGAGACATAGGTTTAATACAAACCAAATAAGTACCTTTATCATTTCATACTGAGATTATTAGACTCTATTTAATCTAATTTGAAAATTACTTCAAATATAATTACCAATTATTTTATATATAATATCCCTGGCAGCCAGAAGGGCCAACTGTGTCCTGGGGGGCATCAAGCACAGCATCACCAGCTGGTCAAGGAGTGGATTGCCCCACTCTGCTCTGCAAGAGGTAGACCTCCCCTAGAGTGCTGGGGACAGTTTTGGGTGCTACAATATAAAGAAGACATTAAGCTATTACAGGATGTCCAAAAGAGGGCAAAAAAGGATGATGAAGGACAGTGGAAGCTCTGTGGGGAATGGTTGAGGTCACTTGAGGTTCAGCCTGGAGGAGACTGAAGGGAGAGTTCGTTGTGGTCTTCAACATCCTCACAAAAGGAATCAGAGAGGCAGACACTGATCTCTTCACTCTTGTGACCTGCAATAAGACTTGACAAAACAGCATGAAGCTGAACCAGGGGAGGTTTAGGGTAGATATTAGAAAAAGGTTCTTCACTCAGAGGCTGGTTGAGCACTGGCTCTCCAGGGAAGTGGTCACAGCACCAAGCCTGACAGAGTTCAAGAAGTGTGTGGACAACGCTCTCGGGCACATGGTGGAATTCTTCTGGTGTCCTGCACGGGGACAGGAGTTGGACTTGATGATCCTGATGAGTCTGTTGCAACACAGCAAATTCTTTAGTTTTATGAATCTGTGATTCTATTTCAGACGTAGGATTTGAATGTTGCTATATTTATGTTCTGCATAAAAAAGATTGGGATAAAGATGCCAGGAGAAATTTGGGGTTTTTTTGTTTTTGTTGTTTTTTTAAGTAGAGTAAGACTATAATTGTGTGTGAGAAATCCAAATGCCGACTCAGACTTTATTGGGCAATGTTGACCAGAAGGACAGGCAGCTAGTTTTTCCTTTTCGTCAGTTGTAAAACTGCAGCAGAAACACTAATGTTTCCTTAAATTATGCACTTATGGCAGAGAAATATCATTGTATGAATGTTTTTCCTTTCCTAGTGTCCTTTGAATTCTTAAAACTGACCCATCAATGTTTGCATCTGTTTCAAGGCACCTTGAGCTCATTGATAGGGAGAAGGACAGCATAACAGCAGAGAGCAAAGAAGATTAATATTTTCTAATGAAATAACATGAACGACTATATCTAGGATGTATTTACCACATGTTCTGAAATGAAATTTTTTCACAACAATTTTTTTCAGAACATTGAAAAGCTGAAATAGCATTTTAATTTTGAGTACTATAGAATTTAAATTAACATCTCAAAGTATGCCTTTTCAATATTTAAACACTTTAGTGTTTACACAGTAGACACAAATTAGGCAATTTTGATCTGTTAAGATGATGAAGTTGTAGTGAAGCACATGTTTGCATGTTCATTCACTTCCTAAATGCTTTTGAAGAAATGCATGTGGGAAAGGTGCAAAATAATGTTTTTTCCCTCCCAGAAAAGTACCATACACTTTTAGAGAGAAAAATTTTGTTGGTGCTAAGCAACTATTTAGGTATCTTTGTCAAAATTTCGTTCTCTACTACAAGCTCTCTGTAATTTTGGATATGCCGTATAAAGATAAATCAAAAGTTCTTCCAGCAACAGCCCCTCTGGTGGAACTAGACTACCTCCATATTGAATAGAAATTGCAAAAGGCATTTTCTTAAGGGGATCACTACTTCAGTTAACCATTAAACAATGTTTTTTGTCCCTTAAGGTGTAGTATACTTAAATTTAAGTAGGTGTGTGAGAAGGGTCATGTCTCAGTGCAATGCTGTTAGGGACCTCTGGGATCTGGTGTCAGAACAACTTTCTTGGGGCTTTCCAGCTCCAAAATCCAGTAGTTCTCCACGAAGTCTCAATGACCAGGCAACTGTGACTTCAGATGGGATTGCTAAAGTTTCCAGAGCCCAGCTCTAGTGCCATTCTCTGTACTAATCCCAGTTACCAGCAGGCCTCTGCATTTTAGGCTAACCAACCTGAAGCCTCAACAAATGTGATTACTCCACAATTGCAGAATCAGAAACATCCATTTTCTGGCTGTGATGCATTTGACCAAGAATCCACACAGAATTTCCATGGATGTCTTTTCTTGCCTTGGGGAAAAATGTTGCTGAATAAGTCAGAGCAATTGAAAGACTGAAATGAAATGTGCTTATGATACAGCAAAGATGACTTCCTGACCTATGACTTCCTGACCTATGACTTCCTGACCTCAATCACTATTTTTTTTCACTAATTTAATTCCCAGACTGCTTGGTAATTTTTCTTACCTTCTTATCTTAACAAACATTATTGTTTCTTTGTTGTTAAGAGGTCAGAAATGAACTCTTAGAGTTTTTTATTGGAGTATCACAATGGAATGTTTCGCCTGCAGTAGCATTGTATCATTCATTTTAAAGTAAAATCTTTTAGAACTTTTTATTTTATTAACCAAAAAAAGAATTCTGAAACAATATTCACAATCCATGGTAACATATTTATACATAAAATATGCAGCAGTAATATTTGCTCCTGAGGCATAATCATCCATAGTTGATTACATTACAAATAAAAACTTATAATTTTCAGTAACAAGTTGTTTATTATGAATATCCATTAAATTTTATCAGTTAGACTCTTATTTCAGTTACATAACAAAGGAAAAATCAGTTTATGGGTAGAATAGAAACAGAACAATGTTTTCTTCCTCTATAAGAGAGTATTCTGCACTGCTCCTGGTTTGCTCTGACTTTTCCTAGAGATATCCTTTGCTGCAAAATTTGAGGTGAGTAGCTGAAGAACAGACTTAAAAGGAGGAATAGCAACTACTTCAGAAGGGGTAGTTATCTGAGGAAACACAGAAGTTTCTGGAATGAAGTTATTCTTTTATGTCATATTCAAAATAATTTTGCAAGGCTTTTTTTCAGAGTTGCCAGATGCAACTAAGTTTGTATTGTGGCATATCTAAAACTTTAGGTTTATTTTGTATATTTGGTTTTGGTAAAGTTCATAGAATCATAGAATATACTGAGTTGGAAGGGACCCATCAGGATCAAGTCCAGCTCCTGGCCCTCTGCAGGACACCCCAGGAATCACACCAAGTGCCCGAGAGCGCTGTCCAAATGCTTCTTGAGCTCTGGTTTGCTGCTGTGACCACTTCTCTGGGGAGCCTGTTCCACTGCTCAGCCACCTTCTAGGGGAAGAAAATTCTTCTAATATCCAACCTAAACCTCCCCTGACACAACTTCAGGACATTTCCTTGGGTTCTGTCACTGGTCACCACAGAGAAAAGATCAGTGTCTGTCCTCAGCCACTCTTCATATGGCTTCTCCTCAAGGCCCTTCACCATCTTTGTTGCCCTCTAAGAGCTCAATGTCTTTCTTATACTGTGTCACACAAAACTGCCCCCCGCACTCAAGGTGAGGCTGTCCCAGTGCAGAGCAGAGCTAGACAATCCCCTCCCTTGCCCGGCTGGTGATGCTGTGCCTGATGCCCCCCAGGACAGGGTTGGCCCTCCTGGCTGCCAGGGCACTGCTGACTCATGTTCACCCTGCCATTGGGCAGGACCCCCAGGTCCCTTCCTGTGGCATTGCTCTCCAGCCTCTCATTCTCTAATCAATACACACAACCAGGGTTGCCTCATTCCAGGTGCCGAATCCAGAATTTGCCCTTGTTCAACTTTACATCGTATATCCCTATTCTTATGTAGTATATAAGTCTTATATTACTGCTCTGATTTATATCTGGGTGAAGATGCAAACCTAGAGAATACAATTCATGTACTATAAAAATTGAGTGGCACAGTGTGTTCTGTAAAATTAAAAAAGGATATAAAGTTCAACTGAATTGTGAATGCACTTTTGATATTCCCCTAGTTGCAGCTATGACAGTGCTGTTAATTAAAAATGTAAGCTGCAGGTACTCAGTGCCACAACTAACAGATGAATGTGTGATTAGAATCAAATGAAGGCAAATTGAATTAATTCCTCCTGCGGTAGTATGGTGTACCTGGCATATACTCAATAGTCCCAGAGCTTAGACCATTGCCTGTTGCACTCTATGAGACATCCCTGAAATGAAAGAATGTTTGGCAGAGGACCAGAAAGCCACAGGGGAACTTCTAGATTTAACACTCGAAGGATGCTTGCGATGCATAATGTTTTAGTATGTGTACAAATTCTTTTATGCCTATGACAAGGAGTGTGATGTTTTCCTCTGAAAAATCAGTTCCAAGGTTTTTTTTGTTTGGTTTTTGTTAAGATGAGGGAAGGTGAGTAGAGTACTAAACCTTTGCAACAATTCTGCTTAACCCAGCAATGAGAAGAAATGCCGACAAGATGAACATACAGTTTATGTCACTATGAACATACACTTAAGGCCACTATTCACATGCAGTGATCACAGTGGTTTGTGTGATGATGGAAAAGTAGGTCAGATGTAAGTGCTGTTAAATCGCAATTGATAGTGAGGTTACACAAAAAGATAATCTGCTGATAAATCCTTGCCTCTGTAAAGAAATGAAATGTGGCCACATGGCTGGTAAGACTTACATGATGGTGTCACTCTATAATCCAGTTCTGTATCCAGCTAAGCTTATTGCCAAACTGTGTCTTGGAGAGTCTCCTTCATTTCTGACTCTGAGGTATGGAGTATCCATCTTCTGTCTCCCAGCTGGACAAGATTTCAAGTCAGAAAAGCTGCCCATTTTATTGATTCATTGATCTAATGAGATCTGAGTCAATTCTGCAGTTCTGGAACAAAATTCTAAATTGACTCCATGTAACTCCAGTGTAAATTTGCGGACGCAGAACTGCTACTTTATTTACAATAGCAGAGCATGATAACATTATCATGTCAAGACTGAAACTTTGGTTGTATTCTGATAGTTTTCTGCAGCTTGGACTTGGCAAGAAATAAAATACAATCATATGGTTCCGAAGGAAACAAACGACTTTAGTAGTGTGCACTTTTTATCTTTTTTCTTTAAAAGGTAAGTTTTTCAGTAGTCAATCGACCCATGATGATCATTCAGCATGATCAGGGTTCATTATTTATCCCATTGGTTTCTTTCTATAGTTAAAGAAAAGAAAAATGAAAAAATAGAGAAAAAACCCATACAATGAATGCAATAATATCTGAATATCACAGGGCTGAGGTGATCAACAATTTTTTGCCTCAGTATTCAATGGCAACCTCTCTCTCCAGACTTGAGTGGAGGGAGAGCAGAGTGGGGGTTGGGGGAGCAAGGTGCTTTCCACTGTAAGTAAAGATCAGGCTCATGACCACCTTAAGATGCTGAAGGTACGTAAGTGTTTGGGACCCAGAGTCCTGAGGGAAATGGTTGCTGTAGTTGTCAAGCCACTTCCATAATGTTTGAAAAGTCCCGGTCGTCAGGTGAAGTCCCAGGTGACTGGAGAAAGAGAAGCTTTGTACGCATTTTAAAAAAGGGTAGGAGGGAGGACCTGGGCTGGGGCAATCCCCAGTATCAACACAGGATGGGGGATGAACAGATCAAGCCCAGCCCTTGCAAGAAGGATTTGGGGTTGCTGGTGGATGTGAGGCTGAATGTTAGCCATCAATGAGAGCTTCCAGCCAGAGCCTTGCTCTGGGATCCATCAAAAGAAGTGTGATTAGCAGGTTGAGGGAGGTGATCATGCTCTTCTACTCTGCTCTGATGAGATCCCACCTGGAGTGCTGCATCCAGCTCTGGGGCCTCAGCACAGGAAAGACATGGACCTGTTGGAGTGAGTCCAGAGGAAGGACACCAAGATGATTAGAGGAATGGAAAATTTCTCCTACAAGGAAAGGCTGAGAGAACTGGGATTGTTCTGCCTGGAAAAGGGAAGCCTTGGAGGTGACCAAATTGCAGCCTTCCAGTACTGAGGGAATCCTACAAGAAAGCAGGAGCGGGGATTTTGACAAGGGTGTGTAGTGACAGGACAAAGGGGAATGGCTCCAAACTAAAAGGGAGCAGGTTTGGATTAGATATTAGGAAGAAATGCTTCACTGTGAGGATGGTAAAGCACTGGAAAAAGTTGCCCAGAGCACTTGTGGATGCCTCATCACTGAATTGTTCAAGGCCAATTTGGATGGGTCATTGAGCAACCTGGTCTAATAGAAGGTGTCCCTGCCCACGACAGGGGTGCTGAAACCAGATGATCTTTAAGCCATTCTGTGGTCTCTTTCATACCTATTGGTAGTATTTGGACAAGCCATATGTTACTACTGTCTAAGAAAATTTATTTTGATCAAGAACACAGGATTTTGATATCAGTGAGTGATTTAATATCTTGATGACTGAAGGAAAGTTTAATTTTAGTTTAATATATTTTTTGCCTCTGGCAGTTTGTTCTGAAATTAGAAGGCAGCAAATGTCAAACATACCTACTTGAATGATATGTTATCATGAGAGAGAATTGTGACTCACATTGCTATCATTTTCCCATTGAGTTTTTCTTGGATTCTTATGACAACTATGAAAATGAATCAATTATATGACGTAAGTCTAATGGGTTTGATAATATAATCCTGTGTAGTACTAATGTTCTGTTGCTCTTCTATCTATTCAATCTGCTGCTGTTTCATTTCTGTTTTATTTCTAGTACATGCTTAGCTTCCACAGGAAACTCAGGATGGGTAAAACTGCATGTACAGCTGTGGACAGAACTAACTAATGTGCTGGCAGGATTGCTGTCTATAATCTTTGACTGGTTGTGGAGATCCAGAGACTTCTCACTGTGCGAAGGAAGGCAAATGTTGCCGAAATCTTCAAAATAAAGGCCAAAAGGACGATCTGGGGATCTTTAGGCCATCAGCCTCACTTCAGCTCTTGGGAACATATTGGAGCAAGTCCTCTAGGAAGTCATTTCAGGGCACATGCAGAAGGGAAAAGTGACTGGGAAGAGTCAACTTACATTTACTCAGGGTAAATCATATACGGTTCTTTGCCTTCTGAGATTTATATTGTCTTTAGTAGAGCTGTTGCAGTCTGGAGGACTAGGCAATTAAGTGGGTAAAAAACTGGGTGGATAATTGGGCCCCAAGAGTAGTGGTTAATGGGTCATACTTAACATCTTTGGTACATGGAATACTACAGGGTCAAAGCTGGGGCCTTTTGTGTTCGGTGTCTTTGTCAACAGCCTGTATTTTTTCAGCACCAGGTCACTGATCCAGAAGTAGGTTTATTAATAAAGTTAACTTTATGTGTCAGAGAACATTCACATTATCAAGTACGAGTGTCATCTCTGGTAAGTGTGACTTCAGAGACTAGTTTTACTGCAGACTATTAAGTAATGGCCTCAGACTAATGAGAGGTGTCTCACCACTCATAACAAATAAATGAAAGTCAGGAAATCCAGCTGTTGTGTTTTGTTTGTCCAGTATCTCTTTTGAAGGGCAGCAGTTGCATCTATGATTTAGTGGGTTTCAGGGAAGCTAGTGTTGTCATATAGGACATTTCAAAGGGTGTAGGTGTTTGTAGGTTCTTTTGCTCCTGTTTATTTGGTAACTGAAAATAAAATTGCAAAGTTCTCAGCAAGAAGAAATTGATGTCAGTGTCTGAGATGTCCAGCTGTGTAATGTGCCCAGACCTGCACCCTACAGAATTTTTTAAAATGGGTATATATTTTTCTTCACGCCTTTCTTTATTTCTTATTGATTAATTTGAAAATAAAATACTTTTCAGGTGCAGTTTGTTAGTGCAGTGTGGTGAAAATGAAGCTGGTGCAGCCAGCATTAGACACTAGTGAAATCAAAAAGATAAATTAGTTAACAAACAGAAGGTTTTCTTTGTTTTCTGATTTTCTAAGGCAGAACTATATGGGGGAGTCCAAACAGATTTGGATAAATTTAAAGCATTTCTTTTTCATGTCCTGCGTTAACAGGAAAATTATCAGGAGACCTATCCATGCAGAAAGAAATTTGAGATAAAATTTTTTTTGCAGAAGAATGATTTTAGGTTATTTTTCTAACTCTGTGTGAAAACTTATGATTCATTGACTTTGAACAGTGGTCAGCTACAAGTACAGTGACCCCACATTTTGTCTTTAGTTATTTTGTTTTGTTTCCTCATGAATTTTACAGACAACATAAAAAAAATAAAAAGAGAGAGGCTTTTAAGGACGTTTTAATTCAAAGACCTCATGGGTTTAAAAAAGATGGAAGGTATAGATGGAAATTCACTAATCTAATTCTAATTCTGTGTTGTAACTATGCAGTACCTATAGACAGTATATAATATTATTTCCACCAAAAATTTTTTTAAATGCTTAGTTCTTGTTCTTTCAAAGCAGAGTTGAGTGCTACCACTCTCTTCTTGTGATATCATCCATTTTCTGTTGTTGGAAGATTTCCTCACTACTTCTGAGAGGTTTTTTTTCAAGCCATGAGATCAAAGCTGAACAGATGCTATCTTTAATATTGTTTTGGTACTATACTTATAAACTTATTCCTCCTTAGGTCACTTCCACTTCCAAAAAGCTTCTGCTTCCAGTCTGTGGAAGGTGGTTTTTTTTCCTATCTCTCTCCAACTTCTTCATTGTCCTAGACCTATTTTACTACACCACTTCTTCAGATTGTTTTCCAAATCTGGAAAAAAATGTCCAAAATATATTTCAGTGTCTTTTCTTCCAAGGTATATTTTAGAAGTGTTAAGGCATGATCATCAGGTTTTAATAATGAATATTATACATTCTTGTGAGGCTGTTAATAGCTTCCTTACTTTTTCTAAGTGATACATCATCTATAGTATTCACATGGATATGGAAGGATATCAAGAATAAGCATTTTTTAATCTTGCTCCCATGTTCAAATTATAAAAGACATTACTGTGATTTATCTGTGGTATGCATTCCATGGTGCCATTACCTGCAGCCACTGGAGAAAAGGCCGGTCTGCTTGAACATACTTGTCCTTATTTTGGAAGGCCTTGCTGGAGAGAAAAGAAAACTCTGTCACTTACTAAATGAAGTAATGTAGAGAAGTTCCTTCCTTGTTCAGATGAATTTTTGCTTGTTTCTCATTTAATTCATTGAAGCACTCACACCTTCTGTGTCTATTTAAAACCTTCTTTTCCTAGTGTTTCCAAAGAAGCAACTAACGGCCTTCTGTTAAATATTTACTGGTTAATTGCCACTGAGCAGTGGAAGTTTTTCCAGTCAGAAGATTTTCATATATTAAAGTATGGAACATCTCATTGCACTAAAAAAGCCCATTTCAAACTGGGATTTTAGTGTGATTTATGTTCATTCACCACCAAATACCTGATAACTGTTAACAGAGGAAAGAGTACCAGCAGAAAATGTAGTCTGTAACACAGATCTATAGTCCATAGAGATTAGCAGTCTCCTTGAGACAACATCCAAGCAGTTTAATATAAAAAGGCTGCCAGAAGGTCATGGTGCTGCTGATGTCTGACAATCTATGTTATTACCTTTCCTAACTGGCACTATTAAAGCAACTTAAGTTCTAAGATTTCTTGATCTATTGACCTATTTTTCATGTGGGTAATGCTCAACACCAATTCAGTGAGTGAAGAGCTCCTATACTTACACAAACCTTAGACAACATAGCATTTTTCTTTCCTCAGGAAAGTTCTACAGCTTCAAGATGAATTCTTTTGTCACAGAATAAAAACTTCTTCCTCCTGCCCTTGACCTGCTGAGGCATATTTTTTGAAACCCACATTCCATCAGGCCTAGAAATCTTGCATTATCCCTTCTCTTTACAATTGTTAGTTCACACTTAGAGATGCTTGAATATCTCCTGATAGAATTATTTTTTAGAGTTAATGCTGCAAACTGCTCCAATGAAACTGAGACATTTTGTTGACACTATTAAAATAAATTAATAAAAATTTCAGGCAGCTGAAACAATTTCATCATTGTGGAACTGGGGTTCTAAAGAAATTAATCAAATGGGAAATTTTGATAGGCTATAACATTCTGCTCACAGAAATCACGATTTTTACTAAATCTTCTTGTCTGTGTAAACAGATCTATTGGAGTGTTCGAAATATCAACAAAATTATTTGATTTTTAAATTACTTTATAAAATTATAAATTAATTTGTATGTTTTCTTAGGGCATAGATAGTGTTCTAGGTGTGAAGTAAAATTAATTGTGTGTAGTGATTTTTACCGTTGAGATTTAAAATCTACCGACTTCTAATTTCACGGAAAACAGCTACAAATAAGTGCAAGACAATTGCCTCTGTTACCTGAATGTCGTGGCATTTCCCAGTTGCTGTAGACGTTGTGAATACTAAAAGCTCTTGGCTCCATTTTATTCCTAATGAAACATATAACTTGATTTCTGTCAATATTAGATACTATGCTACATAACAAAAGGGAACTGTCTCTTAATTAGTTCATTTAATGGCTTACACTATTGTTTCCAAGAAGCCCAATTCAATGACATTAAATAACAATTGCCTTTATCTTGCAATATATTGTCCTGCTTTTCAGTAAGTGACTGAAGATTGTTGAACAATGATACAGTATCTCAACGTAACTATCCACAAGGAAACTCCACTGTTACAGGTATAAAAGAATACATCAAAATGTCTATTTTTGACATTTTTTCCTGTCTGATTAATTTCTCCCTTCATTTGATCTTTACTGATTTTTCAAATTTTATGAAGTATTTGAGGTCGTATGCTGCAGAAGAACAAATTTCATGCCTAGATCAACTGTGCTTACTTCCATAGCTTAGGTATTTGGCTGAATTTATGAGACCTATCTCTACTCTAACTTGTGTTACCTTTTTTTTTCTCTAAACAATATTAAAATTTGCTCAAAATATGAAAATAAAATGTAATTTCTGAAATATGCTAGTATCAGTATGACTCACCCTTTAAAGATCAATTTTTTTCTTTGACACACGGGCATATGTCCACATAAAAAACTTTAAAGAAGTATAGTTTTTTAATTTTGACAGAATAAATTCTGATTCAAATCAGCCACTAGATGAACTGCATTAAGGTAACTTTTAAATTTGTACTTTTCATAGTACAAGTGTTTAACTGCTCCATTTCTAGCAACTCTTTACATTTCTTCAAGTTGTCTTGGGAAGTGACCTGTACATGAAAATAGTGAAGAGATTTTAAACTCATGAAGTCTGCTGATGATTAATTCATTGTGTTCATGGTGTCATGGGGTAACCTTAGGTAGGATTTTCCAGTACAGAAGGAAGGAGGTGAAGCTGGAACTGATGTATGCAAAAGGAGGTATTGCAGTTTCTGCCTCCAAAACTCATAAAACCCAGAGAAAATCTAAGGACTACTACATTTAGACTTCCAGATTGCTGAGAAAAGACGTCGCTCTCTCTCTCTCCTCCACACCTATGGTGAGGTCCACCCAGGCCATGTGGCCTGGGCTACCGGGCCCAGATGGAGCGGAGTGGGAAGGGGAGGGGGAACCCGGGCCGGCCTTTCAGTCCCTCATGGTGGCTCCATGCGAGAGGGAGCCAGATCGGCTCCACTCGGCTCCACCCAAGCTGAGAGGGGTTTCATTTTGCTGCCCCAGGCTGAGGTGACTCAGTCTCACCAGCCTCCACCTTGCTTGGCCGTGCTGGCCGGCTCTGCACACAGTCCAGAGCAGGAGAGAGAGCTGGCATGCGGCCCCGCCGGCCGGCTCCATGGCGTGGCCCGGTGTGGGAGAGGGCTTGGGCTGGCCCCCTGCAGCTCAGACGCAACCCTGCTGACTCCCTGCAGCTCAGGCACGGCTTGAATGGAAAACGGCACAGACAAACTCCTCTCCCTCAACTCAAATGCTGAAAATGCTACACTTGAACAACGCAGATGGAGATCATGTGACCATTGCCCTTCTGAAAGACAAATTACCTTTTTTCAATGCCAGGACGGGACTTGGAAACATCCGTTTTCCCCTACGCAAAAAGAGAAAGAATGAAGACACCTATGAAAGTACAACATAAAGACTTCAAGTTAATGAATGAAGCAAGACCTATATTCACAGAAAGAGGAGATGAGGAGTGCCTTGAGGCTGAAACTTCTCTTCTAAAGACATGTTGATAAACTCAGCTATAATATACCCTGTAATATATGAACAATGGCCTAAAAGAGTGAAAAAGGGGGATGTAATGTTCTAGCTACAGCCAGTGGACTAAGGCTCCTGTGAAAGATTCCTTGCCCCTGGAGTAATAGAAGAAGACTTATGTTGCCGATAATGAGAAAAGAGGATTTCATTGCCACAGTAATAGAAATGTTCATCCTCAAAACAGTACCTCGNTTTAAATTTAATAAAATAATATTAAAAACTTGCACACTAAAGAAACTGAAAATCATAATTTTTTTCAAGCAAATTATAGTCCTGGCTAAAATAGTATGAAATGATGAAGACCAAAGTTTAAAAAAGAGTGCACTAAACAGGTGAAAGGAGCTCAAAATGGTCTCAGGATTTATGTAAATGGTTACAAAAATTTATTATGTATTTTAAAAATGTATGGATGAGTTCTGTTTAATCCCTCTGTTCAATGCTTTTCTTTCACAGCATTAATTTTAGTATCCTCTCTTGACTTTATGTTGTTTTACAGTGGTATTCCATGCAGACTTCAGTAGATTTATTCTGTTTCATGCCATGGTTAATTAAATCAAAATCTATCTCACTAAGCTTCTTCATTGCAAGTAAGGCTACTAAAGAAGTATTGCCCTTTTGCAAGTTATGTTAAATTTTTATCCAGCATCTATTATGTATTTCAGCAACTTTTTTTCCAATCTGAGTGTCACTGTTCATCTTTAAAAATAAATTAGGAATTTTATGTACATTATTTTCTCATAGAATTATTAAACTGGTTGCATAAGATCTATCTTGGCATTTGTATCATGTTGCAGCTTGGATTTTAACTAAATATTTCTTCTTCATGTTTCCCTAAAGGATCTTTCTGTATTAAAGAAATAACTGGTTTCATAAGCATTTGTTTGGTAGATACGAAGAGGAAAACCCAAATTATTTATTTGAGTCAAGTCCTATTAATTACATGTTTTTCTTATCTTATTATGCTGTGTACCATTGCCACTTTTAATTTCAGATCCAATAGTAATAGTGAACTAAGTAAATATTTGCATCTTCTAGTAACAACCATAAATTGCATTCTAATTATACTTTGCATTTATAAGACTTGGAAGAATGTTAATGCATGCAGCTATATCAGACCTGTTTCAACAGAAACTTTTCACCACACAAATAAAGATTAGAAGATAAAATCATAACATTTTGTGTGTTTTGCATTTGAAGATTTCTTTTTTAAAAAATTATGACAAAACTGAAATAAATGAGAAATGCAGTTGGGGTTTCACAGAATGATCTACAATAATAGAAAATAATATTAGGATACAAATCTTCACAGAAAGGGCAGTTAAGCATTGGAACAAACTTCCCTGGGAAGTGGTAGAATCACTATCCTTGGAAGTGCTCATAAAACTTTTGGATGTGGCGCCTGGGGATATGGTTTAGTAGTGAATACAGTGGTTAATGGTTGGACTCAACAATGTCAGAGGGCTTTTCCAACATTAAATATTCTATGATTTTACGAAACATACATCCAAAAGACCTTGCAAATATCTGAAATTTTGATAATTTGTATCACTTTCCCTGAAGACATAGAATGATTTATCAAATAATCTTCACTTGAGATTGGTTTAGACTAGAGTTTGGCAGTTAATGATCATAAAAAACTTTACTATCTACTTTCATTGAAGAGCCCTAATATGAGTTGTTCCCTCTGATTCTCTGATTTAAAATTAATCTTAAATTACTAGTGAAATAAAGTATTCATAATAGAACAACTGAAACTATTGCAGCTTATTTGGTCTTTCCACTAGTTTTTTGTTTGTTTAGTTGGTTGACTGTTTACTGGATTTAGAGATTAAAATATATCAATTTATTTTTTTTCATTTTCTCTTTATGGTCTTTGTAACATTACCCTTTGAAACATGTAATATATAGTTGTAAATAGCATTCATGTAAGCCTATTAGAAAGAGTGCTACAGCCATAATGGCCTGAATTAATATGAAAGTAATCCTTATTAAACTGGGAAGAAATAATGAGTCCTTGATGTAAAATGATCTGAATAAAAGGAATTAACAAGATTTCCAAGGACTTTTTCCAGTTCACTTTTGTGTCACGTTAAATGTATAATTCTGTTTTCCATTTCTACAAAATGTTGAACTTTGAGGTTTTAATAGTTACTAAAGGAGTACTTTTTTTTCATGATACACAAATGGCTAGTTATGTTTTGATTTCCCCCCAGCAAAATATTCTGTGGATTCTAGCCCTTTTTTTTTTTTTTTTTTTTACTTTGGAAGCACTGTTTTTTGGGCACATCTAGGGAAGCAGATGAAATAAACCAAAGTTCAGATACAAGGCACATTAAAAGTTGCATGGACTTTTCCTATTTTTCTTGTCCAGAAATGTCAGTAACACAAAGCCTACATACTTTTTATGCTTTTCTTGATTTTATTTTTTTCTGGCCATCTGAACCAGCAAAAAGTACATTTGGACTTTCTGCATGTTAATCTGACCAGGAGTCTGACCCTTTGTTGTGGTTTAACCCCAGCCAGCTGCCAAGCCCCACAAAGTCTCTCCTCGCTCACTCCCCCACCAGTGGGATCAGGGAGAGAACAGGAAGGGTGAAAGGTAGAAAACTCATGGATTAAGAAAAAACCCAGTTTGATAGGGAAAGCAAACACTGCACACATAAGCAAAGCAAAACAAGGAATTAATTCACTGCTTCCCATGGTCAGGCAGGTGTTCAGCCAGTTCCAGTAGAAAAGGACTCCATCAGGAGTAACGGTGACTTGGGAAGAGAAATACCATCAGTCCTAATGTTCCCCCCTTCCTCCTTCCCTCTGATTTATATATTGAGCATGATGTCACATGATCTGGACTATCCCTTTGGTCAGTTAGGGTCACCTGTCCTGACAGTGTCTCCTCCCAACCTCCCAAGAAGCCCCAACTTCCTTGCAAATGTGGTGGTGTGAAAAGTAGAAAAGGCCTTGGCTTTGTGTGAGCCCTGCTCAGCAATAACAAAAACATCTCTAGCTCTATTATGATCACTGTGTTCAAATCAAAACCACAGCCCCATACCAGTCACTGTGAAAAAAATTAATTCTACCCCAGCCAGAACTAGCACACCTGTATAATATACTTGGAAGTAACTTCAGTATTTGAGGATTTACTTGGACATATGGTACATGCAATTATCTACTTTACAATACATTTAGATGGAATTTACTAGCACAGCACACTTCTGTGAAAAAATAGATCTGTGGGTAACTGTCATATGTAGAGAGAATAACGAGACAGTACCAAGGTAGTCCTTGTAAGAAGAAGATTAGTCTGAATTTTCTCAATTGGTCTGATGGAGTCAGAGGATTTGTAACCTCTCTATAACATGAGATTGAGAAGACAGTCTTATAGTATAAATGCCCTTTGACTCAGATTTATTAAATGTATGAAGTTGTGTACCTTTTATTTAATAAAATAATTGAAAAATAGAACAAATCCATCTTTAACATGTATCTTCAGACTACATTTTCTGTCATTTATGTTAATGAATAAAGTGATGACTTTGTTCTTTTCATCACAAACCTGAAGTATTAATAAGCAAAAGGATTACAGCGTTGAAATTTTTATGATGCTAAAATAGTTTTATCAATATTGAAAAGTAATGGGGAAAAACCCCTAGGATTAGATAAAATTCCTGAACTATTGGAAAAAGTATGAACATTTTCCGATATGTTTGACATCAGTATTTTGTGGAAGCAAATGAATGCCTACATATGCAAGAGCAAAGTCTTCGAAATAGTGACATTTCTGAATCTACAGAAAAGAGTAAGTACTAGTAGTTTGAATTATGTATTTTTTCTTGATTTTCACCTGCATTACAGGCAATTTTGGCTGTTTTCAATAAATAATTGTGGTGCTTGATTCATAAAACATAGAAAAATTGGAACATTAAAAGAATCTTTGGAGAAATATTTCTAAGGTAAACAGTAACATAAATGTAATAGAAGTACAGAAAGAATAATAAAACACCCTGGATATAACATACCTTATATTTTGGAGCATAAGTAAAAATACCTTCATTACCAATTCAGACTTGAAATACTGGCTGGATGAAGCACTTAGATATAATGTGTAATTATGGACTATATATAGTAGAGAAAAAAAATCTAACTTTTCAACAAGACTTCTTTTTCAAGTGAAGATTTTTTGAACATAAATATTATTTAGTACACTTCATCACAACTCAACTCGCTTCTAATGAACCATGCTTTCAGGTGCTCAGTTGGTCTCCCACCTTTATCACTACATTTACGAGCTAGTAGTGAATGTAGTCTCTTGGGTCTTTCCATCATGACAGACCATGTGATTTAACTCTTGATGTGAATCACATGACCTCTCAGTTTTTGCATTATTATGTATACTGCAACATTAAATAGCAGATTAATTTTCAAAAATTGGAAATTATTGCCTGCTTTGCACCATGTAAACACGTAGAATGAATATGGATTTTGCATACATGATTTCATTTCTCTATTTTCTCTTGATCCTTATGTTCTCATTTTAATCTGTTCAATGTTTATGTGAACTCAGCTCTATGAATTGGGAAATCCTACTGAATCCTTTCAGAAGGAGAAAGCAAATACAAATAGATTACTACTGCTGGAAACAGACAATATTTCTTCTTTTCTTATTTATCCAATCTTAGAGCTGTTTGAAACTGAGTTGTTTGAATGAATTATTGAATATTTCAGATTAAGATCTTATAACTATTTTTCAACTTTTATTCTGTGGTCTGTCTTTTATAGACTTGCAGCACTGGCAACTCTCTTGGTGGTATTGTCAAATTTACTATAGTGTGTATTACATTAATAAATATTGAATTTATTTTCCTTAATTGCTTATTAGGTATTAAAATAATAGTACATCACTTAAGATTTGGCACAACCACTAAGCAGAATATTGAACCATCATATCTAATTTTAACAAATAAAATCAAGCACCTATATTTTAGGATTATCACAATTTGAACAAACACATGTCCAATCTAAATCAGACAGCCTGAAAAATATCCCTCGATATTGACTATGGAGCACTTCTTTATTCTCCATTAATTTGAAAAATTTCTTCAAAGATTAGCATTAGAATTAAAAGCATGGAAGAGTTCTCTACAAATTTCTGTTTACTTCCAAAAGAGGTTTAGTGAAGAGAACTCAGGGCTCTTCTGTTTTGTTTACCTCTTATTTGTGAATAAATGAATGCTGTGATCCAGTAGTTACCACCATGGGAGGGCTGATGATCTCCAGTAGCCTATGACAGATACCAGATAACCAGTCATCAACTACTTGTCTTTCTTGAGGAAAATCAACTTTTCTATAAGCTGCTTAGTTCTTTGCTTCCCAAGCTATAAGGCTTCCGTGCTCAAACAGAATCAGTCACATCAGTGCAGTTGTGTAGTTCATATTTAATTTAGAATTTAAGTGCTGCATAACAAAATGTAATATATCGTCTCTGTTGCCTCATCTTTGTTGCATCTATTTTTTCCATAAAGTGATTTGCACAATGATTGTAACACACTTGGTCTCTTGTTTCTACATGTGTCACAGGAATGAAAGAAAAAACATTTGTATGTCACAGGAAAAAAGCAGCACTAACCAACCAACCAACCAGCCAACCAACCAACCCACTCCTCAAACTCCCCTCCTTCGCCCTGCTATTATAGCCAGTGAGAGTGAAAACTTTTTTTCTGTGTCACAGAGGAGCAAAAAGAGTGAAGATCCCTAACTGCAGAGGGAATGCTAGGAATTGCAAAAGACTGTCTGTCTTGTGTATGGGGAAGAATATAGAAGTGCTGAATCAAGGTGCTCTTTATACTATATTGATGTTGGAGGTTTTAGATCTTAGCATTAACTTTCAAGATTTTTTTTCCTAAGGGTTTGCTCAATGAAAGTCCCAAGAGCAAAGTCTTCCTTTCCTCTTGCCTCCTTCAAAACAACTGCACTGGGCTTGTGTTATTTTCAAGTATATAACAGAACTGCATAGCATAACCAAAACTATTTTAGAAAAGATTCTACCACTGGGGATCAACTTCACCACTGTTTTTCTGTTAGTAATTCATACATTTTGCAACAGGCAATTGTTTGTGAAGTTCGTTTGCATACCAGAAAGACTAACATCCCTTAAAGCTATTCCATTTTCTATGTCTTTCATTTTTGTATTGCTACTATTGCACCTTGAGCGCGAATGGTATTCTGTCATGATTATAATCACTAGGTAAACTATGGCTATACCAAATACTTTTGATGAAATCAAGGTGATAGAATGAACACATGAATCCAAAGGAATATAAAATAATAACTTGAAATTAACAAGCTTGGAAAGTTTATTTTTTACAGTCTGAATAGAGTAAGCCCAAGGCACACATTTTTAATTTATAAAATTCATTGAGGCAGGAAAGACATTCAACCTGATTTCTCTCCTGACACCACATAGTCTCCAGGTGCTAGATCCCTTCAAACTACAGCTGCAAGGTTGCCAGTGTGCATATGCCCCAGGCTTGGAAATATCTGAGTAAATTGGGCATACTCTAGAGAGGAGCTTGCCGATCAAGTTAACTGTGAGGTTTCATTATTTATTTGTGCCTGACTTGTCTTCGCTCAATTGCTTCCCATGCCTGCAGCCTTTGCTTCAGTTCTCCAAAGCTGACATACCTCTCTATGGTTTTTTAAAATATACATATTTTAACCAGAAGGGGGGAAAAGTAATTTAGGAATCCATCCCTAGTTTCTAATATTCTTAAAAATCAAGTATGGCAAAAATTGTGGAGATACTGTAGTTTGTTTTCTGCCTTCAAATAGGGAGGAGAAAGGTAAGAATAGTGCCCCATCCCACAGAGTTCTCTCTTGTGTGTTTGAGGTACAACAAGATTTGATCTGTTGCCCTTCATCAGTAGAAGTGGCCATAGAAAGGGCTTCTGTAGAACTGCACAGAAAGCTTAGCAGTTCAGGATTTTAGTATACCAAATAAAAATGCTGTGGACATGGCAGAAATTCAGGTTCAGATTGAAGCTTTGTTAAGTGCCAAATCATGTGAAAATAAAATCACATGCATACTCCTTTCCAGTAAAATAAACTGCGTTTTCATCTGAGGTCTAAGGATACAGCTTAGTGATGTGCTCAAGACCCTCAAATGTACCTTTGATTAGGCAGCTCATCAGATCCACATGGCTAAAGCATAACCAGCAGCATACCATCAATATTTTCAGCATCAGGTATTTCTGCAATCTGACAGATGAAGAAATTCACAAAAGTACATAAGCAGCAGAATAAATATGAGTTAGAAAGAGTGAGATTCCCTACACTATTATTTTCCTGTGTGTTCACTCAAATAAACAAGGAATAGCTTCCCATCTTGACTGTATGTCACAGCACAAATACCCACAGAAAGGAGACAGAGAAGGAAAGAAAGGCATGGGAAATGATTCATTACTGCCCTAAGTCTTAAGAGATGGCCTTAAAATGCTGTTCACAATATATCTCATTTGTATCCCCAAGTCTACACATTTCATTCATTTTGGAAGAGGTAGGAACTGGGAATATTGCTTTTTCCACATAGCTGATTTATTTTTATTCTCTTATGTATAATTAATTGTTTAGCAGATGTCTTAATTTTTTTTGGCTTTTGAGGAACAAACCTATAACAATTTTTCTAAGTGGAACTTTTTTTTCAATTTTATTTATTCTATAAATTCTTTTAATTTGTTAGGGATTTTTCTCTTTGTTATCTGTGCTTGATTTATAAATGTATCTAACTTAATAACTGACCTTCTAGAAGTATATGTCTACTGTCCAATTCTAACAAGAAACTGCAGCCTGGTAAACTGTAGATCTTACTAAAGAAATACAAAGATAAAATAGCACACACTGTCTGAGCATCAATGATACATTAGGACAAACTATTACAAAATTCCATACAATGCAAAAACAAAATTGAGACAACTCCAGGGCATTCAAAGATACACATTAGGAGAGTTTAACCCTTTCTTCCTTGATTGCTGTGAACCTTCTCTTGCAGTTGGCCAGGTCCTGTTGAAGCAGAGAATGCTGTCTGGAGGGCAGCATGTTTCCTCTTTGCTTAGGAGTCCAGACTGCATGTACACTATCTGAGGTTCTATAACTGAGATCAAAACCAGGAATCATCTTCTCCTTCAGGCTTATGTTAGATTTTAAGTGCTCATTAGCAGACCTGTTTCAAACAGTGCGACTACATAATTCTCCAATAGCATCATCCCTGTAATTGTCTTCTAGTTACCTATGATTACCTATGGACTAGTAGAAATCTGGGCTTTTGACTCTGCAGCCTGTGATGGCTGCCCATTCCTTTATTGCTGATTTCCCTAACACTGACATTGGAAGATCTTGCAAGCCTTTTGGTTAGATAGATGTTTCTTCACACAGAAATTCTCTGTGATCATCATGTGCTTGCAGAAATAGCATATCCTTCTACCTTATGCCAGCTTTTCTAGCTGGGAAATGTCACTTTGCAGTAGCTGCTAGAAAAAGAAAGCAATAGGAATCCAAAACACTGGAAACTTACTACACGTTTTTGCTTCCACAGCAAGAAGCCTGGCAGTCGTGGCAGTGATGGTGCTGGATGTGCTAACTTTCCTTTGACCTGAAACCCAGAAGCCCGGAAGGTGCCAAAACTTTTCCTGCTGTATTCCGTGTTCCTTCATGATGTCAAGACCATTCCACAGCTTTGAAAGGAGTCATGGCTTGAAACTGGAATTTCAGATGACAGAAAAGTGTCAAGTACAAACTCACTCATAGGAAGCTTCCACCTTCATAACGTGTATAAGCACATTTTGGAAATAGGACTCCAACCTGGGCACATTTCACAATTGTGATAGATAAGTTTGGGGTTTTTTTAAGACCATTTTTAATCCCCATTTTGTAATGAGCTGTGATTGAAGCAGAGTTGTTTGAATTAAGATTTATTAATTTCTGTCCCTTCCCACAGTTTTTAGATCCTTTAAAGAGACTGAATCCTGGAGAGAATTTTCTGGAAGTATCTTTCTTTTCTAAAGCATCCTAAGTTTAAATTGGAGGACAGGCAGTATTACGTAACATCAACTTTGCAAAAAGTATGCAAAGTTATTTTTGCATTATAACAACTAGGCATACTTCTATCCTTTCTGTGCTGCCAGTATGAGTTGGAGGAATGAAAGACTTAGGATGTGCAAAAATTTTCCTGTGGAAAAATATATACACATATAACAAAGCAAAACCCAAGAAGAGTTACAAAACTAATTAGTTTTAAGAAATCATTACTGAGCATAAGTAAACTTCCTCCTCCATACACAATGTGTTTTTAAATCTTAATCGTTTTACAAATAATTTTGAAGTAGGTGTATGTAGGAGTAAAATACGTTTGCATTTGACTGCATATGCCTAGCAGAAGCAGGAAATTATTTAGTTTAACTGATCTGTTCATTATGTGCAAAAATAAAAAAAACTCATGCTTCTGAAATACAAATTCCCCAAAGTAATCTTCTGGGGCTTAGGCCAATTATAAGCTCATTAGCATTTGTCTTCAATCTCATAAAACTAAGGTGATAGGTAAGAAGAAAAAAAGGAAAAAGACAAAGAAATCAGTAAAGCCAAAAATTCTCTCATATATGTGTTGGACTTGCTCTGTCAAATTATTAATAATTCTATGCCTCCTTATTCCCCTCCTCCCTGTCTCTCCAGTAATTCTGATAACTGGTGATTATTTATGTGGGAAGTCTAATGATGGCAGAAATTATCTACAAATTCCCTTAGACCTCATGCACTAGCAGCAAAGTGAATACTATCTAATAACCCTTATTTCTCATAGAATTCATGAAAAAAATTGCAAAGTTTTTAATAAAAAAACATGAACTTTCCAGTATATATGCAACTGGGAGGAGGAGGTTAGCATTTGATAAAAAACTGCAGACTACAAAAAGTTACAAAAAAAAATCAACAGTGCAACTTAATAGTACTATTTTAGACTAGTTTTTATTTAACTTTAGTAGTTTTGCCAGTTTTCAGCAATCATGTGCCAGTTCAGCGTCTTATTTGGTTAAGCTAACTGACTGGCTGTCTCTAGATAGATGAACCATTTTCACATCGTTTGATTTCAGTCTCTTAGTACAACGTAACATGTTATTTCCCTTTGCAAGGAAATACATTTAAAATTTAGGCCTGATCAAAGAACAGTTAACAGTAAGGGATTTTTGATGCCCCAAAATTATTTTGTCTGCATGGCAGTTCTCTCTATAATTCTGTGGTGCAAAATATCATGTTACTAAGGAGATAATCCCCAATAGATTTGCTAAACCAAAACAGCAGAACCTTATCTTTGTCTGAACATGGTATACAGAAAAAAAAAGGGGAAGAGAAACGCAGTTAAAAAAATTGAAAATAAATTTCATCATGTGTCACATAATACCTCAGGTGGCAGCTTAGTAGCTAACAACACAGCATGCAAAATAAGTGATTTGCTTTACAAAGGCCTGCAAAAATTAGATATATCACAGCTGTAGTTTGGAAGCTTCTCACATTTTTATCTTTAAAAACCCAATAAGGTTCAGATTTTGCTTATTTAGTGGAAGTAAATACCATTAAAAGCACAATTTCATAGTTTTCTACACTTAGAATCAGAGGTAAAAGGTTTTGCAACATAACATGTTCACTAGCCCATAAAAAAAAAGCAAAGTTTAGCTGCCAGTGAGGTTCAAGATGCAGAGTGACCTTAATACTTCCCAGTCAGGATTTGTTGAGTGATGCCAGTATACGATTTTCACTTCTCAGATATTTTGTTGACTGAATAATTCACTCTTAAATCTTTCTACCTGAAAAGTGAGAATTATTCTGCTCCTGTTGGTCTTCCTAAGTCTATAGAATTCAAGACATGACTGTCAGAGTCCAAAGGGATGGGTATGTATTTATTAACAGATAGACAAGAATAAAAATAATTCTCAGGTAAATTGCTGGGGACATAATAAGTTCTCTCCAATCTGTGGCCATTCTTAATTAAACTAAAATTCAATCATTTAAAGAAAACAAATGCTTACATGTATTTAATATTTTTTTCTTTACAGGCACAGAAGAATTTAAATACTGTAAAGGAATCCCTCCTCCTCTTTAAGTGAGCACTTCTCTTTCCTGAACACTTAGGAAAGTCAGCCAGAATGGCAAACCTGGTTATTTTAACAGGGTCAACCCCTTATGTCAGAACTTAGGGAGTTAATAAAGATAAATCAAACCAGTGTCCACACAAAAGCTTAGTGCAGATGACCAACAAATTTTAGATTCACCCCCCCCAGTTTAATTCGGGTTGATTTTACCAAGTGCCCCTGAAGATAGTAGAGACGCTATAAATCCCAGTTAAGAACCTGATCTTCTGATATTTTCAGCTTATAGTGAAAAAATATGTTTAGGCAAAAATACTGGTGCATGTTATTTTGACTGAGGCCTGAGTGAAACATACACTTTCTAACAGCTCTGTTAGAGAGTCTTTGTCCGTCTCGAGTTGAGTATCAACATTAGGTCAATACTCATATCTTAAAAAATCATGAGTGTTAAACTTTTGAAGGCCAAAATCTTTTTATCCTGTTTGAAAAAAAAAAAACCAAAAAAAAGCACATAAAACCGTTCTAAGGCTATGAGACAAATTGAGATTATTTGAACATACAGCCTTACTTTCTTTTGTTTATTAGCTTTGTTTTTTAAATCAGAATTTTCTTTGATCTCATAGAAAATCGGTAATGGCCTCTTAAGAGAGGCCCTGAGTGCTTGCCACTCACTTGAGCTCTATAGACTGCACTCTAGAAATGAAAGTTAAGAGTTTTAGGAAAATTTAAACTCTAGAGTTCAACTGTTGAAGAAATATTCCTTTACATATGTCAATTGAATTAGAACTAACTATCGTCATTTTGATTTCTTATGTGCCCTTTCCCTCCTGTTGAAAATCAATATTTCTGTGAGATAGTATAATGTAAAAATAAATATTAGATACTGTTTTCACATAGAATTCAATCTTTTACTTACTAACTTGGGAACATGAAGAAATATAAGGGTAAGTCGCCAACTTACTTGCAGATGTAACTAAAACAGAGGTTTCTTTTCTAGTTTTGTAAGTGTGATGTAATTTAATTATTTAAATGCAAGAGGGGAAGATGGAGTCGCACAAATATCTAGCTCACACTTTAATATAGAAGACATAATACCAAATTCATCCATGATTAATGCTCTAATTGTCACTTTGTGTTATCTGCAATATAGGACTGAATTTCTGTTAAGAGAGAAAAAGAATGATTGCATCCATATAACAGAGGTGATGCTAGAAGACACATGGATCAACAAGAAGATGGAAGGAAAGTATGGAGGCTGTGCTACCAAGAAATAGTTTCCTATCAGGATAAAAAATATGGGATATAGCCTTAGAAATTATGCCTCAGAAATATAACCTTTAAATGCATAAATAAGAATATGATATTTTAACTGAATTTAAGGAATTTCAGGAATGTGGGAGGATTAGAAAAGTGAAAAAAAGATGAGAGAAACAAGACTGATTACAGGTATCATTGCAGCATAAATGTTTTTATGCATCTCCAAAATTTCACCAAATTAGCAACAGATATCATCACCAAAGATACCAATATACTATTATTGAGCATTGACACATTTGGTCATTTGATATTCTTTGGTCAAAAGGAGAAAGTATGGAAAGTTTTATAGAAAATTCAACCCAATCTTTAAAAATTGCATTAATTAAAAGAAAAGGCAAAGGTAACTAATTTAGCAAAATATTCTCTATTAAGAAATATACTATTATTTAAAAAAAAACAAACATAAGCATTAAACAAAACAATTATTAAAAAAAATACTAATTTATCCATGCTCAGAGTCTCAAATTTATGTAACTACTGCTGAAGATGTTTTTTAAGAATCATAAAATTTAATAATGAAGGACTTTGAATCCAGTGAAAAACTCCTAGTGAAATAATTCTTGAAAATAGAAATGCTTCACCGAAATTAAGATGGATTTGAGTAATCATTGTTCCAACAGTAGAAACATGTAAGAATCAGGAAACATTAAAGCTTGAATAAATGATGTTTGCTGATGCTGGTCTTTTTTTAGTTCTGCTATTTACGAACATTTCAACAGAAAGCACTTCAGTTTAAAGAGAAGATTTAGAATTTATTTTAGTTTTACTTTACTAGAGTGGTGAAGGTCTTCAAACATTAGAGTAGTAGATAATAATGTGCTTTCTGCAACCACAATAGCATTCAGAAGTACCAGTAATCATTATGAATTTATAGTCCCTGTGTTCAGTGTATGAAATATGAATTCTATATAGCAGAAAAACATTGATCAGAATGGTGTATAATCATCTTTACTATCCGCCATAACTTTGTATGAAATCACAATGCTTTTTAAAAAAGGAAAAGAACATATGAGCACTCTGCAAGTTTTCTAAATTTACTTCTGCAGAAAACTAGGAGTATTCAGCTAGCCTTGACCACAGAAAGGTTATGAAATATAAAGTGCTCTTGGAGAATAAAAGGGAAAGGACAAGAAAAGGGGTTTTTTGCTCCTTTCCCTTTCCCTGGATTCACTAAGGGCATGTGCATTGGTACATAACCAAAAAGAAGACATCTGAACCACAAAATGGCATGTAAATATATTTACACATTAGTTGTTGAACCTGAGGAACAGATTGAGTACTCCCGTGGCCCAACATGGAGTCTACATTTCATTGCTTCCTGTTCTTTACTGGTCCTTTCCCAACGCTTCGTAGAAAGCCAGTCGTACTGCACTGTGAGATGTCTCTGAGGAGTGCCTTCAGGTGATCAGCCTTCTCTTCTGAGGGTGAACCTGCTTTGGAAAGCAGACCCCCCATTTCATTCCTCTGCACTCTAATACCAGCACTACTACAAGAAATAAAGTGCTTGTTCCAAGGGCACATGGATTCACAAACTCTTGGCTGGCATTGTCATTTCCCAAAAGACCACAGTAATACAACTTTTGAAATTCCCCCACACTGTAAACAGAGTTTCATACCCTTGAGGTCTGCATAACAGAAGATATCCTGAGAATCCTTGAGTGGAAGATGTAGCATATGATCTGGATGTGTGGACAGAGTAATGGCTGATGGGAATGGACTCATACCTTGTGCTAAACAGCAACAGAGAGAGAACTGATTTCAGCCATGGCTTATAATGGGCAATCCAATGCTATCAAATCTATGCCATTTGGGCTGTGCATGATGTCTTTGGTTTTGAAACAGCTTGCTACATTTCCTGTGATGATAAGGATTTGTGATGCAAGGCTTATTCCTTGGGAAATGAAGAGAATGATTGTATCAGCACCCATGGATGCACCAGCACTTTACCTTCATGGCTGGATTCTTAAAGATGTTCAAGAACCATTTCACATTGCAAAAACTATCAAAAATAATGCAACTGTAGTTTACAAATGGTTGTTCTGAAAGGTTTGTAACACTTCTGAGATCTGGACTCTGTTTTCTGCAGAAGTGTCTCAACATGACCACTGCCCTGCCTAAGGCCTGAAAGTGAGGGTTTTATTGTTAGTAAAGGAAAACCCTCCCCTTGACCCATTCCACATGACACAATTGTTTGAATTCTATGGGGATAATAATCCTCAGTCCTTTTTCAGGACAGCAGTTGGGTCTCAGTTTTTCAGATAACAGAATGCCTGAAAGTGATATATATATCTTTTAAATTTCAACACCTCCATTAGTATCCTCCATGTATCTTCTGGCCTCACACAGTTATAAACTTCTAACATTAATCCTTTAATTAATTCTATTCAAATACTGTTATCTGAAAAACTGAGACTTTCTCCTTTAATAAGAATAAAACATTTTTCTTTAGAAGATTAGGATAATACATAGAGGTGAATCTGGGATTCTTTTGTATATCACAACTGCTGTGTAAATCAGGTGCTGTGAATCTTTCCCTAGAGAGGTTTATTTCACTGAATATGAGAGTATAAACTTTTAAGCACTGCAGTGTTAGGCACTTTAATATCACCACCACTCCCACCCCCCACTGCCACCAGTTCTCTGAGCGCAGGGCAAAACTGAGAAAAACCTAATGAAAATGGATGTAAACATGAGAAAATGGTAGTAAGCAAAACTAAGATCTTGCTATGAATAGCATCATTTAATTCAGAAGCATCTTTGACACTTTAGAATTGAAATGTTCATCTGCTGCAAAGCCATTTTCAGAGTAACAAAACCAATGTTTGGTCTTTTCCCATCTGGAAGGGAAAAGCAATTTGTTCCTCTATCTTATCTCTTTGGATTAGTGCTCTGCATACCTCATTGGAAACAGTTAACACTTTCAGTCAAAGCTCTGTTAACCTACTGCCCAGGGATTCAATAAGTTTGAGTTTCCTGTAACCTACTTTCTCACTCTCTTCATCACACTGTTCTAAATGTGCACAGCTTTCAAACTCTTCCTAAATATTTGTTTGGCTGAGAGGTGACTGTGGTCATGACAGCAGTTGGAAGTCTTCTGGGCTTTGATACTAGTACCATCTGCCTCAAGTAAGAGCAGTTTCTGAGATTGTTCACTTATTTGTGCCATAGCAGCATGCCAATTTTGGATAAATATTCAGAGAAGGCAGCTTAAGTGATATTCCTGTATTTAACTCACTGATTTTGGTCAAAACAACAGGTATTCTCAAGAATCATATAGCAGAATGATGTCCAGATTGTGCTTTTATTGTTTTAAGTGAGTTTCCAAAACAATAAAAGTCTTCTGCTAGTCTGGAATGCTATAAAAAACAAACAGCCTCTTCACAATGGCTTGGCTCCAAACTTGACTGAAAAACTGAAAGCAATTCTGAGTGAGCGAGCAGCTGAAATTTAATCAACAAAAAATTCAGCCACCATGTGAATCCAAATGCCAATCTGTATACATCTGAAGGTTAACTAGAATATAAGGGATAGAATAACAAGAATGACACGGGAATTGCTTGAATGTCAGTTGTTGAAAATTAAAAAGAATAGAGTAAGAAATATTTATGAAAAATACAGCTATCAAAAAGCAGTAAGTTAAAAAATTTATCTAAAGACTGGCAGAGATGAGTACAGTTTAAGGATTCAGAAAGGTTTATACATGTCAAAGGTGATATATCCCAGAAAACTAATTTATCTTTCTGAGGTAATTTTAAAATTATTTAAAACCTAAAAATATAGAATCATTGTCTTTTATTTGTATAGCAGCTAATATCTGATTGACTTAGGTTCCTACAACAATGTACCTACAAAAGTACCTTGTATATAAATTATATGAATAGCAGAAATTTCTAGATTCTGTGTGCAGATAGCAGAGAAACAGACAGCATCTAATTCAGTACAAAGCTCCATTTTGGCTTTTTATCCTCTTGTCTCAAAATTTTAAATTGTATTTTATTTTATTTTATTTGTTTGTTTGTTTGTAAGTTTGTTTAATTTTTATTTGCCCTTACACTGCTTCTACATTGCACCTAATTCCTGCTGATTTCATGAGCCACATACCTGTGAGAAGGCTCCTGGGCATCCAGGAGCCTACATGTCAATCCACTAACAGGTTTTACCTTACAGAATCCTCAAAGAGTATTTCAGTCCTTTTTTGTCTATTGATACAATCTACTTATGCTGTGCTCTTACACATGAAGATGGAACCTTTCAGTGTTTGGGGGATTCGTCTGGGGTTTGGGAATTGAGCTTTCAGTTTCTTCCTTGATCCTATTAGTATCTGAAGCAAAGCAGTTGGTCTTCCCGTGACCCAAGGGATTAAAATAATCATCTGGATGCTACACTCCAATCCTTTCATATTTAAGTGTCTCAAAGAATGAAGCTATTATATAGTGAGGATAATTCTGCATCAGATAGGAAGCATCTAATATTTCAGAAGAATCTGATTATTTCCTGCAGAATTTTTTCAAGCAATAAGAAAGGATGCAAACTTCCCTCATAACTCTTACCTTCTCCTATCCTTTTTTATCTGGCAATAACATTAAGGGAAGTGGTTGCAGGAATCCAGTGTGAAGAGAGAAAACAAAATGGTGAGCAGGAAAATTATTTTAGAAAAACACAAAGCCTTTCTGTTACTTATAGCAAAACAACACAGAAAGACAGTTATGAGAAGAGAGGCTTTGTAACACAGAGGGTCCAGCTGTGTTTAAAGCTTTCTAATCTATTATTTTATTATGGTAACCTAGGACATGAACAGAATTTGTGGTCTACCTTAACAGAGACAAAACTGATGTTCTACCATATATAAGCACTGTCCTGCTTTTCATGAGAAGGTGAGCAGGACCTTCTTAGATTACAGTACCCTTCTCCTAAGGTAATTTCACTGCAGGTCTGCCCTGTAACCAAACTGCAGAAATTCCCATCAAGGGATGATAGTCAATTTAAAGAAGAAAAAAAAAAGAAGAAGAGAGGAAGCCTATGCTGTAAAAATAAACAATCCACTTTATTTCATCAAGCTCCAAATATTGTCCACTGCATGTGTACAGCTTGGTCATTGCAGCTGTACAAAATACACTGGACAGCATGGTGGAGGGTAAATCTACCTCCCTGTCACAGCAAGATTTTTACTTTTGTTGTCAAATTGCAAATTGCCTTTCAATAAACTAGCTGAAAGACCAAAGAACCCAACATGAGCTGAGAAAGTATCCTTAGGATCCTGAGCAGTGCTAGAGCATCTTGTCCCCATCAAGTTGTGTGCTGTCATGTCCATACTGCTCTGGGTCACTGGGCCATGTGTTTGAAAACTAACTTAAGTATGTCTATGCATTTTCCATTATACATTGAAATCATCAGTCTGCTCATTCAGAAGAAAAGAATATACATTATGGTTTCTAGGAAGATACAGTTTACTTTGTTCCATGTCTCTGTTCTCTTAGCATGAATAAAGAACTAACACCACTAAAATGCAAAAAATGATATGTTGTCAAAATGCCATTTCTATATTCCCTCTGAAGCAAATTTTTCAAATCACTGTGCTCTCTCAGTCTGCTGAACTATAAAATTAAAGAATGATTTGACAAAGCATCCATCATAAATTGAAAATAAAGCAAAATCTGATGTATTGAATTTATTGGGTTTTCTTTAAAAAAATTGTCATTCAATATATTTCAAATGAAAGTAACCCATATTTTATATGTGTAGTTGGATCCAAAGACCAAATGAGAATAAATTTTAAGGGATCATATGTTATATTCATTTATGCTGTCTGTTTTACTATCTGCTAGCTCTCTTTACTATTTTTAGGTATGCTGGCTAATTGAAAACAAAACTCAGAAAGAGGAAGAAAGGCAATAATTTTCTATTAGGTTTGTGTGAACAGGCAAGGGGAAATGGAAAGTCATGCTGCAGGAAAGTTTGCTTCAGGAATTTCTTCCTGATTATGTATCAAGAAGTATACACAGGATTCATCCTTGAAACAAAAACAGAGGGAAAATATGTTCACATGGGTGCAATAGTTGACTTAAAAATTTATTTAAATGCTTACATTGAAGCCTTTTGCAGATATTTGCTGTGCAATACAGAGTCCCTTAGAATTATATCCATTTAAAGCATTACTCATTAAAATAGCACCACTCTGATTTAATTTTCATAATTGCAGCTCTCTGTAACATTTCATGTTTAAGTGACTTTTTATTTTAATAGCACCATGTTCAGCAACAGATTGTAGTGTGGATTGCACTGCTGCTCTACAGCCAGTTAAACACTGATTAGCTCACAGCTGAAAGCCTTTAATAATGTTTGCTCATTTGTCTGGTTGTAATTTCAAGAATAAACAAACTGTGTGATTTCAACCTAATTTTTTGCTTTTTAAAAAAAACCTTAATTGGTTTGGTGAGATTAATGTATTGGTTAATTGAAATATTCCTTCATATTAATGATTTTATCAAATGCCTAAGAAGGCACTATTATGCGATGAAAAAACAAAACAGAAAAAAGCTGGAACAAAGCAAAGATTTGCGAATGTATATTTTGTATCCTACAGGATCTTTACTGATATTTCTAGGTTATCTGAACTTTATAAGCACCTTTCCGCCAAGCTATGAAAATCACAGGATGTTATCCATGTTAGCAATAAGACATATGAAAATTATTCTATTTCTAGGTTTTCAGAGGTCTGTTATTAGTTGTTGCTAACTAATATAAAAGCTTTTTTTGTTGCTCATCTATGCATATGTCCCAATTCCTGAGATTGTTAGATTCTAAAAAAAGACTTGCTGTGTGTGGTTATATTTATGGAATGCTAGGATTCAGGGTTCTTATCCTACAAATAAATGTGTGGTGCTGTACATGACGTGTCGCTCAAGGGGGCTTATGAAGTGCATTCTGTACTGTGAGTAGAATGAAAACTGAGTGTAGCCCCAACAGTTTCCCGGGTTTTTGACCACCTAGATTTCCTGTCCCTTCTGCAAGCATGGCAAAGTCAATACTTGTAGCAATTTATTTCCTCAGGTTCAAAGATGCCAGTGGTTAAAAGATGTCAGTGGTTTATCTAAAAACCAGAGTTGTGAGCTCCACATACAGTTGCAGTAGCAGAAATTAGTTAATGTTGTCTTTTAAAGCAGTTGGAACTCCATAGTTGCTTTAACTCCATAATCTTAGCAAAAAATCCTGAGTTTAGATGTCATCCACATTAACACAGATAACCAGGATTTTTCCTGGTTTTATTTTAAAGTTAATAAGATATTCAAATATCCTGCAGATATTTGAATATCTTACTAACTTTACTGACCTGATTCATTTCTTGATTTCAATGCAAACATTTAGAGAAGGAAGATATTGTGAGTATCTAACAAATTTGTTGCACTGTTCCCAGAACTGTCCCACATAACTGCTGCACATGCATAAAGATATATTTCCAACAGCTTTAATCCTCTTAATTCCAGGGAATGAATGTAGGGGAATGGCACCAGCCTAGTCATCCTCTGCCTAGCCAGTGCCCTACATTTGGAAATACCTGCTGCAGTCTCCTGGGAAAACTAAATGCTTGGCTAAGAAACAGACAATATTTCTGTAAGCTCTTTAGTTAATGACATCTGATACGATCAAAAATGAAGGGTGAATTTCTTCATGCCGCATAATTAACACTATAATTTTCATTGAACTTGAAATATTAAGCAATATAAAAAGGAAATAAGCAGATGCTATTTCTCTAATATGAATATACCTTTGAGTTTTCACAAGTACTTTCAACCTTGGAATGTTTTTACCTCTCAGTATGAGGGGACAAAAAGCAGAAATGTATTAACTAAATCTATATGAACAGGCATACAACAAAAAGTGAGAGAAACTGCTGATTGTGGTTTGTGAGTGCTGAATATTTAAAACTAAGCCAAAAATTAATAAATAACATAAACAAAATCATCCCCTGGGGAAAAAGTATGGAAGAAGGAACAGAAAATCATAGCTAGAGAAAAAGGAGAGGCCAAGATATAGAAACTGATAAGAACATTTAATAAATTGCCAAACAATGAGACCAGTTCCCAGAGTAATTTACAAGCACTGACTTAGGTACCTATTACATAACATGGTAGTGATTTATGTCGGAAAAAATAGAATGACAAAGGATTTGGAACTGATTAGTAAAACCAAAGTAATATCACAATTAAGCATTGATCCAATTATCATAACAAAAGTAATCTTGTCAACTGACAAACATATGAAGAGAAAAGATTGAAATATCTCTCACTATCTTCAAGAAGACGAAGCACTTAACTGATTTCTGTTATTAAACTGAAACTGTATAGTTACAAATTTATCAAGTATATGTCTGCATAGTTTCAGTATATATTCAAAAATATATATAAATATATTTAGTACATGTTTAAAAATCTCAAAGGGATATACAGGCAATTTTAAAATAATATATTAATGAAAAAACTATTTTAAAGTCAGTATGATTTGAATTGTTTTCCTATATATAACCCTTCTGAAGAACACTCCCACCTTTCTTAATAACACTTACACTAATATCACTGTTGAGGTGCACAGGCAGTAAGGCCAAGAATCTCAAAAATAGACTTCTGCAAGAGGATGAAATATGTCCTTATTTAAACATGGCCAATTTCTCAGTCTAAAGGTTTTTATCCGTGTTCATTATCTCAAGCTTTGTTATTGCCAGTATAAAGAGACAGACACTTAGAGGGCAAGTTCATCTCATACTAAAGGAAATGTCTAAAATAGGGCAGATGACTCATACCTTAACAACTTTTATTCCTCTGTTGACTGTGATCTGTCAGATATATATGATTGTTTTAAATCTAGTAGCCACCACCATTAGCCTAACATTCTATGTTAGGAGTACATAGAAGCACAGAACATATTATGTTCCCCAAAATCTTTTCTCAGAAATGCAACAAACCCTGAAACTCAAGAAAATCACAAAAGCAGAAAAATAACCCCAAAAACCAAAACCAAACAAGTAAACAAAACAGAAGGAAAAGTATATTTTCAGCTGAGATTTCTTTCTATTTATGAAAATGGAGAGAAGAAAAACTAAAAAACAAAGAGAGTAAAAAAATCCTAAGGCATTCTGATATCATACCTGTAGTACATTTATTACTACTCTGCTATTATGATTTTATTTTAATTATTGTTGCTTCTAATTTTATTTTTATAACAGCATTAATTTTGCTGTTAAAACATAAGATATTTTATAGACATTGTTAATTGGTAGTGAAATCTATTGATATTGGATTTATTGAAATTTTAAATAAACATTAAACACATATAATATGTGAATGCCTGTGTACAAAGCCAAACATGAATGAAGCCTGTAGCCAAACAAAATATAATATATGCCCGAGTTTATGCAATGTTTCTTTGTTCCCAAGAAAAGACCACATTAAACACAGTGGGCTTCTTGGTTGGTCTAGAGCAGGACAAGATCTTACCTACCTTTCTTCTTGAAACTGATGGAGTTCAATCCTTTATGGGCCTCTTCCAATGAGATGTTCTATGATTCAATGAAATAATTGCATGTATTCATTAGTTATAAAAGAAGGGTCACCAAACCAAATTATACAAGAATCTTTTCAAAATAATTGTTAGCTGATTTATCATATGTTCTCAAAAGTTCATTCTTTTGGAATCCAGATTTTCAAGCTTTTTCTATAAACTATAAGGCTAAAAATGTCTTTTTGTTAGGGTGAAAATAAAGTGTTTCTGGTATTGAAAACCCTGTGATTCTTGCCAGACTGTCAGAAAACACTTGGGAAGAAGGGCCTGAGAACCATGTTGGACTCCTCTCTACCCAAGTAAAAACTTTTATCTTGCAGGAGGTTTGCTCTAGAAGTCTGTTGGCACTGTTGCCACATTATCAGTGGCTAATAGCATGGTGTATTCCAGTACTTAATTCCACGGCAGAATCCCACAATATCTTGAATACTCTTGATCACAGGAATGAGACGGGAATCAAATGAGAGAAATATCAGTCCCAGAAATGCAAAAGGTTTCATTCAAAAAAAGTATTTTGTGTTAGAGGACATAACAAATAAATAAAATTAATACATAGATACACAGAATATTTAATAAAAGAAATAAAAGCAGAGTGTCTGCTTTTAACTTTTTTTTTTCCTGTATTGACTTTGACGTAAAAGTAAAAATTAAGTTCTTAATGAATTTTAAACTTTATGTTTGCCAGCCTGGAAGAGATTAATCTCACTCAAATTTTAAATGTTGAGTTGTGACGACATGAAAACCTTTTTATGTGTCCCAGTGGACATCTCAAAATTAGATAAGTCTATTATAAGAGGAGCTAACCTCAGGACAGATCCCTGAATTTATTTTCTAACCACATCATTTGCGTGATGGAGTCTCAATGCAAGACTAGAAATCATCGGAAATGCTAAAAGATCTATAGTTAAATCTTCAAAAACTCTTCTAGGATGCTTATGAATAAGCAGTCTGTCGCAAGGTGTTTGGCAGCATTCTAGGTGCCTGGCAGTGACTGAGCTCGTGGGCGTGCTCAGGGAACTGGTATTCCCTTTGGAACAGAGGGTAGCTCAGTAGCACTTGGACTGTCCTTCCTCATGTGCTGTGTGGAGCACCTCAAAGGCAAATATACTGCTCTGCTCTAAAAATCGACTCTCAAGACACAGGAGAGCACAGCCAATCTAACAAGTTCTATTTACCAAAGCTTTCACACATATAAAAGTGAAAGATGTGCTTCAAGTGGCATAGGAACAGCACTGAAAGACAACCTAGTAATCTAGAAATGTGATATTCAAGTTGTCTGGGAAAAAAGAAAAAAAGCCAGATTTAAAAGCTTCTACATCAACCAGGCAAGAAGTGGAAGAAGTAGAGCTCAAAGGATATTATCAATAATTAAAGAACATATTTCAATTGCACATGTAGCAGAACAGAAATCAATTTGTTTCTTCTCTTAGTGCCAATTTAATCTTTCTAATGGATCCATAGATTTTGCATTGTTTCTGGTCATGCATCAAAATTTTCGGTGTCTACCAAAATTTAACACCAGCTAACCCCTTTAAGAACACTGTTAAAATCATATCCTTGCTCTAGGTGTTAGGTACCCCACAGTGATAAATGTGTCTCTATTTTTAGCACTTCTGTAAAAAAATTTGTTAACAAGATTATGTCTGGGAGCTATTTGTGCAGAAGATATACAAACAGGCTGATCTCAACTTCTTTCGTGAGAACATTGCTGAATGCTAGTGAAGTGAAAAATTGAGAAAAATGCAAATGCTGCAAAATATTTCCTTACATCTGCTTGAATCAGCAGCAGAGCCTTCTGTGGTTAAAGCATGTCTATTGTCACTGAGGGCTAGTGGGAATGCTCTGGGATTGGTTTGCACTTGTGAAATAAAATTTAAATTTTCAGAATAAGAAGTGGATTCTATTGTTCTTTTAAGACAAAATCTCAATTATTAATTACTTATAGGAGCCCTGACCACTTAACTCTACAAGGTGTAATTCTGCCTAGACTCTCTTCAGTGATGATATGCAACTTATCAGAAATTCAAATGTGCTAATTAACAGCTACAACACAAAACCTTAAACCTCTATCTACTCTTCTTTCTAGAGTACGCAATCTCTTTCTCAGTGGAAATATATCTGCCAGTGGTTCAGAAAGAGATGGAAAACTGCATTCTGGGGTGCATCAAACTCAGTGTAACCAGCTGGTCAACAAAGTTGATTATCCCTCTCTATTCAGTATTGGTGCATCCTCATCTTGAGTCATGTGTGCAAGTGTGGGCCCCACAATTAAGAAAGATGTGAAGGTCCTTGAATGTGTCCAGAGGAAAACAATAAGGCTGGTCAAAAAATTGGAAAGAATGTCCTATGAGGAGCAGATAAGGACTCTTGGCTTCTCTAGTTTGGAAAAAAAGGAGGCTAAGGGGTGACCTCATTACTCTCTGCAGCTTCTTGAGGAGGTGGCAGGGAAAGGGAGGTTCTGAGCACTTCCCCCTTCTATTCAGTGACAGGATGTGTGGATATGGTTCAAAATGTGCCAGTGGAGGCTTAGACTGGACATAAAGAAGCTTTTCTTTACTGAGAGGGTAGTCAAACACTGAAGCAGATTTCTTAGAGAGGTGGTGAATACCCCAAGACTGCCAGTGTTGAAAAGGAATTTGGATAATGATTAAATAACATGCTTTAACTTTTGGACAACCATGAAGTGGTAAGACAGTTGGACTGGATGATCATTGTTCCATTCCAACTGCAATATTTTATTATATTCTAAATAATATTAAGAAATATGATTAAGTTGTCCATAGTCACTTATGTTCTGGCATCTTTGATGAGAGCATTCATCTACATCAACTAATTTGTTTTAAATTGCATGATGCATATGTAAAAGTAATGCAAGGTTATAGTTAGCACTTATGTAGGTCAACGCTAAATTTTCAGCTCAGGTACACATAATCTGACATTTTTGGTGGATTTATAACATTAAAAATTAATTTATTAAGGTAATCTAAGAGTGTAAGCCTATATACAGTATCAGGTTTTCACGCTTTGAAATGGTCTCAGGAGCTGGTGTTTCAAAGAGCTAAAAGAATTTTACTATACATAGCAGACAGTATAAGAGATGCATTACAGAGAAGAAGACACATTGAAGGATGTGTTGCATAATTAGAAAGAAATGTCATATTAGTATTCTGAAGTGACTGGAAGTTACATGTTCTTGTTTTCATGAGGACACTGGTTCAGGCTTTTCTGGGAAAGACTATTCAGGATTTTTCATAAAAATTAAATTAAATCATCATGCTTGAGTCAATGTTCCTTCATATATGTCCATTTACATAAAAGAATCAAAGAGTATTTGAAGGATAATCAGAAAGACACACAAAATAGTTACTTTACCTTTGCTTTTATAGAAATAAAAAGAAGCAAATTTGTTTTATTATATGCAAACTGGAAAGTTAACCCATGTAAGATGATATCATGGAGGCTGAAGGCATGTAAAATGAACCAGTCATGCCTTGATCACTGTAATGGGAAACATAATTTTCAAAAAATCTACTCTGACAGACAAAATGGGAATTATCTTATCTCTTCTTAGTGTCCATTTGTCACTATATTGAAGAATTTCAGTCACACTGTATTTTGATAGGTTCTGTTTCTCTTTAGTTATTGCAGCTCTGTTGCCTTCATTAGGATTATATAACCAATAAGGACTTGAATTAACTTTATTATTTATTTCTTAGGACCTCTGGCCAGGAGATATGTACAAAATCCTTAAAGAACTGTAGGGCTACTTTGTTTTTTAATTATTAGGGGTATTTTAAAAAAGCTTAAATATTTAAGAATATTTAAAATTAGGTCTTATAATTTAGAATATATATATATTCTAAATACATATATACATATTACAGTACATTTCTGTTTCCAAAAATAAGTAAATATTATTTTTCTCACAGGGCTAAATTATACATTTTGTTTTCTCGTTGCAAACAGAGAAGAAAGAAGAGAGCAAACACACACTCTGTAGTTGAACCATTACCAGTATATACCTGTAGGCTTACCCTGTGTAGACTATGAAATCTAATCTTATTATGCAAAATGACAAAAACCTGAAAAGCTCAGTGTAGAGGATATTTTCTGTATTATGGGAGTGGAGATGGTGATGGGAGGAGAAAGGAGAGAAAAAGGCAGGGGGAAAATGCTCTAGAAGGGAAAGATAATTATAGTGCGGAAAAAGTGAAGGAAATGTCAAAAAGCATGTTATCAGTCCAAGATTAATAACTGTAGTTTAAAAAAACCCAAACAACATCTATCTTTTTTTCTCCTTGGCTTATGACTCCTATCTTCAATGAGTTCTGATTATTTTCTTAATCTGGCAATAAAAAAAAAATAATTGTGTTTGTATCCCTAATTTGCAAAAAAAAAGGGGAAAACAAATACTTATATTGCCCTTCTAAGTGAGAGGATAGGCAAGGCTGGAAAGTAGAAATACAGCAGTCATGCTACTACAAGATTTAATGTATTAAAAAAAAATACAACATTTGCAACATTTGGGAAAAGTGTAGCAAGCTTTTTTCAAAAGGGTTGTAGTGAGTAGTTTTTAATTTATATCTATCCTGGAATCCAGTTCTCGTTTCACACAAGATATTACAATTACATCACAAACCAAGCAGGATCCACTGTTTTGACTTATATCTTCAAGGTTCAGCTTGTCTTGAAAGCAAACTATGATATATTTTGCTTCTACATAAGAAAAACCACAAAAAAACAAAACAAGCCCAGATGACTCAGACCTACATAAAGGGAAAACTCATTTAACAAAATTGATGAATGCAGTTTGCATAATCAAGCAATTGTTCCATAATCAATCAATTGTTCCACCAATATATGGATGTAGTCTTCTTTTTGCCAGTGAATCTCAGTTTATTTGACTTACTTGATATGGGCATATTTGCAAAGTTGCTAACATGTACATGGACTATGAACAGTGAGGGCATTTAACATTTTAAATATTTAGGAAAGATAATATGTGAACAGTGTTAGCTAATGGTGTCTGTTTGTTCATGTGTAGCTTTTATTCCTTGACTGGATGTAGTGTGAAGATCTAGGATGAAATCAGAGGGTCTCTAGAGAGCTTGGAATTATTAACTACAAAGGAGAAGGTAATTTAAGAAATATTCATTTTCTTTTCTGGGTCAAAATCAGAAAGGTCTGCTTTTTCTTTAGACATGCCAAGCTGTTGTGAACTCACTTGATTAGTTGCATTTCACATCTTACCTACTTTGCCAATGACCAAAGAGTTTGAGGAATAAGCATTAGAGATCTGCTCCTAAAATGCCTTCCTGTGGTCTTAGAAACCCTCTGTTAGGCCCTGACTTAATTTCAGTCAAATATGGCCTTATCCTACTTCATGTGACAAAAAATATTTATGTTTAAGGAAAACATTGGCATCTTTACTTTCAGAATTATTTTTCCAAGTGTATGTGGTTTTTGACTGCATAATGGACTTGTCAGTACTAAATACACACACAAATAGAGACAGAGACAGAGACAGAGATAGAGATAGAGATAGATATATGTAGATATATGTAGATATGTACATGTGCATAATTCATTCTGCAAACATGAGGTATGAACTGTTTGCCTTGTACATTTAGTGGATGAAGAAAAAAAAAGAAAGCCCAAAAAAAAACCTAGATCCAAACTCCGACGTTCTACACCCCGATTTTTTTTCCCAGGCATCCAAAATCAGCTCATTGCTTCTTAAGTCAGTGACAGGGTGTCTTGGTTTAAAAGACAGGTGTCTGCTAAGGAAGGCAGGAGCCTTCCTTGGAATGGAAAAACTGTAACCCCTCTCCCTCCGAATTATTATAAATTTAAAATCAAGAGGCTCTCAGGCAAAGATATGGGAATAGGAATAACAGTTCTTTACCAATATCTAAAATAAAGCTAACAAATAATAACAACTATGGCATTAACCAACAAACAACCAGAAACCCAGTGGCAGC
>VZTZ01018488.1:99276-134220 GCA_013400955.1 Drymodes brunneopygia | reverse complement strand
GTCTCTGTGGCCTGGCTCTGCGAGGCTGCCTCGGCCTGATAGGGCTGGCTGGGCCCGGGGTGAAAGGACAGGGCCCGGCCTGAGCTGGATGGAGTCCGGCCTGGTCCTTGTCCGGCCTGGAGCTGGGGCCCAGCGCTGCCCACTGTAGCTGACATGTCGGCTGAGCTGTATCTGCCAAGAACTCCAGCCGGTTCCTCCCCCATGCCCAGCTGCACCTGCATGGCCAGTCCAAACCTCCCTGCCCCCTCTCCCTCTGGGGAAGGAGCAGGGGGGCAGGGAAAAAAGGCCCATCCTTACCGGAGAGAGAAACAGGGAGATACTTCTCTCTGAGCAACAGGCAAAAGAGGAAGAGGCTCAGAGGTCCTATATTTATATATGATTTTTTCCTCAAAGGCGGATCAACTTTTAATTAGTTTACCTACATATCAATCCTTAAAACTACCTCGTTATTGGCTCTCTCTCTCAGGTAGGAAGTTGTATCATTTCCTGTAGCATAGGTCACTTCCTAGAATTTGACCCCTCCTGACTAACCCAGGACAGTAGTCAACACACATGTACCTGTACGATCAATAACAGGGTCACGACAGAAAATTTATGAAATTAGTGAAGATGCATGCAAGATTGTCTTAAGCCTTGTTATTTTATTCTTTTTGCATCATATTGCATTTCCCCCACTCTTATTCCTGTCACATTTCATTGCACTACATTTAACTTATTCAGTTTGGATTGTAACTGGTCTCTTTGCAAAAAGTTCTTTGTTTCATCCCTGGAGATACCTTCTTTAGAAGAAAAATAAACTCCTGTCTAGGATTTGCAAAGAAATGAATATTTTTTATTTATTTATAGATTTTATCAATATAGGAAAAAAAATAGCTTGGAGACTTAAATTGCATAGAAAAGCCTGAATCACTACAGAACACAAAGGTTTTGGATAACATTTATTGCAAGAGGCAAACAACTAAACAGATAACAGATGCAATAAAGGCAAAAATACATGTATAATTTATTGCTCAATGATTACAGCAAACTCTTCTCAACAGTGCAAACAATAGCTCACAGATCAGGGATCATTAGGAAGTGTTTAGCCTGCTCAAGTACCTAAACATAGTGCCACTATGATTCTCTGCACCCTTAGCGTACACCCAGCTGGTTCTCCACAGGGATGTGGGTCTTCTCTTGGCTGTGCCTGCTAGCCCAGTGAGGATTTTTCAGGCAACCTAGAGCACCTTAAGTGGCACTGGATATCTGTGTTTGGGCAAGAGAATTGCTGCCCTCTGTCATGAAGCATATCACAGATATGCTTTACAACAGATGATAGAATCTAATCACATTGACTGGATATGCATTCTTCCATGTAAGCAATGTAAACAGCAGCTGTGTTTACAGCAAATACAGCCTTTATCAGACACCCTTAGATATGCTATATATTCTCAGAAATCTCCCACGTTTTAGCTCAGGGACTGTGTTCCAGAGCCTGACTAAGGTCTCCTCAAAAAGCTCTACAGCCCCAGCTATAGAAGGAATGGTCAGGAGTAGGGCACTACCAGATGGTTTCTCACGAAACTACTGGTTTCTTTTCTGTCTGCATCCTCCCTTCCTGCCTTCACAGATGTTTGTCCCAGTAGTCACCAAAAGCTTAAAGGAAATAATCTTTAACTAGTGGGAGCAAGAAAGGGTCAGGTGTGGAATAGGGGAAGAATCAGAAATCTAATGAGACAAATTGGAAAAGACATCTAAGACAGCCTTAATGGACAGTTAGGAGATCTGGTGGGTATTTAGTAAGGGAAAATCTGAGACCAGGAGTATGATCCTATTTCAGAGTCCATCAGAAAAGCAGAATGCAAGACATAGCGGGAAGATGTTCAGAGCAACTATGCTAATACTTGGCAGAGTGACATGCTCCTCCTACCTACCTACTGCATATATCAGTAAATAAATAATTATTCTCTGTTTTAAATTGTTTCCATCCTGCTGACACAGAAAAAAAGACAGCTGGAAAAAGTGACCCAGTGAAGGAGGGTAATTCTTCTCTCTGTGTTTCCATCACCACTATTAATTTCTTTTTTACAGGTTCCCATGTGGGCCAGCAGTCTTTTGGAGACTTTCTGGTTTCCAGAAGAAATTGCATACATCTTTTTTCATCCCCTGGTGGTATTTTTCATTGAGCTCCCTCTGATGCCCTACTAGAGCACCTTGATTTACTGAGACTTTTCCTGTTCTCTACTGTGCTGTTAAGTCACTTCTGGCTTTGTTTCTCACACACTCAATGTCACCTCTTCATGGATATCCTACCCTCATGCTCTAAAAGCTTCTCTGCACAAACATTTGTCATTTTTCCTCAGATGCAATTTCTTCTTCCTTCATATGCTTACACCCCCGCTCTCTGTGCAGCTACCAGGACAGCTGCCCTGGCTCTGCCCTGGATAGGGCTAATTTTGCAGTAGCTGGGAGGTGGCATGACCAGGACTCTGAGGTTATTACGTAACACCTTGTGTCATGGCTAGGGGTGGGAGAAGGGGGTCTCTCTCTTCCAGAGAAAAGGAGCTCCTGCTGGTCAAGAAAATTTGGAGGGGGAGCTATCTGGTATTGTTTTGTTTTCATGGTTTTTGCATGTGAGTATTTTTCTTTTCTTATACATTATATTCTTAATATTGTTGCTGTTACTGTTAATTTTCTTACATCATTGCTGTTTCCAGTAAATTGTGGTTACATCAACCCTTGATCTTTGCCTTTTGTGCCTCCAATTCTCTTCTCCAGTCACCTGTGGAAGGACTGATGGTAGGAATGAAGAGGAGTGGGGGAGTGAGTAAGGGGCTCCACAGCTTTAGAGAGCCTTGGGAGAACTAAATTGAGGAGTACCATTCCTAAATCATGTCAACAACACAAAGAAGCAATCTTTTCAACAGAACAGAAGTTAGCACACATTGTAAAGTGCAAAGAAAAAAATAAAATGTTTTACATTAGATTTGTTAAGGATTGGATGAATCCTCAGATTTCTGTTGTGGCAACTCTAATTTGAAGTAATATATTTCCTCACCCATGTGTTTCCATAGACGTGTCAACATTTATGCTATTGATCCAATACGGCCTCTACAAAAGGCTTGTGTAAACTTCTCTGCATCATTAAGCTTTTTATATCAAGGGATGAATAACAGCTAACAGCATCAAAAATTAATATTCACCTCCATAAAAATTCTGGCATCTTATTAATATTTTTTCTTTCAAGATCATTATATTTTGAAATGGCTTTTCATTCAATATGACTTTTTCTGTATGTTTCATTGTTTCTGGTCATTGCAAAGTATGTGTGCATAAAAAGAGTTTCTTTTTCCTGTGTTCATTTGCTTCTATTATGTCATAATCAGAACAATACAATAGACAAACATCATAGTTAGAAGTTAAAATAAATTTTAACATCTCCCATACATTTTCAATTTCTTCTTAGTGTAATATGCAGAAACACAGATGAAGATACTCTTATTGGCCATAGAAAAGGTGTGGGAATGTTCACACTCATTTGGGGTGCAGTCTTTGGTGTTCTGCATGTCTGAATCTCACACTGTATGGCCCAACCCATCCAGGTGATTCATTTCCATAGCAGACAACACTGTGGTGTATGCAAGATCCTCCTGTGGGAACCTTCGTCAGTCAGATGTGCTTTCCCTGCCTTCCTGAGCAGAGACTTCCATCCATTTCAGAACATTCTTCATAGCCTAAGAAGCTTCTTTAAAAGAAAATGAAGATGCTATAGTGGCACAGAATCAGATACCAGTATGCTGAGATATTTGTAAGTAGACAATGATCTGATAGAATCATTGCAAGCTGATGCTTTAAACATGAAGAGGTGAACAAGAAAATATCTAGGGCAACTCATCAAATGCTTTGTAATACTTTTAATCTAAAAATCTGAACCAAACTTGTCACTGAAAGAAAGCCATAGTATCATCATCATGGTATCTGTGACTACCGGGCTCTCAGAACTGGCCTGCATACGAACCACAAATGGCTGAATCTTTTAAAGAAACACTCTGGGTCTTGGGCTATGTCTGTTATTTGGTGTCAAGGACAATTTGAGCCAAAGAGGCCTTCCTGCAAGACTGCTGTATGACTCCTGAATTATTTTCTATATGCAAGTCAAATCATCGCTGTTGGAAAGGAGTCATCTCTGTGAATAAATGAATGGCTCTGATACCAGCTTCCCAAACCTGAGAGCTGGTGCAGAAAGGTAAGGGTAGAGTTATGGGCTGTGGTGTGTGGACATAGAGGGAATGCTATTCTATGCTGAGAGAAGCATCACAAGTAATTTTGAAACCATTCTAGGCTGAGTTGTCTTTTGCTAAGTAGGAGTTAAGGATAGCCTCCAATTTTAATTTTATTCTAACACTGAAATATTAGCAGTGGACTGGTTAGTGGTGAAAATCTTCCCATCTTCAATACTTAGAAAGATTTACTTGTGACATTTTTGCCAACTGTGCAACATGACATCATTTACATAATCTAGCAGAGGACTGACAATTTACCCCATAGCTGGAGTTTAAATAAGATTTGTTAAGTTCCTTGCCTGCCTACTTCTTCAACAGTAGTTGAAGTAACTGACCACTAAATCTGGAGCTGTTATATTTCAGCATAAGCACAGGTTCTTTTATCCACCTGTCTTAGACCTAGGGTCTGAAAGTCTCCTTATGTACAGTGACTGTTCAACTGCAATTTCCAGTTAGCCCTTTGCTCCAGGCTTTCCATAAAAATATAAAGATACCTGTAGCTGTATGTGAAGTTTAATCTTCCTTGGAAAGAATAATCAAAGGCATCCTGAGAACTCTTTCTAAAGTATTTATTGCATGTTATTCACTGTGGTTATGCTTTTTTGAAATAAAGCCTTCATTGACATTAGTTGCTGACTTGGTAATTACATAGATACAATTCCAGAGACTGAAAACTTCACAGCATTTTCCCCTTACATGATTTATGATCATTGATAATTTCAGTTTGCAAAGACTGTTCATTTTGAAAGTGATAAGGAGAGAAAATTCCAGTCATTTTAATCAAGGAAATTGCCAAAAAGAGAAAGAAAATTAACCTTCATTTTTTGTGTCTGATCACATGAAATAACCATAGGCCATCACATTTCAGGTTATCCTATTGCATTATTATCATCTTCATGCATCAGATTGCTGGGCACCCTTGTGAGTAACGGTACTGTAATTTGACTTGTTTTTGATTCAGGGAATAGCTCATAGATGCTTTGAGTAAATAGTAATGCCCATTGGATTTCAGCCCATATAAAATGCAACTGGCCATATGCTGTTTGTGGAGAAAAAATAAAGATTGTCTGCTACAAGATTCAATAGGCATTTTTATTGCCAGACTGATGTGAGCTATTTCCAAAAGATTTTTAAATATTTGCATAAAATTTTTCGTGTTTGAAGTTAGCAATGTATATAGAGAGGTGAAGAAGAACTTGTGATACTTGTTTTGAGGGATTTTTGTATTTTTTATTTTCCTTGGGGCAGTTTACCGACCTGTTCATACTGATTTATAGCCCATCAAAAGACAATGAACTGTAACATGAGAAATCTTGCTGTAACATAAATCTGCATGTTTTTTTGAACTACATTGAAATGTGATAATTATAATGAAGATTAGGCTAATTAGCCTTCTTGTTCTATGTTTCCTAGTAATATTTTTCTTCTTGGACTGTCATTATCAGTAAAGACATAGCCAGTTCATCTGTTGAGTAAGTATCTTTCCACTTCAGTAAAAATAGAAAGCATGATAAATTACACAAGACCAAAATATTTTGGGTTATGATTTATAGACAAGTATTTTAAAAAGTAAGTAGAAATATGAAATAGTTTGTGATAATTAAGCAACCATCATTTAATTAAATAAGGGACTGGATTGTCACAGTTGTCTTCAGATATTAATTCTCCTTACTAGATCCCTGAGCCCAGAAATTTGGTTTAGAAATCTCCTCAAAATCAGATTTGTCTTCAGACAGGGATAAGACAAAAGTGGGAGAGAGGGGAAACTTATCCTGCATGGATCAAGACCAACAGTAAAGAAAATTTTTCTCACATTTCAGTACATCCACTTACTCTCATGGTCAGAAAGAGATACAGCTGGAGGAAAAACTGAGTACCAGTCAGTATTGTGGGTTCAGTTTTCTGGGTGTGCACTCATGTCTCAGTCAAAAAAAATCTGGTGCAGGATCTCTGGCAGTGCATGAATTCCAGCATCTCAAATATTAACAAATTCCCAAATTTTGGAAAGCAGTATTGTGCCACTTGCAGGTACCCAAGGTGGCAGCAGCACTGGGGGGTGCAGGGTCAGCCCTTGTGCGGAGCAGCTGGAGCTGCCCCATTCTGGACACAGTTCCAGTGGCTCCAGGGGCCCCACCACAACCACAGGTGAACTTGTCAAAAAATATTTGAAGAGATTCACTCACCAAATTTAGAAATAGCATATTTAACAAGTAGGGGTATTCATGGGAAAGATACCTTTTCCTGTGCTTGGGAGGTAATTTGATTGCCTCTTGAAGCACATTACAAACTTTTACTAGACAGTTTCTACAGGAGTTTCTATCAAATTTATCTAGCCAGTGGGTGGTGTGCTTTTTTTCTCATCTTTTAGGATTTATTAAATTTTTATGCAAAGGTTGCTGCTTAAGTAGATCTAAGAAGGCCACTTAGTGGCAGAAAGGTCTGTATTCTGGCAATAAGTGGTAGCCCCTTCTGTTCATCACAACAGGTGAGCAACAATTAGCAGACTGAATTTATATTTTCTTTGACATTATGTTACTTCTTAATGAATAAAACATTTTAGAATAACTAGGGAAGTGTTTAAAACCTTTCTTTCTATCCTGGAGCTTAAGATCATAGGATGAGAAGTTCATTCAGTTTTGACCAAAATGAAAGTAGTCAGTCAGTCCTGACATGACAGGCAGGATCAGGAGCTGCCCACTGTAGACTGTGCAAGGCTGTCACATTCAGGCACAACCTCACATAGCTCTTTGGAGTTTACTGCTGGTAGGTGTCTGTGGAGCTTGAGCAAGACCACAGGCCTTCTTTTCATAGGAAGTAGCACAGTGAGCATTTCCCTGGTCCACTTGGAACTCCAAAAGGTTGCTGTACTGATATGTGTCAGTTCTGACTTTTAATTGCTCTTGCAAGAATTCAAATTGCCACTATAGAATAGATGAATTGACCTATTGCTTTTGTGAAACAAACTGTTCTACTGTTGTTCAGGTGTATTGCAGATTGCTGTATCTCTGCACTCTTTTCAAGTGCTTGCTTTTTAACTATAACTGTTTTTGATGCTGTTTTTTGTTTCCTGAGGAGCTGTAAGATGAGAATTGCAAGACTGCTTGTGAAGCACAAGCTGGTACACAAACACCAACTGTTTCTGGACCCTGCTTCTGTTCCAGAACAGTTCTGCTTTATTTTGACAGGTGAATTCTTGTTTTACTATTTTGATGGGGTTTTTGTATGCATGTAATACATCCTTCTTGCTAGCAGGAGGAGTTCTTGATAGAAGAAATTCAAAGCATAAAGGAAGAATAAACATTTGTCATTTACAGTCCGCTAATATAAATTTCACTATTAAGTTTAAAATTATATGTGATAGACACATTAAACATTTCATACACACATGGTACAGTTATTCATATTCTATCCTCATTTGTGTTCAAAAATATATATTTGCACTTCCACTTTGCAGTTATCTGCATATCTATTGATCTATCTACCTATCTATCATCTCTCTATTTATCTATCTCAGCATAATGTTGGCTATTTCCAAAACCATATGGGTGTATTAATAATGTCTACACCCTCTTTGATATTTTGTGCTTTCTAGATGTTTAGTCTCAGAATTGTATTTCAAAGGCTGAATGTACAAATACATGTATCTAATATATATATATATATATATATAAAAGCAAACAAAGGACCATTTAGTTAGGTTTATGTTTAACATGTCTAATTTATCTGAGCCTGTACAAAAATTTATTTCAGCAGCTCTTCACTCTTTAGAAAATCATATGCAGCACTGAAATTTGCCAGAGAAAATGTTTATTTTGAAAATCCTTTTAAAGCTAGAGAAAAGGCAGCATACCACTTTCATGCTTTAACCCTGACTGACAGCTCAGTCCCACCAGCTATGTGTTCACTCTCCCCACAGTGGGACGGGGGAGACAAAGAGAAGGGTAAAACAGAAAAAACTCGTGTGTTGAAATAAAAGCAGTTTAATAGGGAAAGCAAAAGCTGCTCATTCAGACAAAGCAAACAAAAGAATTCATTCATCGCTTTTCATGGGCAGGCAGATGCTCAGCCGTCCCCAGGAANGTAATACATCCTTCTTGCTAGCAGGAGGAGTTCTTGATAGAAGAAATTCAAAGCATAAAGGAAGAATAAACATTTGTCATTTACAGTCCGCTAATATAAATTTCACTATTAAGTTTAAAATTATATGTGATAGACACATTAAACATTTCATACACACATGGTACAGTTATTCATATTCTATCCTCATTTGTGTTCAAAAATATATATTTGCACTTCCACTTTGCAGTTATCTGCATATCTATTGATCTATCTACCTATCTATCATCTCTCTATTTATCTATCTCAGCATAATGTTGGCTATTTCCAAAACCATATGGGTGTATTAATAATGTCTACACCCTCTTTGATATTTTGTGCTTTCTAGATGTTTAGTCTCAGAATTGTATTTCAAAGGCTGAATGTACAAATACATGTATCTAATATATANGGAAGACAAATGCCATCACTCTGATCATCTTCTTCCTTCTTCCACCAGCTTTACATGCTGAGCATGATGCCCTATGGTCTGGAATATGCCATGATTTAGTTGAAAAGGTAGTGCTAGGTCATAGGTTGGACTCGATGATCTCAAAGGTCTTTTCCAGCCTCATTAATTATGTGATTCTCTGTATATCTCTTGGGGCATTTGGGGGCAGCTGTTCCAGCAGTGTCCCTCTCCACCATCTTGTGCATTCCTGGCTCCCTCACTGATGGGTGGTGTGAGGAGCAGAAAAGGTCTTGACTCTGTGTATGTAAGCCCTGCTCAGCAATACCTGAAACAGCTTTGTGTTATCATCACTGTTTTCAATACCAATCCAAAACACAGCCCCACACAAGCCACTATGAAAAAAATAAACTCTATCTCAGATGCAATCAATACAGTCACAAAATTCTCACCTGAGTGTACCACATTCAGGCATGTGGGCGATGTTTTTTGCTTTAAAAGAAAATGCAAAGTTCGATCATGTTTAACAGGCAGGACATATTTTTGCATTTTGAGAATTTCCAAACTTAATTTCTAGGTGTGTAACTTTGAGGATTCTTTTTTTTATCAACATATTCCACTGTACATGGGAAAATTAATAAACACCTTTACATTTTCATAAATAAACACCATGTGTCATCAATTACAATCATGTTGCAAGATGGATCATGAAAATGCTGACCGGAAAGAAGCCCAACTGCAGTTATCAAAAATAAAAATGAGATGTGTGTGCTGGGTTTTGGTAAGTTTTGTTTCATTTTATTTTGGAGGGTTTTGTGCTTGCTTTTAATTTTCTGCAACAAAATCTACCTTTCAAATTTTTCAGTTGGAAAAATAAATATAAAGGAAGATTAAAAAAATAAACTAACAAACAAAATATATATGTGTGTCTTTTTGCCTTCCAAGATCAATTCTGATGTTCCAAGACCACCTTCAGTAAGACATATTCTGTTGTCAGAGTAATGATTTTCTTATTCTTTGTTCATACACAATCTTTTTTTCATTTTCCAGTAAGTTTTCCTTTTTAAGTAGGGGTCAAAATTAATTACACTGTGATTGAGGACTGGTTGCTTTACCAACTTGTGAATTTAATGATGATCCATATGAGGAATTATGGTATAACATTTATTAATTGTTTGTAATTTACTGTTCACTCATTCAAACAAACACTGCAGTGCATGGCAAACAGCACTCTCTCTCCTTTTCAAAATGGAAAAAGGGGTCTTGACTGTTGTGGTGGTTTGACTTTAGCTGAATGCCAGTTGCCCACCAAGCTGCTCTATCCAAGCTCTATCTAACCCCGCCACCACCACCTGTTTCAAGGAGATTTCACTTACATGGGTCTCTCCATTGCAGCACATTTCATGTTCATGGATAGCCTGTGTGATGGCCTCCATGGTGAGGCCCACCTCTTGATCACAAGTCTATCTCTACATGGCACGAAGAAAAGTAGCAGGAATCACACAAACCAACAAAGAATGAATTTTGTAAGGAGCAAGGAGAGTCCAATGGTGACCCCAAAGGGGCCAGTGTGTGCTGCTTTTCCTGTCCTGATCACCTATCCTGATGGAATGCAAGTCACAGCCCTTTTTTGGATACCTGGTGATGTGGAGGAAGCCCATGGAATGTGAAAGTAATGTCTATCTGTATAAGGATGGGTGATAGTAGTTAATGAAGATGTATAAATCAGTATGTTGGGTGAAGAATAAACCACTTTTTTTCTCTTTGTTTATGCTAATACAGATTTTGTTTTCTCTTTCATAAACTGCTTTATCTCAACCTATGAGTCATTTTCCATCTCTCTTATGTCCAGCTGGGAAGTGATAAAGCAGCTTGGTAGGCACCTGGTGTCCAGCCAAGGTCAAACTACCACAACTGTAGGGAAAAGACCACCTTGACAGCATTTCCATTTGTCAAAAAGGCACAGAAATTGATTGGTTTTGGTTTTAAAATGAATATGCCAAATATATCTGATAATCTTTAATAAAATAATAATCCTTTTTCTAAGGAAAACCAATTACAATATATATTAAATCAGGGAGTTTATTTCTTTCTATGAAGAACACAAAGTAGGATTCTGTAGTGAAAAGGTTATATTTCTTATTAAATAGCATGCAACAATTTCTTGTGTATGTCTGTGGTTGCATATGAGGAAGAAACATCTAATCAGCCTATAAATAATTAGAAAAAGAAACAAATCACACCAGTCACAACAAATGTAAACCATTCTTCCCAAAATGAAATTCACATATGTCAGGTTGCATCTAAATTGCATTTCAGTGCTTGAGATAGAAAACCTTAAAACAAGGTTTTATTATGGGAATACATACACAGTTCTACTCTGTGCTTCATTTACAGGGTCAATATTTAAAGCCATAATTAATTTACAAAATAAATAAAAATCAACAGATAAATTGATTAGCATTGCTCATAAGTGTGGCAAAATTCCAGCCCACACTATCATATTTAAAGAGTAGTATCCCTCTTGCGTTGGTGAAGAGGATAGATTGGGGAAAACAGCTTATCCAGTCTCTACTTGCATTTTGTGAGCTCTGAGAGAGGCTAATTTAAGTGGGTTATGGCATGTCCTAAAAATCGCAGTCTGAACTGTGTTGGAAATGCTTTTTATCCAAATCCTCAGTAAGAGGAAAATATGAAATTAATATTATAAGGGAAGCCTTGGAATGAGGTGGCCAGACCTGCTCCACAGCAGATACTTTAGCCCTTGGGTGTCCAATGCTGGTCCCTAAACACTTCCCAGAGAGATATTTTTCTGTCTTCTTTTCTAGGATATAGGTTCTGTTTTTCTCCAAATATATGTTCTATTTTTCTTATAGAAAATAATTAAGTAAGGTTCTGGTATGTGAGCCTGTCATGCTCTAGAATGAAAGAAAATATCTAGGAAGGGACATTTTAGGAAGTGAAAGGTATCCAGGTGGGACTCAGAACAAACTCAAAAACAAAGAAAAATCTATACAGAGTGACATACAAGTGTAGCTTGACTCTAACTGATCTAAACCCAATGCTTTCTTTGCAGATATCAGGTCAGACTCTGCTTCACTGAACTTCTGATAAAACAGCACAGTGCAGGAGAAAGAATATTGTCAAGAGGCTGTTAAAATTCTCTGTTTTCAGAATGGATCCCCTGCTCCCTGAACCTTGGCAAAGATTAAGACTGATTACAGTGAAGTAAGTCAGTTTATCTCAGCAGAATCAGTAGGATAAATATAAATAAATGTGCTGGTTTGGGCTGGGTTAGAGTTAATTTGCTTCACTGTGGCTGGTATGGGCCTGAGTTTTGCGTTTGTGATGAAGACAGGGTTGATAATGAAGAGATGTTTGTGTTGCTGAGCAGGGCTTACACAGAGCCAAGGCCTTTTGTGCTTTCCATACTTGCCACACACATCAAGGATGTTGGGGGTGCTTGGGAGGCCAGAAGGAGAAACAGCCAGGACAGGTGACCCAAGCTGACCAAAGGGATATTACAGACCATATAACTTCATATTCAGTATATAAAGTGGGGGGAAGAAGGAGGAAGGGGGAATGTTTTGGAGTAATGGTGTTTGTCTCCCCAAATAACTGTTACATGTGATGGGGTCCTGCTTTCCCAGAGATGGTTGAACACCTGCCTGCTCATGGGAAGCAGTGAATTAACTTCTTTCCCTATTAAACTGCCTTTATCTAAAATGATAAGTTATCTAAATTTTACCCTTCCAATTGTCTCCCTGATCCTACTTGTGGGGGAAAAGAGTGAGCGACTGTGGTGCTTGGCTGCTGGCTGGGGTGAAACCCTGACAATAATAAGTCATAAAAATAATAGCAACGATCAAGAAATCCACAGAGATTTTGTTTAGAAAAAACACTCCCATGTTAATGCAAAATTGCAAAATCAAAACTTTTATGACATTTGATGAATTCTGTACAGGTTAAAACATTGCAACACCCAAATTTGAGGTGGTCAACTAGGTAACTTGTTTGACTGCTTAAAGAAAACGTACAAACCTGTTTTCTATGACACTGATTAAATTACAGTTTAGATTAATCAAATCATTAAAAAGAAAGAAAAAATGAGAAACATGGCATCTCATAAAAGGCTGAGATATAAAATATTTTAGAATGCAACTTCAAAAGCAGGCTCTTTAGATGGCCAAAGCTGTTCTTGAACAAAGTCTTACTGTGGCTTAAAGCGTTCCTGTGTAGGAACTGAAGAGTAAATGGTGATTAAAGGTGACTGATACATTTTTCAGTTCATTGTTTTCCTCAGCAAAAGGTTATCACAGATAACAGTTTCAGTCCCATGCTGACAGTCATGCCCAAGCTGGAACAGATGATCATTTCTAAAAATCAATAAAAGTAGAAATCTGGGCATTGACTAGACTAATATTGCAGGCTTGGCTTGCAGTTCCTTTGGTATTTCCAGTCGATTTATTAGCAGGTAATGACACTGTATTCTCTGCAGTTCTCCTGAGCAATTTCACCAGATCTCATCAATCAATCTGTCAATGCATTTTAGAAATTCTACATATTTCTCATATGATTGCCCTTCACAATAAAGTTGCTAGAACATTCATTCATTGTCTTCATTAAAGTCTAAGGACATCATTAGGATCATTTCTGAAATCCTTCAAGATATTTGCTTTCAGATAATGAGTATTAAATGCCAGCAGACATTCAACACATGATAAAAATTCTGGGCTGTAGAAAGAATGCAGAGAGGATAATGAATTTTAGAGAATGATTCCTATGAGCACAATTCATTTTGTTAGCTTCTAATGAAAGAACATAGAGATAGCTTAAGCTGTTTTGCATGAAACTTAAATAGTTTTATTAAAGTCATATTTTAAAATATATTGACTCTGCATGAATCAGGATACTGGTTCTTTTTGACCCAATTTAGGAAATTATGTATTTAATATATTTTTTCTGAACTACTATTTTTAGGTAAAATTGGACTCAACTTTTTGCTGCATGATTTATTTATGTGCTTTTTCTTTTTCTTTTTCTTTTTCTTTTTCTTTTTCTTTTTCTTTTTCTTTTTCTTTTTCTTTTTTGAGGAAAACTGTTAGTTTAGGCAATATACCAGACAAATTTAATGACTTCTAGGTTATAACTGATTCATATTCAAACAAACAGAACCTCACACCTGCCCCTAACCGTCTGCATAGATGAGTCAATACTTCCCAGAACTATGCTCTTTGTAAGACATCTTTTTTATGAATTATGAAGTCTGGCTTGCAGCCCTCATGGAGGCAGCCATAGTAGAGTACACATTTCTGTTACTGATCATGCTACTGTGGAAGCTGCCTTTTTCCTACAGAAATAACAATACTGAGAAACACACAGCAAAATAATTTTTTATAATGCATGTTTGGAATTAAAAGGGACCTGAAAGTTAAAGATTTATTAAAAATGTATAAACAATGTATCAAAATATCTTGAAGCTATTATTAAACAATTAAGAGCAATTTAACCTGAAATTGATTTCTTAGTTTTTGTGAGCCCAGGGATATAGCTTTTTTAAAATAAATTCTTTCCATTCATCACCTTCTCTATCTTCTGATTCTCAAAGAAAAATATGAATATATCTTTTATTCTCATTATCCTTATTGTCATTAAGTAGCTATGATCTTGTACTGCAAGGTTTTAAATAATTTTTTAAGTTGTCAGCTTACCAGTGTTTTTGTTTGGCGGTTTTCTAAAAGAGACAGTCAGGTAACCCAGAGGTCAAACTAGTCCAGAAATATTTTTCCCCAGTTAATAAATAGGTCACTCTGCATTTTCTCACTGGGATATGACCAAACCCCTGAAAACAAACCACATTTCTAGAGCAGGTTGCCCTTATTAGGTCTTTTTCTAATGATTGAAATGTTTCCTTGCTACATACAGACTCAGTGGTGAAAAGGCTTTGATGTTTTACAGAATAGTGAGGGCAAATCAGTTTGCCTTTCACCTTGAAGTCTTGTTTTTTGTGCTATCGTGGTTTACACTTCAATAATGGCACTGGCCTGGCATGTCTTAAGAGCTAACTATTTTTTATCTTGGATGAAAAATAAAAAGGCTACAGATTTACACTGAGGATAAATATAATCCTGCAAACTGGAATACTGTCTTTGACAGGTCTTCTAAATACAATCTGAGCATAAGGCTATCAGATATCCTTTGTCCATTTTTTTCCTGTTTAATTAAAAAAAGCCATGTTCATTGGTCAAACTGAAGCATTTGGTTACATCTTTTGCTGAATGCAGTCACCATTAATGATCTGGATGAGGGGACTGAGCGTACCCTTTTTAAGTTTGCAGATGAGATCATGTTGTTTGGGAGCATTGATCTACTTGAGGGTAAGAAGAGTCTGCAGAGGGATCTGGACAGACTGGATCAATGGGTTGAGATAGAAAAAGACTTGGAGGTGCTGGTTGGCAGTGGCTGAACATGAGCCAGCATGTGCCTAGATGGCCAAGAAGGCCAATGGCATCCTGGCCTGTATCAGCAATGGTGTGGCCAGCAGGACAAGGGTGTGATTGTCCCCCTGTACCCAGCACTGGTGAGGCCACACCTCAAATCCTGTGTTCAGTTTTGGGTCCCTTACTATGAGAAAAACATTGAGGGACTAGAGCGAGTCCAAGGAAGGGCAAGGGAGCTGGTGAAGGCACAAGTCTAACAAGGAGCAGCTGAGGGAGCTGGGGTTGTTTAGCCTGGAGAAAAGAAGGCTCAGGGGAGACGTTATCACTCTCTACAACTGCCTGAAAGGACGACACAGTGAAGTAGGGGGACAGTCTCTCCTCCCAAGTAACAAGCAAAAGGCCAAGAGAAAATATCCTCAAGTTGCACCAGGGGAGATTTATCTTGGTGTTAGGAAAAATTTCTTCACTGAAATAGTGGTCAGGCATTGAAACAGGTTGCCCAGGGAAGTGGTGGAGTCATGGCCATTAGTAAGATGTTTAACCTAGCAGCTATTTACCTGATGATAGGTAGGCCAGTTTTCATTTTAGTGGAACCACAATAATACACTGACCTCATATACCACACAGTAAAAGGAGAAAATTATTATAAACCTTTGGGTACTCAGTGACTTAATTTTCCCCTCTTAAAATACAAATGATTTCATTTCAAGAAGAGCATTTCTTTACAGAAAGAAATTCAGTAACATAGATAAACTAGGAAACACCCAATATCTACTGAGTTATTTTCTTGATATTTCACTATTTAGAACCCTCTTGTCTGACTGTTTTTTTCATGGAAAAAGTGCTGCACAAGCTACATGCTTCTGATTTCTAGTAACAGCTTCCATGTGGAGAACTCTGACCTACTCTGCCTTGTTGAAGTTGAAAGAAAATTTAGAAAATAGCTCTCTGACTTGATGACAAGATAATACTGCTTCTTGCTTGTAATTATACATTATGGAAAATGCATGTTTCTAAATTACCTGTAAAAAAAACCACAATAAGAAGACCCTGAACCATCACTCCGTGACTGTAGATCCATGTCCAATCTCTTTATCAATGTGAAAAAGCATCCACTTTGCACACTGAGTTTAGATTCCTTAATTTGTTTTTGTGAGCATCACATCAATCACCAATTCAATTAATAAATGTAGCATTTGTTATGTTAGAAATCCAACTTTAGAACACCCTGCAAGAAATAATTAAAAAGCAGTTAAAGTACAGGGATCCCTAATAAAATCTCTTTCAGTTATTTGTCTTGAGAGGTGCAAACCTTTCTGAAATTCGTAAACTTGCGTTTCAAAGATCATTACAATCTTTAGTCTATAGAACAAAGTGTCTAATACTAAATTTTTACAGCAAACAACGACCCATTTAGGCAGACAGTACATATCCACATCTGCAACTAGCAAAACACAGATATTTCAAAGTGAGTTCTTATGTCCATGAGAATCTTTGGAAATGACAAACTGGTAAGCACTGGAAACCTGATAGTAACAGTCATCACACATCAGGAAACCAAATAGCTCATTGGTGCAAGACAGTAGAGGAGGGACATTAGCAATGAATGACGTGAGGGGAGCGGGTTCCTGTACTACAAGAGAAGAATACTGAAGAAAATTTGGTGTGTTCCAGACACAGAAATGAGTACAGCTATTTCAAAGCAAGAAAATTACCAGTAAAGGAGTAAAGGAGAAATCAGCAGTACCTGCCAAGCTTGGGAGTGATCATTGACAAGGGGCAGAGAGGACTGGGATTCCATAGGTTAGCTGATGAGTGTATGAGCATCCACCTGACAAAAGCCAGAAACTGACAAGTCATTTAAAGACCGGGAGAAAAAAATATCAATACTGAAAGCTGTCAGGACTCTATTCGAACAGCTATTCACTCTTCATAGATCCTGTCTTTCTAAAGATAATCTCACCAAACAAAAAAATGTGAAAGAAACTTCCCTTTCCAAATAACCTAGTTTTGACACTTGCAACACAGACTGAATGCGTGTGACCCTGTATGGGAATTCCTCATCATATTGTTCCACTTGTATAACCCATTATTGTGTTCGGCTACAGCATTCCAGCTAACACAGTCTCTTTAGAATCACTCTCTGTTTTATTTTGTACTTTGCCATCACAAAAAATTTACAAACTTGTACAGTTTACAAGATAAGGCATTTGAAAAGAAGCCGACTTATCATGAGATGCATCACAGAGCAATATGTATTAGTAGGTGGTATCAGCATAGTCAGGCTATGTGTTTACAAATATTTAGTGAAGAGGAGAGCTCTGCCCTGATCCTGCAATATTTGATCACCTATTGATGCAGTTTATATATGTTGATTTTTATGTTTTCTTTGGTAAGCACTACACTAGCACAATGAAATACATTTTTTTCCCTGAGAAAAATTCACATTTATTTTCACATACATTATCACATTTATATGTTACTATTCTATACTTTTAAAAAAAATCTATCATTTTGAGTTCCTTGGTAAACAATTTTGATCAATAAATGATGGAAAAGAATGAAAGACAAATAAAAAGTATTTTCAGGGATATGCTAAAAAATTAATTTAAGAAATTAATTTGAGCTTTACTGACTGTAAGAGCTAGATTTGGAAATGATTCCTAAGTTGGAACAAGACTAAATATAACTTGATGACCTCCAATTAACCATCCTCAGGGTCTCCTTTGTGAATATTTAAACCCTTTTATTTGCAGAAGAAGACTTCCAAAGGTTCTTCTCTCATTTATTTCCACTGTAAATGTTGAACCATGAAGATGTAAAGAGGGATGGTAAATGGCATTGTCATGGGTTGACCCTGGCTGGGTGCCAGGTGCCCACTCAGTCACTCTATTACTCCCTCTCCCACGTGGAGAGGGGAGAGAATAATATGGAAAAAGACTATCAGGGTAAGATAAGGCAGTTTTATTACAGAGTGAAAATAGAGCAAGCAAGCAGAGATCTGCGTGCACAAGAGCTGAAAGAAAAAACAATCAGTCTCTACTTCCCATCAGCAGCGATGTCCGGACACTTTCTGGGAAGCAGGGAATCAGCACATGTAATGGTTCTTCTGGGAGGCAAACATGGACCAGTCCTGAATGCCTCCCCCTCCTCCTCTTTTCCTTCCCTTATATATCTGAGCTGACATCATATGGTATGGAATATCCCTTTGGCTGACTGGGGTCAGCTGGCCTGCTCGTGTCCTCTCCCAGGATCTTGCCCATCCCCATCCCCTTCTGTGGGGGAGGAATATCAGAGGGACAGCACTGCTTGGCAGTAGCCAAAACACTGATCTGTTATCAACACCAGCTACCAATGCAAAGCACTGCACTGTAAGGGCTGTGAGCTTTACCCCTGTCAGATCCAATACAGGACTTCATTTTGCAAGGTATACTGTAACATGTATCCATTTAGTAATATTTATGAAAAATATTTGGAAAAATAATTATTTCAGTTTAATTTTTATTATGTCCTTGGAATTCTGTAGTAGAACTAAGAGGATACAATAGTTATCTCACAACAAAATATGAGATTTTTTAAATCCTCCTCAAATTTATTTTGTATTTCATATGATATGTCTGCCTAACTGGTCCTAAAGCAGTGATTATGAAGTGTCAGATATTGCTGACTCCATTATACTGAGGAATGCACAACTCTGAACAAATCTGTAGATATGATCCTGAATTTGGTGCAGAGGTTCTTCTTTCCTTTGTATTTACCAACAAAGGAATTTGTTTCCACTTTTCCTCATGACTTTTGTGTGATATAGTTTATTCATTTATAGTAAAAGGTATGACATGCCTTAGTAACTATAATAGGTTCTATATTAGGTGTTCTGTGCAGTAAGATAACATGGTGTTCTAAGAAACCTGATGTCAGTGTTCAGAAAAGCTCTTAGAACTCACATATGCATTCCCTTGGAATCAAAGATAACACAGAAAAACTGTCAGTGATTGAAGTGGTACCTGGTTATCTTTAGAAGTCCCCAAAAAGATCACTCTTTATAGATGCATAGTGTTCCCTCCAAATTGACAGGTTGTATTTATGTTGAAAAACTGAAAATACTAATTTAATGTATCATTTCAAGGAAAAATGTAAGAAAACTGGTAATGGGAATGAGGATGGGGTGAAGCATTACATTCCAGGAAGTTTAAAGCCATTTTGATTTTAATTTATGTAAAATGTACACAACATCCTACAACTGACACAAAACCTTGCTTTAAATGCTGCAAAATTCACAAGTGAAAGCTAGATGTTTTCCATAAACACAAAGAAATACTGTGCTATTAAGAACCACAGGTACATAAGGATCAGATAATACTCTGCATGTCTGTGAATGCACTCCTCAGAAGAACTAATGCTTAAGAATAATGTTTCATGGGTATATTAAGAAAAATAGTAGTAAGAAAAGAGTCTATATCTGGTGAAGTATTTAAAACTTATCAATGTTTGCTGAGAAAATTGCACAGAGAATTCTGCGGAGAGGTGGAGATGTCTTATGTTTCATTTGTTTATAGGTGTTGAGTTGATGCATATTTTAATTTAAAAACCCCTAAATATTTTCTATTTGGTTCATGTTTATTTAAACACTCCTGTGACATGGAGCTTGCAATATCTGAGCACAGTAAAAAATATAAATTGATATAAAATGTTACCTGCCTGAGAAGACTAACAAAGTTCCAAACATTAGTTCTTTTACGGCCATTTTCTTTAGCACTTGTTTTATCATTCATAAGCACCATCATAAAAGAGATAAATTTTAAAAGACCAGTCAATAAACATGATTTCTAGGCAACTGAAACACTGCAGAATGTATCATTTCATCATTTATCCCACTCATCTTACTTTGTCAATAAATTGAAGCTTCCTGGAGTTACAATCTTCTTCGTCTTGCTGGACTGTTTGACACTCATTTCTGTAGAGTTAATAGGTACTTGTTTACCATAATTGTCTTTTTATATGTAAGGGGAGTAATTTTTTGGGCTGGGTTTTGTTCCAGATATAAAGTACAGGAAATGCATGCTCTTAAACAATTCCTAAAGGAACTCTTATTTTTGTAAACTGAATTAGGAGAGTGAAAGTGAGGTAAAAGAAAATTAGAGAAAGGACAAAAGGGATTTCTGAATAGTTTCCAAACTGTTGATGCTTTTAATCAGCCCAGCTGAAATATTTTTTTCTTTTTAGGTGTACTGATTCCTAATAGAACCAATGGTCTTTCTGGTGGAAGAACCACAGAAGACTGGCACTAGGCAGTTTCCACTGTTCCTTTTGATCTGAAGTCTCTGTGAATGATAATACTATACCACCATTCATTAAGTTAGAGGCCTGTGAAATCAAGAGGTTGGGAAGACACAGTTTTAAGACTGGCTATCAAATGGAATTTTATCACATAACCACAGAATGGTTGAGATTGGAAGGGAGCTCTGAAATCCATCTGATCAGAGCCCCCTTACACCTAGAGGCATTTGCCCATGACCACATCCAGATGGTAACTCCACAACCCCTTCAGGAAACCAGTGCCAGTGTTCAGGCACCCCCACATTAAAAAGGTGTCCCCTGTTACTCAGCAGGAGTCTCCCATGTTTCGGTTTATGATCCTTGAAAGTCCCATTCACGCACATGACTGGGGAAGTACCAATCACAAATACTCAGGAAGCTGCTCCCCTTTATAATGTAATTTTCCTCCGTTATCTTTGGTCTACATATATAACACACACACACACACACACACACATAGACACGCACCCATATAAACACACATATATCAGTATATACGTGTATATAATATTGTATGTATATGGGTACATAGGTATATATAGACAGATAGATATAGGTAAGGGTATATACATATTAGGGTACGTATAGGATGCATGCATACATCACATATTTAGAAACATATACATGACCCAAAAAGTCCACAGCAGAGTGAGGCTAATGCCAAGGAGTGAACTGAAGACAGCGATACTGGTGTTAGATTTTGAAGGAGAAGGTTTTCATATAAATTCTTGGGTACCCATAGAGATTTTATGACAATACATTTCTAAGAGTGCCAAGTCAGTTTAAATGTATTTGATAGTATTAGAGTCAGGTAAAAACTTTTATGTAGATGAACACTATTTAAAATCCTGAATTTTTATCAGCAGCAACTGTGAACCTGGACATATTCACACATACACCAAAAAAAAAAAAAAAAGAAAAGAAGAAAAACTCATTGGTAAGTGCATCTTTTTATTGGAATATACAACTTACTTAAGCTATTTTAATGATAGCTAAATGATCACAGTAAAAATAAGTCATCAGAAACAACTAAGAAAAAGAAAGTCTGTTAAAATTAGTGCGAATTATGTTAACTGCTGTTCATTATTTTAATGCATTTACTTCAAAAAATAATCTATAAAATGTTTATGAAATCCATTAAAATATATAAAGTTGTACTGTGTGATCTAAACAGCAATAAAATGAGGGTGTCTGCTGAAAATATATATATTTCAGTTTTATAAACCATATTTCCAAGGAGAAATTAAAAAATCCATAATAAACATAATTTAGTTGCACTTTGTGAATAAACTTGTCAGTATTTATTGCTCTATTGGCAACTATGTTTGTTAAAATGCAAACAAGAACCCATAACTATGATCTATGCAAATAAGTAATAATGTATTATTTAAACAAACTTGAAATCTCACTTTCATTCAAAGATTTTTGTGCATTGGCTGTGTCTATGTGTAGCTATATTTGATGCTCATAAGAAAACTTGTTTTTCTTATATGTTGTTAATGAATTTGTTTTATGTTTTATTCTACACACAAAAAACACACAATAAATTTCTGTGAAAAGTAGTCTCAGTAGGCACATTAAATATGAGGCTAAAACAGATCATTAACCTTATCTAATTTTGCCAGATATTTAATTCAGTCATTAAATGAATTATTTTTTATTTGTGCTAGTGCCAATCACATGAGAAGTGAAATTGAATCCAATTTTTATTTGATGTGAAATAGAGTTTTTCCAGTTTGCTGAAAACATCTCAAAGACTTGGTTCTCAAGACATCTGATTGCTATATCAAAAACCTCATTTGATTCTTCATAACAAAGAGCAAAGACACTGAGAAATACTGAGATGTATCCAACATTTGAAAAATATACTGTGACTCTTCTAATATAACATTAATCAACTCCACAACATTCTATAACTATCAAATCACAGCATTAGTATATTTCACAATTATTGCAATTATGCAAATCATTTAAATGGCCAAAAATAATATAAAAACCAGACAGAAATGCTAGAAATGAAACCCAGAATTTCTAAGCTTCTGCATAGAGTCTCTTGCATCATTATGGGGCCTGAATCTTGCTCTGATGTTCTGCAGTTCAAAGATGCTTAGATTTATCTTGTAAAGATTTGTCAGAAGGCATCAAACTCTTTGTCTGCTTCAAATTTCTTTAACTGATCTTAACTCTTTAATTTGACAAGGCTTTCTATAATACAGAGAAATTTCAACAACTTTTTTCTTGTATCATTACTCGAAATGCCACATTTAAAGGAACAAGCATTTTACAGCTTCTTCCTGTGTAGCAGTCTTAGGCTCAACTGAGTGAAGGGTACTAAATAAATGTGAAATTCAGACTTGTACTTAATGTGATGACACAAGCAGAAACAAGGAAAATAGAAACTGAAGGCTTACAAAAATGGAATACAAAATTAGAAAAAAATGTAAAAATTTAAATATTTGGTCTGGTTTCCAGCTGAAAGTATAAATGTCATACTGTTTAATGTTTTTTAAGACTGGATAATCTGTAGGATTTATATTGCAGTTATATAAGTTTTGCTGCAATCATTCCTGTAATGACTGCCAGTATTGGGTGGAAGAGATTAGTCCTAGATATCATCTGGAAACACAGGAAGTGACTCGTGAGGGCAGGGGAGCATTGCGGTAAACAAAACTGAGAAGGTCTTGACAAAACATCAAAGAAAGGCAAGAACTTGCACTAAAACAAACTAATTTAAATGTTGCCTTGCTTATTTTCTGTTGAAGATGGGATAATTTTAATGAAAATTCTGTTTGTTGATTATGAAATAATACATTAATAATTGGTCAGTGATGTGTCACTGTACTTTAAAGCATCAGTCATTTCAGTATTGGGATAGCTGTTCCCACCTCTTAAGAGAGGTAATCCACAGACACCACTAAGAGAGCCACAAGAACAGACTAAAATTATTCCCAGCTGGTGCACAACAGTGCTCAGGAAACAAGGGTAGTTTGTGCTCCTCTTACCTCATCATTTAGGGAAGTCTGAAATCCATTACAGATCCATTTACTCAGTGACAAATTACTCTCTAGAAAATCTGTGGCCATTCAATCTCTTTTTATGGTAAACAGTCCTTTACAGCAGAAACATGAGTACTCCAGGTAGAATCATACTGAAAATACTTCAGGTTTGATGGCAGTTTTGTGAACTTGAAATACTTGATATCTCTATACTATGCTGAATTATTGAATGTGGTATGATGGAAGGTGGGCAACCCCAGAAATCAGTTCCTTCTTAGTTTAGCCAATGCACTTTTTTTCATTAAATTTGCTACCTCCACTTCTAAACTAGTCAAATGATTTACACTTACTCTTCCAGAAGAAGAGCTCTTCCAAAGGCTGATTTTTCTATAGATGGAGGAATTTTTGAGCCTCATGTTTTTCTTTTTTCATATATTTCTGTTTAGTATCATGTCAGTAGTGGGTTTTACTGTAAATAGCTCATGTGTTTTGGATAAATGTTAAAAAAAAAAAGATGCATACAAAACTTCCTTTTTACATCATTATCAGAAGACATACTTGAGGATACACTAAAACAGCATTATAAAATTTTACTGAGAGGAAACTTGTTAACTGTTAGCTTTTCAAATTAAAATTAGATCATATTGTGAATAAGGACTTTTGTTTCCACATACAGTAGATGTAATCTATGATTATTGAATTAAAAAGAAAAAAAGAACAAATAATGGACCTATTATACTGCCAAGTTGCCCTGTCCACTCAGAATTTTCTTCACAACCTGTTTTAAAAACCTACAAATCTCAAAAGACTAAAAAATGCAACACACAGTGTTAGAAGAGACAAGATAGCTTACTGACCTGTCATATACAAGAGATTACATCAATATTTTTCCAGTTATTCTTCTTGTCAATGCACAACTTGGCATATGGTCAATGGAGCAGAAAGTATTCATTTACTTTTCTGGTTTTGAAAAGATGTATATCTTTTTATTTATGTGTATATCCCATACGTATCTGCTTTGTATTTCAGATTTGTCACCTCTTCTTTTTGTGACTATCCATTGTGGTTTCATGTGTTGTAACATCTATGTGGTTATTTGTGGAAGAATGAATTCTGCTCAGAAGCTTCTAAATAAACCACTTGTGAATCATTTTTGCAAGTACTGTGTGGTCTCTTCTGTCTAAAGCAAAATCCAAGCATGGACACCATGCAGCCACTAGGCCAGTTGACATTCCTAATTTTTCCTGTTATTTTCGTTTGTCTATGAAAAGATACTGAACTTTACTTGTCTTTTTGTAAGTTTAGATGCTGGACTGTGCAGCAACAACTGAGAGTCAGTCTCATTTAACTAATGAATAGACATTCTTGAAATAGTTCAAGTACATTGTCGTAGTCTAAACCTGTTCAGACGCTCACTCACCCATGCCACATTAAGATGGGGGAAAGAGTCAAAAGTAGAAAAGGAAGAAAAACTCTTTAGTTGAGAAAAAGACAGTTTTTAGAGAAAAAAACCAAACAAACATGCACAGAAACAAAGAAAAGTATGGAATTCATTCACTGCTTCTCATGGACAGGCAAGTGTTCAGCCATCCCCAGGAAACATTACATTTATTGGGGAAGGCGGATGTCATCTCTCCTAATGTCTCCCTGTTCTTATTTTCCCAGCTTTATATTGTTTAACACTGGGTATGGAATATACCTTTGGTCAGTTGGGGTCACCTGTCTTAGTTGTGCCCCTTTCTAACCTCTTGTGCACCCCAGCCTACTCCATATTGGGATAAAATATAATAATAATTCTACATTAAAATATTGACCCCATTTTGTCAAGCAGTAGAAAAATACGTGTTACTAAAAAGACAAAACACCCTCCACCCCCCAAATCTCAAATAAAATGCGCAAAGAATGCAAAGAGTAAATAAAATATTTACAAATAAATAGTAATCTATTCCAAGGAATTAATGAAATAACTAAAGATAATAAATGTGACCAAAATTATCAAGATTAATTCCTGGATTATTTCTGAACAAAAAAAAATACAGTCCTTTTTTATAAGGAAATCTGGATTGTTGTTACCATCCTTAAACCATAATTACAACACAATTTGAAGCAAAATATTTAGTAAGGCCAGCAGAGCTTTATTACAGACTACATTTTCTGTCTAAAAGTATAATCTGTATTTGAATGGCAATGAGTTTATGCCTTCAATGACTATGAACCAAATAATTTATCTGAACTAAGTTGGTGATTAGTTTTTAAGACAAAATATTGCAGACCTACTTCTTTTTCAGTTTGTACAGCCTTATGATTCAATTTCAAGCTTTATTGTGGAAGTAGAAATAAACTTAAAAAATAAAGAGCTATAAAGCTCATTGCCTTTTCCAGACTTGCCACCTCCTATGTGATTTCTGTGCATTTTATGAATCAGTTATTTGTATGTAGCTGTGCAGATAACTCACACCAACTTTCAACCTTTGAAGAATATTAAGCAAAAAAAAAAACAAAACTGCATATTCTCATAGTTTCACAGAGAAAAATGTGCAAGGAGATACAGCAAAATGCTTTTACTTTTCATCACATCATGCCTAAATGAAATCAGAAGTTATTTGGGGTGATGCAACATAAGGCTACTAGAATAAAAGTGAGTGCTTTCATCAAGTTCTGTGCTATTACAACTGGACTGTTTCTGGTACTCAGGCGTGACTAAATCCCTCTGTTTTAAAGATCAATGCATAAAGGGGATATATCTTTCTTATCACGGGTTACATATAACCTCCATCCTCACCTGTATCTCGCATCTGTGTACTCCACAGATAAACAACTAAACTCTTTATCAATATAGATACACACTGTCATTTTCTATACCCAAAAGTAAATGAAAATGTTTTTTCCTCAAAGCAATGTGACATTATGAACAAAACTAAACAGAAATTGAAGTATGTTTTATATAAAATGTTCCTCTGCATTGCAGTACGTATCCATGCTTTCTGTAGGAGTCTCTGTGGCTAATAATGAGCTCGTGTAGCAGCTCTACAATCAAGTGAACACATGAAGTTTTTCTCCTCTGCCTAATTCTTATTTTCAGAAAAAATCCAAACACCATAACTTTGTCTGATACCCTTTTTTCCCCCCAAAATTTCATCAATTTAAAAAGTTTCTGGAAGGAGCTCAGAGGCCAAGAAATTCACAAAATCCGGGCTATGTCTGCATAAATGTAGGTACAAGGGTGCTGTATTCTAGATCTGAGATCAAGTACCGCAACCTGCTTCCAAACCTTTCTTATTACTGTCAGGAATGCAGCCCAGGCAGCATTAACAGGAGTCATCTAATATGTATTTTTTTCCCTTCTGTCTACATAATAAATTGTTCATAAATCTACTGGACAGTCCCTTTGAAGCAGAAGAGAGATCAGACTAACAGATTGTTTCTAAATAAAAAGCTTAAGAAAATAAGACTTAGAGTCAGTACAGTCTCTTCAAACAGGAGCAAAATTGGCAAGAAAAGCATCTTCCTTCACTGCCTACACCCTGTGCTCAGGAGGGAGGAAAAACTACTGCAGTGGAGGTGTTTCTGTCCCTATTTTAACTTACTGCAAGTGAAAACCAGCACAGCAACTATGTCCTGCATTGACTCGAACATCCATAAATTGTCACCAGAGGATGTTTCTTCTCTTGTTCATCATTTGAATATTGAACTGTAAAGAGTGTTAAAATGAACACTGTGCATTTTATTTCAAGATTTGAATCTTGCTATTGGCTTTTGGAAAATTGATCTTGAGCACTATAGCAGTATTCCATGTAGATGAATTTAGGCACAGTGAAACCATTTCTGAGGTTTTTAAAAAGTTGCTGAAGCTATTCAGGACATAAAATGAAAAAACCTTTTTTTTTTCTGCAACATGGAAACAAAGGTAAAAAAAAAATCCATAATGTCTTATAAAAAAAAATATTATTCACATCTTTTATTTTGTGTACCAAAATCAGTGTATCAGAACTTAAATTGTGTTGTGTTTTCAGAATGCTGTTCCCCAATTTAGTGTTCTTGTTGAAACACTCCAAACAATGCTCTGTTCGCTCACTCAGCCTACACTTTCACTTCCCCTGTGACAGGATGGAGAGGAGAACTGGAGGCACAAAAGGTGAAGGTTACTGGTTGAGATGAGAACAGCTGGAAACAGCAATGAGATAAGACACTGAGGGTAACAGCAACAATGTTAATAAAAGTGTTTACCAGAAAGGCTCCCCATGTAGAAACTGGTAATGTGCAAAATGGTAATGCGCACACTGCTACCACTCTGCCTCACTGAAGAGATTCTTCCCCCTTCCCCCATCAGTGATGTCAGGTGGTACAGAATAGCTCCTTCTGGCTACTTCAAATATTCATCCTGTCCTGGCAGGAACCAGGACAAAATGTTGTCCTCAACATTTTAAATCCAGATTCTTCTTGAAGGCCCTCATTCTAGATGCTTCAAATGTGTAGCCTACATATTTCTGTTTTCTTGTTTCCTGTGGAATTACAAAACTTAAAAAAAATGAAAAAGGTGACACTAGAAGGAAAAGATAGAAAAATTGAAATGCAAAATGTTTATTGTTAATGGTTTATTATTGATTTTACTTTTAAAGGCAAGAATAATTTCTGGTAATACTTGGAAACCAAACAGACATGACAGTAAAATATACACAGAAACAATGATTTTATGGAACTGCCCATGGTTTGGGTTTTTTTTCCATTTTGTTCTTTTATTGAAATGTTGTTCTTTTGTTTTCCTATACATTTTTCACTAAAAGCGTACTTCTCTAGCTCCGTGAAGTATCCAGAAAAGATAATAAAATGCATCACCTGAAACAAACCTGAAACAAACCTGTCACTTCTAGCTGAAAATCTATCATCAGTTTCTGTAACACATTTTGTTGTAAAAAAAAAAAAATTCTTTCCACATCTCCCAGGTACACCTTTGTAAGCTATTCTCAATAAATTTTGTATTTAGCACGCTGTCCACAAAGAATAAATGAAAAAATCTCTATATACACGACTATTTTTCTTACAGAAAAACAGAACAAACTGAGAGAACTCCATTTTGCCAATTAGCTTCTTGCAAACATTTTCACCACAGCTATATCTTGCCTAATTATTCAAGAGTAATAAATTATTTCTTGTACCTCCCTGACTAATTTATTTCTGAATTCATGATCTGATTCCAAGATGGCAGTAAGAATATTTTCTTCAGTGGGTTTTCCTTTTTTTTTTTTTTTTTTTTTTGGCACTTTTAAATTTTAGGAAAGTTTTCTGCTTAAGAAGGTAGACAAGGAGCTATCACTGTGTAATACTCACAGGGATATAATATTGTTTTCTTCTGTAAGGTTCCTGGAGAATAAAAAGTTCTGTTTGTTTGCAAAAAAAAAAAAAAAATCCCAACACATACCTTGTCCACAGATTTTCCCAGTTATGTACTTGAATATCAAATTATCGTAGTGTCTCCTCCAACTATAAGCTAGTAGCAAGTTCTTAATGTGTTCTGTATTGTGTCATATATTGACAAGTGTTTTTAACTGTCTCCTAGAGAATCTGTGATTGTGTTTGCCCATTTGTTAGCAGGTGTGCAAATTCTCAATAATGACAGGGACCTGTCACTTTTTTTTAAAATGATTGGTATGTTCTTGTTAGTAAGGATTGGAAATTTCTTCAAATGCTATAAATACCTATGTAATGCACAAGAAGACCTTGGCCTATTTTTCCTGATAAAACTTTATTTACTTGGTAATCTTAACAAGTAGTCTGATGTTTAAGTGTACACAGTGAATAGTTCTACGCACAAATTATATGCTTTTTTCCTTTCAGGGCCTGATTTTGTTCTCAATTAGTTGGATTATAAACCTTGGGATAAGTAAGGAGGTGAATTAAAGGGAGGAAGCTTTCCAGTGCTCTGCAGGCTGTATTATTATTTTTTGTGAAAATTGAAGTCATACTGCTCTGTGCACTCTGATTTTAACAAAATTCAAAGTACTTTGAAAAAGGTAAAGAGAAAAAGGTAGCTGGTGACCATGGAGATTTGCTTTCACAAAGCCATTTTCTTGACTGTTTTGTTCCTGTTGTAACTGTTGTTATTACTGCCACAAATTAATTTGTGAAAAAGGTAGTTCTCAGTTTCACAAAGGGAATTTCATCTTTTTCAATTATTTTGAGAGCTTTTTGAGCTTCTTGGGCTTTGATGATCCAAGAATGTAACTTTAGGACAGAGGTTGAAATCAGAAAATTAGAGCTCAACAGTCTGTTTCAGAAAAATATGAGTTGATCTGTATAAGCCACTATTAATTCAGATGAACAAAACATAGGTATCACTAATTTAAGTGTTCTGATTTACACTCCTGCAATATTCATGCCACATGCTAGGTAAATCCCAGCTCTCACCTACACAATTGAACCACAAACTACAGGATAGGTGGCATGGCCGTTTCCTCAGCTGCCACAGCTCACAGTTCCACGTCTTATGGTAATGTGAAACCAGTGCCAGTGCAAGCTGATATTCTGGATTTCTATTTGTGTCTGCTTCTACTATCTCCATTAGCCATGATCCTTAACTTAATTCATCCTTGAGAAGTCCATCAGAAAAATTACTAATCGACAAAGAGTGATATACGCACGAGTCCTATGCTGTTTGCCAGTGTGTTAAATATGTAACAAATGCCACTGATTCCATGTTTCAGGAGACACATCTTCTGATATGAATTCATTAATCTCTCATGCTTTGATTCTGCAAAAGTGATCATGTTTCAAAGGTTCATAAGTGAAAACAATGCATTCAAATGTATATATTAAAAAAATCATGTATATTCATGCTTCAATTGAATGTAGCTTCCCAAAGCACATGCATATAAATATATGGAAAATATTGTATATAAAACGTAGTTAGCCTCTTGACGGACAGTAAGTAAAGACTTAATGTCGCTCTATTCTTAGGTTTATTTCTCATTCTGAATGATATCAATACAGCTTGCAAATGAAAAAGGCTTTGGCCTTTGCAAAAGGCTTTTCTGTACCTATGGAAGCTCTAAGATGTGCAGCTCAGCAGCAACTACTGGGAAAAATATTGTTATGCTTTGCTTATACTTTCTTGCCTGAGGAGTACAGAAGCCTCTCAGAGTGGTGCCAACAGAATGGCTTTCAAGTTAATTGAAAAGTATAGTCAATCTGCTTGGTATTTCTGTCACAGAGCAAAGGGTAGAATTGCATTTAACCAAGCCTCTGTAGTGTTTATGCATGGTGTGTTCTAAGCGTCATGTCAAGCCCTAGATGAAAAGTAAACAGAAAGGTAAGCGAAAAGGAATTCCTTAGAAAGAGTGCAAAAACATTCTGATTAAAAGCAATACCTGCAGGACCTTGACAATGCAGTTCTGGGATGAAACCTTTTAGAGCTCCAGTTAGGTAAATTTAAAATGTTCAGTTGACCTTGATGAAATTGTTGTCATTCTCAGACACTTTCTAGGCTGCTAGCTAAACAAACCCAAATGAAGTCACTCATAGCATTCAAAACTCTTACTGATCTCACCGGTCTGAAAAAGTCATATATCTTTAGTACTTTAGGGCAACTTGGGACTGCTAATTTGTGATTGCTGAGGTACTTTTCATATGCAGATATTTTGAATAACAGAAGGCAAGTAATCTGATCTGTGTAACTGTTGAGGTACAGTGTACTTGTGTCTAAAATTGTCTTATGAATAAATATCCTTTCAGGTCTCTGAAGATTGCATACTGCAGCTAGATAACAAAGAATACTTTGGTAAAATTTATCAAATAGCAAAGCTTCCCTTCTCTATTTATCCTTTTTGTCTCCTATCTTACAGAATCCAAATGATGAGTGTCATATTAAACACTGTAATTTGAAATTTTTATTTTACAGCCTTGAAATTTTAAGGTTATTCCATTTTTCTGCTACTAAAACATGCTGTAAACAACTTAATTTTACTAGAACATAGCTTATTTTTCTGAACTGTAACCAAAACTACTGCTTTAGCTATATATGCATTTACTTTTAATTCCTGTGTGTCTCTTTTATAAACAGGAATTGGGCATTTTTCGGAGACACACAGAGTTCACCTCAGTAAAGTCCCACCTGTGTGTCTTAGCCCACTAAATCAAATTCTGTAAACCGACAAGTGAAATGATCTTCCTGACAGAAGTGTATCTACTGTTTTACACATTCTTTTAATGAGAGGCATAAATGCAAATAATTCAACCATTTCCTTTATTGTTATTAACAAAAGTATTAATTTCTCTCATAAAATTTTAAATACCCAGTGCATTATTGGCTTGCCTTTATCTCTCCCATTCTGTTGCAGTGGATGCATTATTTGTGAATCTTAAGTGAAAAATAGTTTTTGCTTAAGTAAATCTATGGCAAAGCATGAAAAAGCTGGAAATATTTTCCTACATTTCTAGACATTGTTAAATGAAATTTTTAAGATTTTTGTGTACATAAGTATGGGAAAAAATGTGTTTAAATTGCAAATAGAATATAATCATTACAGGTGCAAATATATTGTCATAAATAAAATTATGCATATGGGACATAGATATATGACAACAGGAATATGCCTGTACAGTGTTGAATAAAAAAAAAATATTGATACATTTTTCCTTAAATAGTTTTAAAATCTTGAAAATTGACACAGGAAGCATAAACGGCTAAAAAGCATTTTCTGCCTCCTCCCAAAGCATGGTGGGTGACATCTACTATCCATACTTTATTTGAACTTGACAGTAGCAATAGAAAGTCTGGATAATGCTGTTATCTTTCTCAGGGAAAAAAAGATTGTGTTCTGGCTGGCTTATACCCTATACTCAAGGCAACAAGCAATGGGCTATGACATAGATCGATAGAGAACATTTTATTGCTCTCACCAATTGTCCTACAGTGCAGAAAGCTTTATGCAACAGATAGGTGTTTATAAAACAACAGGTTTTGAAATGCTACTTTTGTGTATCTGTAGATACTCTTGTTTTAATTTAAAAAATTATTATTAAAGAAAAAGTGAAACTAAGAATAGAGGTGATATTTCTTATTTGCATGGTTATTCATGACTCATAGAGCAATTGGATGTACACTGTCTTGCTTTCATCTAATTGAGAAGTTATTTTATCAAAGTAAAACATGTATTATCCCCTTACCAGAATTTTTACACTTCCCCATTATCAAATAGGTTTTATAGATTTTGCTAGAAAGGCAGTCTCCTTAGGATGCCTTCAGAGTCTGTGAGGAAGAAATTTTAAAAAACAAAGCCTCACAGACTTTTGTAGGGATTCTTTCATGTGTACAAACAGTAATAAACCAAAGGAAAGAAGAAAACCTGTAGTGCAGCCATTCAGATCTACATGACTGTAAGTTTATACAATAAAAACAAGCATAAATCTTGTAGTGAGCTAAATGACAAACTGCATAGTGAATACGATGTGTGAAATTCATGAAGCTCTCCATGGTACCTCTTTTCAAAACATTATTTGTAATCTCCAAATAAAGAATACTTCTGTGAGGCAAACAGGAATTATATTTGCAGGTGTGCAATATTATATGTGTAAAAGACTTTAGAGATTGCAGTCCTTACATATTGATGGTAGCTAGCTAATCCCCAGCATGCTGCTCTTTAATCTACTAGGCTTAGATGTTTGTTGCAATGCCTGAATGAATGCATCTTAAATGCACTTGTAACGTTTAATTTACAAAAAGCTTCATATGGGCTTCACCATTCTTTGCACCTTTATGGCAGTTTGAGTTGCCAATAGTAAATAACAGGCAAGGCCAGTGTCAGAACATCTAGGGAAACTGCCACAGCCAAGTGAAGGAAAAACAATAAGATTATGAATTATTATATGCAATGATTTAAAATCTGTAGTCACCTATGTTTTCTTAGGAGAATATGAGGTACTTTGGATGATTTTCCTCTGCAACCAAGTTCATAATATCTGCATTTTCATAATCAAATTTGAAGGGATAAATGAATAAAGGTAACAGTGGCATTTGATTTAGAAGATACAAAGGAATGACTGCAAAAGCAGTTTTATGTGCCTGTCTCCAACATGATAGAAAATTTGCTCTGTCAAAATTGGGATTATGAGAAAAAAAGTGACATTTTCTAAATTGTTTGATATAGCAGTGAAAGATAAAAAGCAGTCAAATTCTGACAAGGAAAAATGCTGATGAAGGAAAAGCTGATGTCTTAGAAATTACATGTTCTCCTTATATAAGCTACTGATAAGGTAGACAGGAATTTAATAATTTTCATTATTTTTACAATGAAATCAAGGATTGTCAAACTGAAGTCATGAGGAGGAAAAAGTTCCCCTAGTGTATATGTGCATGTGTACATATTATTCCCCTGATGCCTTTTTTCAACCTAGAAATGAAACAAGACACACTTTTGAGATAATATTAATATTAATTTAATAAAGGAGGTAATATAAAAGTGGATTTTTATTGAAGGCCTCCAGGGGCAGTTATCGAAAGATGTCCACAAAAGCCCACCCACCACAGGGGTGCATGCAGTTTTATAAGTTTGGTAAATTAACATAATTGACAAAAAAGCACCAAATAGGACCACAAGTGGTGATGCAATTCCTCCCAGCGTCAAGCCCCTTCTAAGTCTTCTCCCCTCCTTGGATGGGACTATACTTTGTTGATGAAAATGGATCTGAAGAGCTGTTTTGCAGCCTTGGTAGCTGGGGAGAACCAAGGCAGGATAGGGGCCCTTGGAATATGTTATGTGTTTCTGCCTAGGGAAAGGACATGGAAAAGTACTGGGAAAACTAGCTAGAACACAATAATAGGCTACAGGGCTCCAAAAATATGTGTAAAGAATACAGAGAATACATAGAAGAAAAAAAGACAAAAATCAAAATGGCATCACCCCTGCTGCCACTGCTAAGCTTCTAGTCAGGCAGTTTCCACTACATTCCACGTACATTAGACATACAGCTCTCAAAGGCAGCCAGGTTTCCAAAAATTCCTTGGAAAGTTTCTGTAAATTTGTGAGCCAAGAGAAAACCAAGTTCTGTTTATTCTGGTGTTCATGGACCTAGTTGCTTATTTTTTTTTTTTTCAATTTGAATTTTGTCTTGTTGGAGTTTGGATCTAGTTTTGTTTTGGGGTTTTCTTTTTTTTTTCCTTCAGGAATTTTTCTCCCATGGGGTGTTAATGACTGAGTACTTAAGAGAACAAAAGCACATGGCCACGGCCTTTCTCCTTGAAAGGCCGGGGGGTGGCGGGGGGAAATCTCTCTCGTGAAAGCAGGGACAATGCGAGATTTCGGGGACTGAAAAGCAGGGGCGGGGAAGGCTGGCTCTCTTGCTTGGGACCCTCAGAGCTGGACATTTGGAGCAGCTCTCTGCTGAACCCACGGCCACTGAGAAACCAGCAAGGAGCTGCCGGTCTTTCTGCT
>VZTZ01018488.1:12331-98353 GCA_013400955.1 Drymodes brunneopygia | reverse complement strand
CCCTGCACGCCGGGACCTCCTGCTGCCCAGCTCGCTGTGTCTGAGGATCCTGCTGGCACGGACACCAGCTGACCCCCGCCCCTGAGGGTTTGTGGAACTCCCCCAGCTCTCTCCACGCCGGCAGCCGCCATTGCCCTGTGCTACCTGGGCTCACGCCAGAGCGCCCCCTGCAGCCGTGGGGGAACCATCGCATCCGGAGCGCCCCCTGCAGGCTGCGACTGGAACTGCACCAAGGGAAAAGGTGCCCGAGGCCAGGCAGGCTGCCACTGGGTTTCTGGTTGTTTGTTGGTTAATGCCATAGTTGTTATTATTTGTTAGCTTTATTTTAGATATAGTAAAGAACTGTTATTCCTATTCCCATATCTTTGCCTGAGAGCTTCTTGATTTTAAATTTATAATAATTCGGAGGGAGAGGGGTTACAGTTTTCCATTCCAAGGGAGGCTCCTGCCTTCCTTAGCAGACACCTGTCTTTCAAACCAAGTCATGTCTTCAACACTAAATCTATTTGGTTGAGATGCTTATAGGTATTGTGTATAGGATTTGGAATCTAGAACCTGGTGTAAGAAAGAGCAAATCATAGTAACTTCATTGGTAGGGATTGAATAGTCTCAGTCAAGATAAACTTGGGAGCCAGACTCTGAACTGAGGTGAATTTCACTCAGAAAGCATGAATTCAGCTATCCTGGGCAAAACTAAATATCACAGAAAGGTTGTACAATGGCGGAGAGAATGAATTAAGGTTGTTGTGCTGGACTAGTATAATTCAAACAGTGGTAAATTTCTAAAAATTTTCTAAATTTGTACCAATATTTTACCAATAAATATAATTTAATCCCTTTATAACTGTGTCTTGTCTGAGAGCCAAGGCTGCCGCTCCTACTGGGGGGACTGTTCCATCTACCCTGGTGGCTGAAGAGTCCACCCAGAGGGAGCTGGTGAAGGGGAAGGCTGCAGTGCAGACCTCAGACTACAGGAAGTGCCAAGGCATTTCTCCTGGGACAGGGACAGGCAGCAGACCTGCCTGCAAAAGGTGTACCCAAGTGAGGTACCTCCTGTTGCAAGTGGCTGAGCTGCAGGAGGCAGTGATCAGGCTGTGCAGGACCAAGGAGGCTGAGAAGGAGTTGGATAGCTGGTTCCTTGTGCAGTCTGCAGTGGACCCACAGCCCATGGCCAAACAGCCAAAACCTCTTCCCTCAAAACACAGAGGAAGAAGAGGGGCTAGTAACATAGAAGAATTGTAGCTTATAATGGCAAGGAGCTGCAGGAGGGCAGGACCTCTTCACCACTCTGTGGACTGAAAATGAAAGACCTGTTACATCAGGAGAACCACTGGAACTGAGTAAAGCAGCTCAATCTTCTCCCCATATAACAACCCATGCAACCAAGGAAAGGTGACAGTTAATAGTAGCAGGCAACTCTCTTCTGAGAGGTACAGAGGCACCAATTTGCTGACCTGATGCACTTTCTGGAGAGGTGCTCAGCTTAGCAGGGGCTTGTATCAGGGATCAGACTACCAAGCCCACTATAGCCTGCTATTAGCCACTGCTGTTGCTTTTTATTTTGCACTTGTCTTCAAGATACTTTTGAACTGTAATGTACTTTTTTCAAATGTATTATTGTCCTTTGCTATTTAGGAGTGTTCCCTAATACCTAAGGTGTCAGAATTCATCTGACAAAAGAAATACCATTCAGCAGACAATGTAGGTTATGACGTTTTGAACATTTAGGAGGAGCAGCTACAAAAGACTGCAGTTCCCATTCTTTTACAAGTCAAATGACCTTATATTGCAAGGCAGTATCAGCTGTCTTCCACTTCTGAGCTGAAGACAAAGTATATTTTTCCTCAACCACGTTTTGTGCTCTGTCTTGTATCTAACCTAGTTAGATTTGATTGACATCCACCTTATTGGAGAAAAGCCTGCACTTAGTTTAAATTTGCTGCAGGCCAGGCCAGGTCAACTACAGATGGTCACAGAGACTTTCCATCTGAAAAAGTTGCAAGTCAAAACTGGATTTTAAACTATTATTCTAAAAAAGTTGATGTACATCTTTGATGTTGGGAAGGAAGTGCTGGATGTTGGGTTGCAGCAATGGGTGAGATGGTTTATTCTTTGAACAACTATGGAAAAGTTAAGCACAATTAAAAAGGGATTAAACTATGTTTACTAATATTTCTTTGGTTACAAATTTATCAGCAATAATGTGTACAATAATGGAGGGACTTGGATTGGAAGGGTCTTTAAATATCATTTACTTCCAACCCCTGTGTCATGGGACGTATTCATCTAGACCAGGTTACTCAAAGTGCCATCTGACCTGGCCTTGAACTTTTCTAGGAATGGGGTGTGCACAACTTCTCCCAACAACTTGTTCCAGTGCCTCTTCATCCTCACAGAGAAGAGTTATATTTAAACTAAATCTATCAGTTGAAAACTATTGCACCGCATCCTTTCACTACACTCCCTGATGAAGGATCCCTCCCCACCTTTTTTATAAGCATCCTTTTAAGTTCTGAAAAGATGCAATAAGAGCCCTGCATAACCTCCTCTTCACCAGGCTGAACTGCCCCAATATTCTTAGTATTTCTTTAAAGGAGACATATTCCAGCCTTTGCTCATGTTCATGGCCCTCCTCTGGACCTGCTCAAGCAGATCCATGTCTTTTTTATGCTGCGGTCCCCATAGCTGGATGCAGCACTCCAAGTGGAGTTTCAGGAGAATGCAGTAGAGAGGGAGAATCACTTTCCTTGCTTCCTTGCTTCCTTGCTTCCTTGCTTCCAAGGCTTCATGTTCTTCATCAAGTCTTCAACAAATGAAGAATCCAAACTTCTCATGTTTTCTGATATTCTATCTTGAAAGTAATTTTTGTCATTATATTATTATTTATAATATTTTGATACTGACTTCTAATATTTTCTGCCTTTGTAGTCTAATCTGAAAAATGAAAAATTCATTAAAGGCAGAGAAAGTTTTTATAAAGTTCATCATGAAAACTCCAATTAACAGCATAAATCAAGTGAAGGACTGCAAAGTTTGAATTTCATTTCTATTCTTTAAAATGTATATATATTCCCATTTAGGTGCACTCTATGACTTAAGCAGCAGTTTATGCAAGAAACTTTTTGTACTGTTTTACCTCTTTGGAACAATATTCCCTTGTTATAGAGAAAAGCTTTTTATCTTCAATGCATTCCCTATTGTCTTTTTTCATCATTAAAAAGTGCTTGTGATACTGTATATTAAAGGCAGCACTGGTTTTTTTTACAGCATCATCTAAAGGAGAGCTATGTCAATCTTCAATAATTTCTATAATAATTTTATGTTGAGCAGCTTCTTGTAGAAAACAACCTACAAAGTATGGGCAACAGAAGCTGACAGATTTATGTCATAATGCTAAATCAAAATACAAGGAAATGGCACGGTACACAGTTAAGACATTTATACTGAAAAAAGCCAACAGCAAACCAAACCATAACATTATACAAAATATTTCAGTAGAGCAAAAAATATCTTTTCAATTTTCAGGCAGGCAATGGTTGATGCTATTGCAATATGTTTATTGATGCACATGCATATGATTGATATCCATGTCAGAAGAGCTGTTCTTATAATAGATTCACATAAGGCGTTTTCTTTTAAGAACTGAAATCAACAAAACAAATAAAAAATAAATTTCTTATGAGATGTGGAATACAGACACTTCTACATTCATTCTGTGCTATAAGTTGTGGCTTTCTAGATATTCCAAAGTGACTCTAAGACAAAAAGGGTTCAAACCAATATCCTAAAGGTCTCTTAAAATGGAGACCTTAATTTTGTATTGCACTAGATTTTGTTGCTGTTTACTTTGAAGGAAAAAGGATTATTTGCCTAGGGATTGTTGATGATCTCAAAATATTAAATGTGTCAAATCTTCTCCCTGCACTAAGATTTTTCATAATTGGTGCAAAGTCAAAGGCATCATTAGCTTTTTCAATACACGAGGGTTCTACCAATATTTCACCAAAACACTTTGTGTTTAAATAATCAATAACCTTTCTCTGAAATCAATTGACATTAATATATCCTTGTTTGTTAATGAACATGCTAATGTGTAATCATTCATTCAGATATTTAAAATGTTGCTGTGTAGATAAAGAAGATTATTAATCCTCGGTAATGTAATCAAATTCTGTATGAAAATATAATGCCCTCTTAGAACATCACAAGGAAACAAATATTTCACTTCTCTAATTTTTCTTTTAGCTTCAAAAAGTGGTAATGGGGTCAAAGAATCATTGGAATCTAAGGTCATGATTCTGCAAACATGTTCAGATATAGAATAAATCATCATTGAGGTACATGGAAATTTTTTTTTTAATTTTTAATGAATCAAAATTAAGGAGGTTTGTTTTAATGATCAAGTTCTGAGAGTTTTCCTAATGAGACCCCATATCTTATAAATGTTGCAAATAAGAAATTAAAGAATAAATGCATGAATAAATAAATAAGCTGCATAAAAAACCCAATGTCCCTATACAAGCAAAAAACTGTCACTCTAAATATCTAGGAAAAATATTCTCATCAAATAAATTGTGGAACTCTAATGCAAATTTTGTCAGACTACTCTGTATGCAAAATGACTACAGAATATGCAGCACAATTTCCTGATGTAGATAGGATATCTGCAATGCAGATCAGAGGAAGGAAATTCTGCCTACGTTTACTATATATATATATATGTGTGTTGATGCACATTTATATATTACTTACATGCCTCCTTGCAAAGAGAGCATCTTCCACACAAATACAGTATTTTTCATTTTATCCACGCCTCTGAAAACAAAAAGTGTGATTACTTTGGCACATGTCCACTGCTATAATCTCTGCTAATAGATTCTATTCTTAGGTATTAAAGGCAGGGAATGTAGAAACAACGTGTATTCTTCTGTAAAGCTTATTTGTTGAGGAGGGGCACAATCTTTCACAGCTTCCCTTCTTCACCAGTTATTTTGGTGATAGCTAATGCTCCCTCTGTCTATCTATCCATTTAACTAGCTGCTGTAGGTCTCATACACTCAAGGGTAGTAAATTTAAAATTCTTATTCACTTGACTAACCACAAGGTTTCAAAGCTAAGGTGCCAGGCAGTTATTTAAGTTTCTTGAGTATAACTATGCAAAATTAATGGTGTCAAGTAGCAGAGTAGGTTTCAGGATGAGTCAAAGGATAAATCTGGTTTAGATTCAATTTCAATGGTTTTCATTAGAATGATGGCCAGAAAATCACACCACCTCAACCCCCACCCCCCCTAAACCCCAAAGTAAAACCCAACAAAAACAAAGCCCATTTCATAAGCTTATCTTTTTTGCTCCAAATTTTCTACTTTCTTACAGAAAATTAAGAAATGCATGGTTCTTTCTGAAAAGCTAGAACCACTCAGAAAAGAGAAAAAGCAACTTTTAATTTCGTTTGCATCCAAAGTAAAAGCTACAACAGAGGGTAAGCAATCTTTCAAGTTTGCTGCGTCAGGCTGCATTTTTTCTCGTCCTCAAATTGGAGATTGAATGCAGTGGCATCCTGAAGATGCCTCCTCTCAGAGGAAAAGGAGTCCGAGTATCTTAATTTCTGTATTTTGTCTCTGGGTAAAGAAGCAGATGCCAGGGTTTTTTGCTGTTTGGACCTCCTGGAAATCAGAAAAAAATCTGTTTCTCACAGATGCCACTCTCCAGATATTACGCTTCAATGATGTACCTCCTGTTTTCATTTAAAAATCTGCCTCAGTCAAATCTCTCTGTGCTCTTTGGCACCTAGACTGCCTGTCAGCAGCCCCTGCTATGTCAGCTATTTGAAAACTTTCTCACTCTTATGTTTAAAGGCACTTAAACAATGAACTTTGTAATAGCACCTTTCTCTTGCTGTTACCACTTTCTGATCCACTGGTGCCATTATAATGACATGGCTAAGTAAAGGGAGCTCTTGTAAGAAAAGCAGAGATAATTAAATTCAAATTTTTATTTGGTAATGTTCTGTATTTTATAATTTCTCCATTTCTCCTATTCTCTGTCATGTCCTTAAAGCCCTTTCATTTCTCCCTTGCACAAGATTCCTTTCCATTTTTCATTTAACATAAAAAATACTGGGTTCAAAATTTCAAGTTTATTGATTAGGTATCTGTTTATTTCATTCTGAAAGACTTGCAGGCCAGATTTACATTTTCTTTTTCTTCACTGAGGCATGTCTACTCACTCAGCAATTTTTACTGGATTAATAGTAATAGAATACCCTTGACAACTCTACTCTCAGAAAGATTTAACTGAAATTATCATCAGATTCTAAAGTTATTAGGAGATATTTACAAATATACAGATGGAGAAACAATTTGGCCACATGCACTACATTTCTTCAAGAAACTAGGCTGAAAATGGTGCATTAAAACAGTTTGATACTGCAGATGGTTTACAAGCCTTTTCTCTAAACCCCATTCATGGGGTCCTCTGGTGAAAACCTTACTGAAAATAGTAGACCAGAGCAACAATGAAATGCAAAATTTATATGCCCATACTGTTCTATGAATTCCTATCCCAAATTTAGAAGAGTGCCTAGGGCACTTATTACTGACAGCACTAAAACTCTCTGGATAGGGAAAAAAAGGATCAAAATATCTTCTCCATGTTTTTTGAGAAGTCTGTTTTATACTCTTAATTTATCCTGAGTTATTAATGAAGGATAACTGACCAAAGGTCTCTTCAGATTCAAGAAAATGTTAAGCTGTATGAAGGGAAGTAGAGCACATGGTGGAAAATATGTTATTTTGAAAATTTATGTACAGTTGGTTGGTGAGATCAGCAGCTGAAAATTTTAATTGGACATTGGTGTATCTATATTAGGAAATGAAACAATCCCAGGTACTAGTCCCAAGTAAAGGAAATCTGTTGTTTTTATGTTTTGAAGTTATCAAAATGATCCATGGCATGACTGTGGTCCATTCTGATTTACATTCTTGCAAAAAAGTACTGATTGTGTTTGGGGAGTCAGCACAAGCTAGAAATTGTTTAGGACAGGCTTTTTTAGTATGAACTGCTGCAATAGAACAAGGGTGTTTGGTTTTAAACTAGAAAAGGGCAGATTTACATGAGATATAGGTAAGAAATCTTTTGTACAATGAGGGGGACAAAACAATGGAACAGGTGTTCCAGAGAGGTGGTGAATGCCCTGTCCATGGAAACACTCAAGGTTAGGTTGGACGGGGCTCTGAACAACCTCATCTGATTGGAGGTGTCCCTACTCACTGCAGGGGGACTAGACTAGATGACTTTTAAAGGTCACTTCCAACTCAAACTATTCTGTGAGTGAATGTTTCTTTAAAAGTAACTGTCAAAACAGAAATGAAGTATTCCTTCAAAGAATGCAAAAAGTGCAAATTGATTGTTACTGGATATGAATTACATATCCATTTTATGTCTGGATATGCCTCACAACCCTTCCCCAGTGGATTAAAATAGACCAGTCTTGAAACACACGATGACTGAAGGATCCCAACACTGGAAAACCTGCTGAAAGGAGAAATCATTATGGGGTCTCTGTTTGACAAAATTGTGTAAAATGAAAGGGGCAATATTACGAAATTAAAATGGCAGTAGCTTTGGGAAATTATTACTGACCTTTGGATGAGCCAATATTGCCTCTGCCAGTCTCTTCTAATGGAAACCTTTGGAGTGAAGGATGTTTGCTTTAACTATGTTTTTTATCCTCTTAAGAGAGTGAAATGATGATTTAAGAAAGAAGAGGGGGTGCAATATAAAAATGATGCCCAGTATTACACCTTCCCAGAGGTGTTACTCTTAGAAATAAAAGCCTCAAAAAAAATCATTAGCAACACATTTGCAGCCAATCTGTTTAAAGAAAAAAAGAATTTAATAGTATAGAAATGGGTCATTTTGTACTGTAGCTGTCTGTGTATGGATCAGGATACTGTTTTGATCCCTGAGACTATAGGGTCATGAGACAATCGTGTGACCAACAGTCTTTTACTCACCATCATTTTTCCCCAGTTCAGAACAGCAGAAAAAAAAAGACTTTGAATAAACAGTAGGAAGCAGCAATTATGATTTCTTGAGTCATCATGTTTCTCTTTTCATTCAAAATAGCTCAATTCTGACTGCTTTGATTGATACTGTAAATCTGCTACATCTAAGAATTAAAAATGAGGGGAGTGAGTATGTATACTTACAAGGTTTTTAAAGATTTAAAGGTGCATTGATGCCTATTTCAGAAACAAATTTTCAGTATAACTATATTCATATGCACCAATGACTCACAAATTATATATACTGGAGTTTTTTTCTAGATTTTGATAGATTTTGCTACAGCACTCCCTTTTAATAAATGAAAAATGACCTTCCTAGTACAGAAAGTCTCATAGACCTGGATATCATACTAAAATCAGAACATAAGTTTTATACTGGCCCACCATAATAGAGCCAATTTTATGTGCGAAACACTGAAGGAAATCAGCAATATGTTACTGAATTTAACAAAACCCAAACCAACAAAAACAAAGCAAAAGCAAAACCAAAAATGCCTAAAAGAATGAAGGGCATTGAGTCAATAATTCCTAGTCTTTCTTTAAAGATAAAATTAAGTTCTTTTGGCTTTGAAATTGAATATGCTACAGTTTCTAACTGTGAGTCAAGCAAACAAAAAATGTTACAAAAAAGGTGTTTTTTGGTGACAGATCAGTATAACAAATTTTAAGTGGGTGATATAAAGTTCAAGAAATTTAAAAATGTTAAGCATTACATTTGTCATCTATGTTGTTAAGGAAAATAGCTTCCAAATTCATAAAGAATATGTGTTTATCTACTAGATTTATCCTACTATGTTTGAACCCAGTACCTAATCACAGTAGAAGAAAAAAGGGGTGAAAATCTACACAATATTGTCCCTTTCTAGAAACTGAATGAAAACTGATGCCAAAAAGAGACATTACTTGTTACGAATGGATGTGGGAGTTAAAGTCAGCTCTTACCTTCTGCCCAGGCCTTGACAGTAGGTAGTAACCTTATTGAGGTAACCAGCACCCCAAAACCTACTCTCGTATATAAGTTCTTTTAATGATGACTGATTCTGTCTATTATAAAATGAATCATTTATTAATAGACGGGGAAACTAACAAACATAAGACTTAAAGTAAACCAATACTACACAGGGATAAAACAAAATAGAAAGACTACTAGTAGATAACATACAGTGCACGAAGAAATGGTACCCTTTTAGTTACAGCTAGCGAAGAAATAGTATAAACTTAGGATTCAATGTATCTTACCAATCAGTCGCTGGTGTAGCACATCAAATATCCTTCCCCTCAATTCTCGAGAAAGTAACCACAAAGCTTGCGTCCAAACTTTGGGGAGAAGCTTCGAACACTTTGGGGTGCAAGAGACTTCTGCCTCAGTGACAGTTCGTGTATCTTTTATAGTGTAAAACCATGGCTCTTAGTCAATAATTTTCTTTCATCTCTGCTCCCATCAGCTGCAGACTAAGATGTTGATTAGGTCTGAGCCCCCCTGGCGCCAGAGATGACCCCTGCTGGGCCTTTGTGCCCTTGGGGTATCTCTTTATGCACCAGTTCTGGGAAACACAGGAGTAGGTGATGATGGGGGGAAGTTGTCCTGCCACATTACTGTAATGCTTCTATGTGGGAACAGCTAAATTGCGAGGTCATTTGCAACCCTCATTCCTTTGGCTGTTGGTACATAGGCAGACAGGATATATTTATCAGGCCAGGTAATTAGAAAGCAGATTTCCATCAAGGACATGGCACTTTCTTGACAAGCTATGCAGAGAAAGACAGAGAGTAGGAAAACAGCTGTGGGAGGGGTGGCACTGAAATTGCTGGATCTGTGAAAGTAACCAGTGGTTACCGAGGCCGGTTTAGAGACCACAAGAAGGTATTGTTTCCACAAAGGGTAGGAAGACTGGTCTAATAACAATGACATTGCACAGTGTTTTTGGTACTTAAGAACATCTGTAGAAAAAAAGGCTTTGTTAGTTCTGCTGTTTTGGGACCTATTTATGTTTGATATTGTTATGAACAGGGCTCAGTTAATAAACTGAAATACAGGTGTGCAAAATCAGTTTCATGGCCATCCGGCAGTGAAAATCCAGACTGTGAGCACCAGGACTCCTTCTTAGGGATTTGGGTGAGTTACTACTCCCAATCTTAATGCTGGGTGCCTGTAAGTAAAACAAATACTGTTGAAAAGTACATTGCAATTGCTTCATCCAATAAAAGGAATTTATAGAAAATACAAATAAACCAAAAAACAACAAAATTGACTGGCTGGGACTAAACAAGTGGAGTTAGAGACATGGGCACACCTGCAGGGCTACAATCTTACTGGCATCACTGAGACATAGCAGGATACCTCCTATGGCTGGAGTGTTAAACAGAAGGATACAGTCCCTGAGGTCAGGCAGGGAAGATGAGGAAGAATTGTCACTCTCTATGTCAATGACCAGATGGAGTTCATGGAGCTCTGCTGAGGATGGGTGAGGAGCTGAACCAGAGCTAATGTGTCAGAACTAAGGGGAGGGCAGGGACATGTGACGTAATAGTGGGGGTCTTCTGTAGGCTGCCCAATCAGGAACAGTGAGTGTATGTGCTATAGAGCGATAGGAGCAACCTCATGTTCGTAAGCCCTGACTTCATGTGGGATTTCAACCACACCAATACCTGTTGGAGGAAGAACACAGCATGACGCAAGTGACACAGCAGGTTTCTGGAATGTATGGATGACAACTTCCTTCCAAGTGATAGAGAAGCCCACAAGTAGAGGTGTTATGCTGGAGTTTATCCTCAGCAACCAGGAGGGATTTATGGCTAATGTGAAGCTTGAGGGCAGCCTTGGCTGAAGTGACAACAAAATGGTGGTGCCCAAGATTCTTAAGGCAGAAAGAAGTCACAGCAAACTCACTGTCCTGCACTTCAGAAAAGCAGACATTGGCCTCTTCAGGAGTCTCCTTGGTAGAGTTCCATGGAATAAAGCCCTGGAGGGAAGAGAGGCTCAAGAAAACCAGTTGACATTCAAGAGTCACCTCCTCCAACCTCAGAAATTATGCATCCTGGCAAAGAGGAAGGCAGACAAAAAGACCAGGAATCCTGCGTATATGAACAAGGATCTCCTGGAAAAATACAAAGACGGAGGGAGCCTACACAGAATAGAAGCAGGGACAGGTAACCTGGTGTTAAAATATGACTACCGAGAGACATCTCTGCCTGAATTAAGTGGCAGATGAGACCATATACCAAAGTCAGCTGTATAGATTTTATTTAACAGTGAAATGTGAGGTAGAGAGATAGAAAGAAACAGAAAAGGTGGGGGGGCGGGATGGGGGAGGGAGGGAGAGACAGAGAAAGATTAAACAGAAGATAGCCACCACCCATGGATCCAATGGTGTACTGTTAGTCCTTTTCCACCCTGGGCTTCTTGGTGCTGGGGGTCCCAAGGTCATTCAAAACTTTTCACAATTTGTAAAGTTTTGCACAAAAAGGAATTAATGCTTATTGGCTGCACACTTATCTTATTCTATTGGCTAGGTGATTCCCTTGCTTCTAATGCTAATTAGTCCTTTTGAGTCAGTGGGTTTCTGAGTCGGTGGGCTTCAATCTCCCCCTGACATTATCAGCTTTTTCCTGAAATTATTTCAGCACAGTTGTTGAGTTGGTTTACCTTGTGGATTCTTTGTGTCCATGATCAGTGATACATTCTTCTCTCCCAGCTTTGTTTATCTCTCCATAGGCTTGAGATAACACTTGGACAATAGCACCACCTTTATCTTATCACAGTGGCTTAATTTACAGTCCAAGTTTCAGGTATCCTTAGAGGCATATTCAGCAGAGTCGAGGGCTTCACTGGTCACAGATGAGCAGTTGCTTCTTTACAGTTTTCCACAGTGGGAGTTCTTCAGTGGACAATGTTTGAGACAGGCAACTGTGGTTTGAGACAGAAAACTGTGATCTTTTAAGTGCTTACATCTGGGAGAAATGGAGAGAGATTGTCTGAACATCCAGGGATCAGGTAAGCCCTGACAGAATCAAACCTTGCCAGAGATGTTAAGGTCAACAAGAAAAGTTTCTATAGATAAGTTGGTGATAAAAGGAAGACTAGGGAAAATGTGGGGACAGTCTGGAAGAAAATAGGAGACCTGTTTACCTGTGACATGGAGAAGGCTGAGTCACTTTTTCTCCTCAGTCTTCACAATCAAGTGCTCCAACCACACCATTGAAGTTGCAGAAGAAAAAAGGCACTGGAAGAAGGAAGAACTTCAAATTGTAAGAGAAGATCATGTTTGAGACCATTTAAGGAACCTGAAGGTTCACAGTTCCATGTGTCCTGGTTATATACACTCAGAGATCCTGAGGGAATTGTTGAAAGAGGTGGATTAGCCACTATCCATCATATTTGAAGACATTTGGCATTCTGGTAAATTTCCCACTGACTGGAAAACAGGAAACATAACTCCCATTTTTAAAATGAGAGAAAAGGCAGACATGGGGAACTATAGGCCAGTGAGTCTCATCTTTTTGCCTGGCATGATCATGGAGCAGATCCTTCTGAAAACTATGCTAAGGCACATGCAAAACAAGGTGCTGGTTGGTCACACTTGGAATGGTTTCACTAAAGGGAAATTTTACCAGAAAAACATATTGGCCTTCTATGATGGAGTAACAGCAGTGGTGGATGACGGAAGAGTGACTGACATCGTCTACCTGGACTTGAGCAAAGCCTTTGATATTGTCCCACATGACATCCTTGCTTCTAGATTGGAGAGACATGAATTTGACAAAGGGGCAATTTGGTGGATAAGAGTTGTCTGGATGGTTATACTCAAAGAATTGTGGTCAAAGTGGAAAAAAATGACAAGTGGAATTCTTCAGGGGTCATAGAAAAGATAGTTTTCACTTTTTAAGATCTTTGTCGGTGACATGGGCAGTGCTATCAAGTGCACCCTGCGCAAATTTTCCAACATCATCAAGCTGGGTGGTGCAGTCAATGCACTGGAGGGAAGGGATGTCATCCAGATGGACCTTGACAGGCTTGAGAGGTAGGCCCGTGCAACCCTCATGAAGTTCAGCAAATTCAAGTATAGGGTCTTGCACATGGGTCCGGGCAATCCCAAACACAAATACAGGTAGGGAAGAGAATAGAGGAGAAGGGCTCTGAGAAGAAGGGCTTGGATGTGTTGGTAGATGAGAAGCTTGGCATGACCTGGCAGTGCATATTCACAGCCCAGAAAGCCAACCGTATTCTGGGATGCACCAAAAGATGAGTGTCCATGCGGTGATTCTCCTGCTTTATTCTACTCTCTGGAGGCCCCACCTGGAGTGCTACATCCAGCTCTGGAGTGCCAAGCACAGCAAAGACAGGGACCTGTTAGAGCAGATCCAGAGTAGGGCCACCAAGCTGATGAGACAGTTGGAGCACCTCTTCTATTGAAGACAGGTTGAGCAAGTTGGGGCTGTTCAGCCTGGTGAAAAGAGAGCTTCTTGAAGAACCTTATAGCAGCTTTCCAGTACCTAAAGGGGACCTTACAAGAGAGCTGGAGAGGGACATTTTACAAGGGCATGTAGTGATAGGACAAGGGGCAGTGGCTTCAAATTGAGAGAAGACATGTTTAGATTAGATAGAAATTTTTTTACTGTGGTGAGACATTGGAAGGTTGCCCAGAGAAAACCCCCTGCCTGAAAGTGTTCAAGGCTGGTTTGATGGGAGGGATTGGAATGAGATGATCTTTGAGGTCTGTTTCAACCTGAACTGTTCCATGTTTCTAGGATTAGCATTGTCACTATAAACTGCTAAAAACTGACTTTCATACCCTGCATTGAGAGTATACCATGTTAACAATAGTCCTTTAAAGATTTCTCACAAAATGATTGATCTTTGTTTTTAAATATAGCATATACATAATATGCAAGTTTCCCAGTTGCTTCTTAAATGATTCTGTGTTTATCACAATAATATGAATCAAATAAAATTGAATATGAATTTTTAAGCAAGGGATTTTTATCTGTTATTTAGTTTTTCCACATAAACACAACTCACCTTGTTGAAAGCACAGGGACTGTGTTTACTACCTCTGTATATAAAGTCAGTTGCACATGAATAATCATCCTTTCTAACACTCATTTGATTAAGGGACTCTGTTCAGGCATTAGAAACCTACACCACGTATGATCACTCAGGATCAGAGCCCAGTATTTCTCTGCCAGTGTAATCAACTATTCTACTTAAGATATATAGGAAATATTAATGGATACAGGCATATACTGGTGAAGTAAATGAGAGATTTTCCATGGAACAATAGGCTTAGGTGTTAAATCCCATGATCTTGCCTAGGCACTGTACTGCTTGAAATCCTAAAATCAAATTAAATCCTAAACAAAAATTGAAATCATAGAAACTGATCAGTCATGTTCCACCCACATATAAAGTTATTATGATCAACACAGCCATACAAGCTTGCACAGATTTATTTTTCAGCTGTTATCACAAGATTTTGGTTGTTCTTTAATTTTGGGTAAATAAATTATTTTACCTTTGTCTAGATAAAAGGGGTTTTTATCAAAAAGAGTACACAAAAACTTTCTGTGAACTATCTTACAAGATTTAAGCTCTGAATGTTTTTAGTTAAGATTGTAGTTTCTAGATGCTTTTACCAATCGCACAAAGACAGAAAACAAATTAATTAGTTTATAACAGAAGTAGCTGCTGAATGATTAATATAATTTTTCCTCCAGTGTTATGCCATTCTAAGAATGCTGACTGCAAGACATTTAATTAGCTTTAAGTTGAAATGAAACATTACATTTTGCCTATTAATTATTCATGTATACTACTTATTTGTATTTGTTTATTTAATTACTTTAGAAAGGCATCTATTAATGTGGCAAATGGGAACCTCATATTGAATTTGAGAACTTGTTTTTTCCTTCTGAGTATGCATTTGGTATATGGGGAACATTGTAACCCAGTGAAACAGAATAAATTGATTTTCCAGCACAGGACTGGAATGTGAGTAGGGTGTAAGAGAAAAGGTATAAGTGGAAGGAACATGTCATAAACCAGTTTGCCATAAATCTGTCTCCTGAAAACTGGTGCTGTGACTGATATAAATGGTATCCTGCAGGAGGAAAACATAGGAGAATAAATTTTCAACTTCTTTCCAAAACATATGAATCAGTGTAACAAAGAGTTTGCTAAAATTTGACTCCTGGACAATTTTTTTCTTAAATCCAAGAAGTACATTTAAACACACAGCTTCGCAGTGTGCTCCAAACAGTATCATTTAAGCTCATTCAGCCATTCAGGCTAATCAAGTTCTGTAGAAAAGATGATCATTTAGATAAATGCTAGATGGATGGTCTCTATATTGTGCCATTTTTGGGAATTCAGCTATCAATAAATGCAATTAATTGGTACCGTTATACTTCATGAACACTCTCAGCTAAGAACAAACTTTATTAGAACTTACTCATGTTCTAACTAGTCCTCTCCCTTCCAAAATTAATTTGAATTATGTGAAACCTAATTTGCGTAGCATTTCCACCAAAGAAGAGTAGTTTCCAAGTGGATTAAAAAAACCCCTATCATCCAGGAAACTGGAATCTAGGGAAGTGGCCAGGAATGTAGGTAAGCCACCAAATAACTAACAAAAACTTCCCAGAGAACATTGCATCTTCTTGGAAGAAGATGGAACAGTTTATTTCCTTAAGACAATAGCTGGAAAAGCAATGAACTTGAACACTGCATTGGAATCTGGTCTTAAAACAGGAGATAATATTTAGAATAGGCCTTGTAGCTGAGGACCTTTATTTTTCTTTTAGTTAATATAAGCCTGTTATCTCAGTAATTTCTTAAGTTTTCCGTTAGAGTTTTAACTTATTTTGTGCCACTGTTTATTTTATTGACAGCATAGAAAAACCAAGGGAGAAAATAAAATTCTCTCATGTAAGAGTAATTTCTAAGTAACCTTGGGGTGGTTATCTTTCAAAAAATACTTTTGTACAAAGAAAAGCAAATTGTACAGAGATTTACTTAACTACTTCAAGCAGTGCGTATAAATACCCTCTGGACACAAGTATAGACTTTAATGTCTATTATCATTACTACAGAAGCCCAAGAGTATGTGTTTGAAAGAGTTTTGGTCTCACACAGACTACACATTGGGGATCCCTTTAATGCATCTCTGTTTGCAAAGCAAGAGAGAACTTTGTAGTTTTGATCAAATATACAAACAGAAAAACTTTTAACGTCATACTGAAATTTCCCTGTGGCACACAGAGAAAAAGCTCTGTGCAGTATATGTGGTACATGTATCTGTAAGCAGCAATTAATGCCCAAAGAGAGATGTTCCACAATTTCCACAGCTTCACACTGCCAGCATGCTTTTCTCTGGCAATTAACAGCAAGAAATGATATCTCAAAAAATGTCAAGGGGAAACAGACACTTTTGTAAAAGCGCAAACTGTTTATAGATGAGTTTGACACTATTCAAATAATATTTCTTTTTTCCCATTTTCAGTACTGCTATGTTTTAACACCTTTTTGATGTGCAACTGTGTCCTGTCATCTTCAAATTACTAAATAAATCTATTGTATGTTAAGTACCACAATTAAAAAAAAAAAATTCCATTAGAAAAAAGTTAGTTATGGCATTTTCCAAACACCAGGAATGTATGTCAAGGAGAAAACTCATTCTTAAATGTTACCTAGAGCCAAAAAGTTTTTAGTTCTGCTCCCTATATTTCAGTAACAGGGTGCTTAACAGTCAAGAACATTTCAAAATCAGTGGTTAGCTCAGACAACATTTTCACTATGGTTATTTACCATGAATGTCTTCCAGATTACAAAATGTTCATTCTATGTTTATCTCTTCAACTTTTTCTCCAACAAACAGAGCTATCTATGTGTGAAAATAGCAACTGATGTAAAAATTGGAAGTATAAGTAAAATTATTTTTCTGGTCAGTTCTTGCACCACCATAGTCACTCTCTAAGAGTCAACTGTACAAGATAAGGATAATATAATTTAGGACAATTGTTCATGGCTCTCCTATGGGTATAGACCCTCATAATTAACTTCAAAAACACAGAACTGCTCTACCTACTCCCTGCTATGCACCACTGTAACTACAGCTCTCTTGACTTCACTGTCTAGTAAAAAAAGTGACCCTTTATGTATGTTCAGGGAGATTAAATTAGATAGGGAAAAAAAGGAAATAAATACAAATGACAGGGCAAGACAAAGCAAGGCAAGGGGCAAAAATTACATTTGTGGACCTGCTACATAGTATGGTAGCAGGACTCACTCATGTGAAAACTATATTTTCTGCCACACGCTGAGTGGGAATCACAAGATTCAGGAAGAGAGGAGGAGGTCAGGGATTGTCATCTACTAGAATAGCTTGTTCAGCTTGCAGACCCATCTGGATGATCATGAGGCATTAAAGGATAACCAAAATCTAATTATATTCCTTCAGAAGGCAGTACATAGTGCCACACATAGCTCATCCTGTCATATACAATAAAGAATTACTATGAAAAAAGAAAGTGCAGATTTTAAAGGAAAGTTTGTAACAGTGTCACATTCAAATTGCTGTGGATCTTGCAATCATATTCTAAAACTGATGTATCAGTTTATCATGATATTTATGTTAATATCTTCCCTTCAGCAGAAAGGGACTGAAGCCTGTAGCCCATATTTCCCAGTATGTTTATTCTGAATGTAATATTGTTAGATTGAGTACAGTGTTTTAGGGTATTTTATAAAAAAGGAAAAGTCTGTATTTTTCCAATGATTGTGTGTTCTGAACATCTTCATTCTTCCCTGTTTATAAAGATCTTTTTAGCCCTTCACAAAAAAGAGCATACTAAAGTATATTGTAAAGTTTTATTGACAGCATATGTGTTTCTTTTTCAGTTCTAATCACAGAAAAAAGAAAATATGGTGTGGCTGGTTTGTTCATCATCTTTTTGTTTGGGTTTTGGTCTCTTTTTTTAATAGAAGTAATTCCAATTAACATTATGAAGAACTTAAGAAAGCAATAAATTAGTATGTCTGCTTTCTCCATTGGGTTTTAAAGACACATGGGGATAAATCATGTGCATCAGTAGTAATAGGATAATACTCAATCACCCTTTTATGGATGCAAATTAAAGACTTCTGAAAGCACAGCGAAGTGATTTTTTCTGTTTTCCTTGTTGAATAAATCATGGCTTCAGAATGCCTTCAATGTAAACCTCAGTAATTCAAAACCATTAAAAAGTTGTATACTTTGTTTCTTTTTATTTAATGATATATGTAGGTTGCCAAGGAACAAGAATAGAAGTCATAAATTACAGTTTAAAAATAAGAAAGAATATTTTTCAGTGAAAATTCTCAGAAGATCTTTTTTCTTAAAAATTGCAGACAGGACAGTTGAGAAAAATGGAGAACAGGAACTATTCATAATGACAAGAATGAACAGGGACAACATGCTTGCTGACAAAAAAATCCCAACTTGCTAAGTTCTGGCATGTCTCCCTGAAGAGAAAGAAAACTAGCAGTTTCTTTCCTTGCTTTGTTGGTGAGACAGACAGTGGCAATGGAAGAACGAAATCAAGTCACAGGGCAAGAAATCCCTTGCATTTAGATCCTTAAAGTCTAACTAAACAATCTCTATGGGCCAGCCTTGTCAAAATATGAAATCTGCTGCCTGTTAAGAGATGGCAAACGTATTCTGTGCATATGGCAGCTAGAGTAGACAATGAGAAACAATACAAACAGCCAAGAAGGTATTACCGTGCTAAACTACGAGTGAGTAAGACAAGGACAGATCTGTTTCACTTTTTCACATAACAGAAATTTACATCAAAAAAATAAAACAGATGACATGGCAAGTATGATCCCTATTTCTCAGCCTATGCAGCACTGAGATAAGGTGCATCTCAAGACTGATTCTATCACTGGAATGGTAAAAAAATTCTGCAGTCAAGAAAAAATTTCGTGACATTTTCATTCAGTCTGCTTCTCAGTCTAGAAAAGGATTGAGAGGCCAAGCATAGTCAAGTATAATTTTCCCATTTCTCCATGTAGCAGGCTAAGAAACTAAGTCATAATATTGCAAGTAGTTTTGATATCTCACAGCGTAAAAACATTTTCTGATTTTGCAGCCAGTGGCTCTGTGGGGTTTGTTTTCTAGGTTTTTAATTATCTATGCATAAATCTTACTGTATTTCAGATGAAAATTTTCCAGCATTCATGAGTTGAGAATATCATCTCTTTCATTTGTGCCTTATGGAGAAAATAATGAACATGGGTTCCGCCTATGCACACTACTACTAAACCACTAAACTCAGGACTTTTAAGAGATTATTTCTTTTCATTAGCTATAGCCTCCCACTCTGTTTTCTCTTGAGAGCTGCTGGAAACTCCCTCTGCATCAATTCTTTATCATTCTTTATGACTTGTTTTCCCTCTCCATATCAACAAGTCTAGTCATAATGAAGGAATAGAGTGTACAGACAGAATTCAGGAAGGAAATTGATATTCCTCTGGGTCTCAAATTTGCTTCTGCACTCTTCTACCTTCCAGACGTTAGCAGAAGTTATGTCTTTGACTCCTCTCACCTTTTCTTCCCTTCTGCCAGATAATCTGGAGCACTGTAGCCCAAAAAAAAACTTCTCCATCTGTGATTAAACTGTGAGCTTCTCCTCCCCAGAACATTTTAAAATGCTACCTATACCTTTCAAAGTAGCTTCCTAAGAAGTAGGAAGCTGTGACTCTTCTATATATTTTTCTGTGTTAAAAAACATACTCTGGATATTTTAAAGGTAGCATCACCCTGCCAGCAAGTAAAAAATTTGTCAGTTTATAGTGCAATGAGAGAGAGAGAAAAACATGAAAGGACCATGAAAGGTGTGTGCAGAACAAGCAGGTGTAGAAAAAGAGGGGCAGGATGGAGTGCCGAATATATAATGAATTATATGGGAGCATCTATATAGATAGAGAAGTAGGGCATAAGAAGCATTCATCTCTTCAATCTTGGAAAATGATTAGTCTTTTCAAACTTGGATTTCATCTGCTGTGTCTAATTTTGGGCGAATAACTTGCTTTCAGAAATTTGGAAGTGAAAATAAGATTTTGCACATACATTTTTATTTCAAAACAGTTTAAGGAAAATCCTGGAGACTTTTGAAATTTGGGTTGAGACTCCAGAATGTGTTGGATTCATATTCATCTGACAAAATGCAAGAAAATGCCAAAACCTAGTGCAGAATAGATTTTACTATTTCTCTAAGGGATGGACTAAATATCTTTCCAGTGTTCTTTTTTTCAGAGTATTTTTGTGGTTTCTAAACTTATTTCCATCTACTCTGTTCTTTCCAACAGAGCCCGATAAAAACACACAAGGGACAGAATGAGACCACAAAACACATGCCTCATGGAAAGACAAAATGTGCATGGGGTGACTATTACCTGATAGAAAAGTGACAGCTTGAAACATGTCAGCATGGAAATTGATTACACTGATAATTTCCAGAAACAAAAAGTATCTGGTACACAAAGCCTAAGCAAGAAGAGGTGCTTCCTCACTCCCAAATGGATTTTTAGCAAACTTTTGAAGCACTTCACCTCTGGATTTGGCACCAGTCTAAGAAATTTCCTTCCAAGAGTAAATGGCTTGGAAAGATATAAGCAGCAGAAATTAAGCACTTAAAATGGAAATAACATCTTAACCACAACTGCTAAACTTGCACCTTTGTCACCTCAAGCTGTGAGTTCAGACCTCAAAAGACATGTGACAACAGGCTGACTCAGTGCTCAGATGAGAGCCATTTAGGAAACACTCAAGTAGAAATTCAGCATATAGCAGCATTCCCACTGGACTGCTAATGAAGTAGTATCCATGACGGGTGTTTAACTCTATCCAAGACAAGATATAGAATTATTGTCTTATCTGTCTAGTGACATAGTTACTCTGACTGTACAGATCTGAAACCTTGTGTCCTGTTCTGAGGCCAATTTGCATAGTTTCTATCATCCCTCAACCTCATTTGGGTATGCAGTTCTCTGTTTCTTGCCCTGGAAGAGTCACAGATTAGCCATCAGCAGACAGACATTCAGTGGTCTTCATTATCATTCTGTAACCATGCAGCAGGAGACTGCTAACTACAGAAGGCACCTCTCAGCCCTTGTCTGTGTCCCTAGACAAGCTATATCAAATGGAGTTTTTAGTCTGGTAGGCATGAAGACAAGACACTTCATCCTAATTGTATGACCTCTTTGACTGATTCAGAAAGGCTGATCTGCCTCCTTTTACAATTTGATTGTCCAGTGAGGAATCACATTTACATACTAGTAGGTAAATGGTAGAGCTGAGCTTCAACCTAACATCCTTCAGCCTATTAAGATGACATAAAATTATTTCCCAATTTCCAATGAATGTTTTGATTTAACTTCCATGCACATTTTTAAAGATGTCAGATTGTGACAATTACTATATATATTGCACAATATATGTAGAAAAGCTCTTAAAACACAGAAGAGGTCTTGGGGTCTATTTGCATGTAATGTTATTTTGCACATGAGAATATGTCATTCTAGCAAACAAAAAAGTAAAAGATGTTCACAGAGTCTGATTTCCCCCGTACATAATACTTTCATCTGAAGTTAGTGATTTCTCTCTCTGAAAATTCAAGCTTTGAATATTTAATTCTGCTGTTCTACTGCTCCAAAACAGTCATTAGTAAATTCAGTGTAGGTTCAGGTGAGAGCCTTAAGGCTCTTATCACATGCCTTGTCATTTTTTCAAGCACTGGGCTTTTTCTTTCTTTTTTTTTTTTTTTTTTTTTTTCTTCGGTATATGTTTTCTGTGATGATAAAAGTTCAGAATAACATTTCATAGAAATTGAATGGCCCTTGCCATGTAGTTTGTTCTACAGACCCACATACTCTCTTAACATGAACAAATGCTCATGCTACTACTAAAACTATTGGTTAGTATGCTCCTTAGATACTGTAGACATTCTTTAACTTTTTTTTTCTGAAGAAATTGAACTTATACATTTGCATCATTTATTCATCTGTCTATCACCCTATGATCTCTCTGTTCAATTTATTGATCAGAGTTCAACCACACTTGGCAACTGGAAAAGCCATTTCCAATATAAATAGAATTCTGAGCTCATAAACATTAGTCAAAGAGTAGAGTTGCAGTTACTGCAGGGAGAGATGAAGTAATTGTTTTACTCTTCTGCTAGAGAGGAAAAGGAATGCAGTTTATGCACCCCACAATGTTCATACCTCTCTTTCATCTTCTTTGGGTCCAGGAGTGGGAAATAAATTAGGTTCAACAGGCCTTACATTTCCTCCTACCTCTTGACAAAGCAAGTTACATTCTGCCCTGCTGTGGCTCTGTCTGCATTTTGCTCATAATTTTGCTGTGGTTTTACTCCTAAACAGAACTGCACAGTGCTAAATAATATCTGGGACCAGGGTGGTCTTTGCCCTATTTACAGGGAAACTGGACAGGGAAACATACAGTAAGACTTTAATGCCCCACAGAAGTTACAGCTCCAGTCGATATTAACAGGGCAACCATTACTAACCAGCCATGACTCCTCCTCTTATATAAAGGATGGAGAATTAATTTTTATGTATCTCATTAACTGTGCCACTTAAGCAGGTATAAGATGTGAGAATTCTCAACAGCCAAAAGCAGGAGCAGCAACCACATCTAGCATTCAGTCACACTTCTCTTACCAGGGAAGCTCCTATGGCAATAATGGTGTGTATTCCCTCATTTTTCATAGCAGGCTGAAACCCATATTTAAATAGCTAAAGCTGCAATGAAGCACTTCAAATGCGAAATACAAAACTAAACAAAAACAAATCCACCAGAGAAATTTAAAAAGGTAATAATCACAGATTATTTGGCAGGCTCAGCCAAAGTCCTGTGGTGCACAGCCTGCATGTCAGAACCATATGATTTATTTTTATGTGTTCTGAAGAAAAAAGTAGTGTAGCATTCCATCTGTGGAGCTTTTGTTACAAGGATTTTATCTCACCAAGTGGTCTCAGCATTTCAATTCCATCTTCTAAAACCTAAAGTGGAATTTGATCAAATACCAAATTGATTTTAAAATCACTTTTATGACTTTTGAAAGCATTGCTCANGAGGGAGGGAGGGAGGGAGGAAAGCTTTTCACCCAACTTCTTGGTACACAGATCTCCTCCCACTGAAGTTAGTGACATTGATGTAGAACAAGGAAAATTATGCAATTCCTGTGAAAATATCACTAAAAAAAATGCAGTCCTGGGATCATCCCAGCTAGTAATAGCACACTTTCAGACAGAGACTTTCCAATGTATCAANAACTAAACAAAAACAAATCCACCAGAGAAATTTAAAAAGGTAATAATCACAGATTATTTGGCAGGCTCAGCCAAAGTCCTGTGGTGCACAGCCTGCATGTCAGAACCATATGATTTATTTTTATGTGTTCTGAAGAAAAAAGTAGTGTAGCATTCCATCTGTGGAGCTTTTGTTACAAGGATTTTATCTCACCAAGTGGTCTCAGCATTTCAATTCCATCTTCTAAAACCTAAAGTGGAATTTGATCAAATACCAAATTGATTTTAAAATCACTTTTATGACTTTTGAAAGCATTGCTCAATTTGGGGTCCTCTGTTTATCTTCAGTTCCATTTCTGCACTCAAATTCATGTTGCTGTTTGAGAATAGTTGGCCATTCTAAATAAAGGCACATACACTTGTCCTAGCACTGTGTACTGACAAAAGGAGTGATTTCTGGCTTCAGGCTGAAATGCTCACTAAAGCACAACCTAAATCTAATCCTATATTACTTTTTGATGTTATTTAACATTATAGCAGGGTTTTCTTGGGTTTGTATTTAACTTTGCTAATGATGCTAAATGATAGATATTGTGGAGAAACATTTCATTACTTATGTTCCAAAAAGAAGGCTTTATAACTAAAGAAAAGAAAATACAAGAANAAAAACCAAAGCCCAAGAAATTTAGTTTTCATGGTTTAGACTGTTATGATAATGCTTCATTACATATATGCTATGTAGGGATATTTTCCATATTGATAAAAAGGTTCATGGTAACTATAATTTACTCTTGAAATCTCAACATTTTCTGAAAGTTTTCCAGAAAGCAGGCATGCCAGATGGGGAAAAGAAAGGCGTGTGCAAACACCATAGTCCTAATTTGCAAAGTGCAGTCAATACAGCAATAAAATTATTTTAACATTGCTTTTCCAAGAAGATTAAACAAAGACTTCAGTCTGTTTCCCAAGATGTTATTTTCTATTTAATACTTGAGTCAAATGAGTAAAATTCAAGGTATTCTTAGGAGAAATAGTAAGGCAATTAGAATGCACTTGGAAATAGCTGCATAGGTACCAAAAGACACAATTCCTGTAAGCAAAATCTGAGTGGAAGAAAGCTAAAAATTTTACAAAAAATTTCAACATCAGAAACTTATTTTCTTAGGCAAATAAAGGACATCGGTATTTGCACACGTCCTGGAGCAAGAGTAAATGATGGGCTCTGAAACAGTATCTAAACTCCTCTCTCACACAACTGCTGCACAGAGTTTTTCACCCTTTCTTATACACATTATGACTGAGAATCCACCAGCCTTGCTGATGATCTGTTTTGACTACCAGCAGATCTGTTTTGGAGCCAGGTGGAACTGGCTCTGCACAATACAGGGGCAGCTCTCTCTTGCCACAGAAATCACATCTGCAGCCTCTTGCTACTAAAAGCTTTCCACATAAATGCATAAAAATATCTATTATTAAAGTTTGAAATAACTTTTTTTGAAAACCATGTACCAAAAGATCCTTGGCAATGTCCTGTCTCAAAAAAGGAAACATTTCACAGGCAAACTTCTAGAAATAGAAACATAACCTCATTTTCCCATGAGCATCCTACATAGAGTAGGAGGAGGGACAACTCTTGCATTGCATCTGCAAAATCCCTCAAGACTGAGAAGACACCAAAAAACAGCAGTAATGAGAAGTATTATTTCAGCCTGGTAGTTCTTCCTGTCTTCTTGGAGGCCAAGGTGGCTAAATGCAGTTCTTCCCTCTACAGCTGTAGAAAGTTTCCTGAAGATGTGGAAAACTCTGTAGATTACACAAAAACACCTTTCTTTATTTACTGTTTCAAAATTAAGGGGACAATATATGCATCAATTCTTTCCAGGAAGGTTTCCTTTTTCCTGCTTAAATTATATTGTTTGGAAGATGAGAGCAACTATAAAAGAGACTATGCTTTCTGGTCTATTACAGTGGAGGGCTAAATAATGCAGTGTGATTCATATAGTTGAACTCTATATAAGAGTTAGACTTTGCTCGCTGTTAGGGCAGTTATACATTAGACTACTTATACAGCTTTAATTGCAACCAAATGTAACAGCAGCCCTCAGAAAGATATCACCCACATCTATTTTTACAGATGTGAAGGATGATTATTAAAAATAAGTCAGAAATAGAACAATGTGTGATCATGTGGAGAGTAAAACAGCAGGGGGTTATTGCTGAGATGGCTTGTACCCAGCAACAGAACACACTTTCAAGTTATTCTTAAAACTGTACAATGCTATTTAGCACTTTTAAATATAGATGTACATTACGTTCAACATTGGGAAAGCAATTCAGATCAAGATAATGCAGACTCTACTGTACTAAAACATCTGTTCAGTGTATTATATTAATCCCATAAAGTAAATTATAAGCCCATGAAATTCTCAGGCTTTTTCTATCATCTGAAAATGTCTTAGAAAAAAACTAGGGCCCAGGCTTCACATTATTGAAGCAAATAGAAAGATGTCTATTGACTTTGAGAGCATTTGTATGAATATTTCAAAATAGTGGTTTGAAGCTCCAGAAGTTCAACTCTTTTGAATTACATCAATATTAGGGTTAATAAATTTTATCTTAGAGGAAGGGGCTATATTTGGATTAGCCTTGAAAAAACAGCATCTTTATGATCTCTTACAGCTGAGCATACCTCAATATTGTTAATTACATTTGGAATTAATATTTTCAAAACTCGGCTTCTATTTTGCTCTTTTGATGTAAGCTTGATAATTGATTATCGAGTGAATAGATTAAGAAGCCTTTTTGATACTGTTCATACACAGTTCTTAGCTAAATATCATTGTCTAAATATGATGTATTTTTAATATTCCATTAATGTATTTGGAGCAGAAGAGTTATATTTACAAAAACATTGAGGATTTATTGTGGTTTTAAATAGATATTACTATTTCATATCTGAAGGTAATCCTTGTGGAGAAAAAAGGTGTGGAAATAATTCACAATAGTCTTTGCAATGTCAGTTCCATTTTTGGTGGTGCGGGAAGTAGGGGGAAAGGAGAAAGAAGAGTCGTGTAAGTGCATATTTTTGCTTTTGCCATGCAATGCAGTAGTAGTGCATGAAGTAAGATTGCCATTGCTTCCTTAACATAATTCACCTTACCTTTCACTTGTACTTCCAGAAAATCAGTCTTACTAACTTACAAAACACATAATAAGTGCTAGGCTTTTTACACAAGTAGAAAGGATGGTGATTGTCTCAGTTAATTTGCTTCCTACTGTTTATTTCCACTGAAGCTAAAACAAAATTGATTGAAAAAAATAGAAGCCAGGATAATAGAAGAAAGGAGAGCAAACATGAATACCAAGAAAAAAAACTTGAATGTTAGCAAGTTATGTGGTGAGAAAAAATAAAAGTGTAAAAGAAAGACACAATCTCTATGTAAAGAATAATTATGGTACTGTCTCTACGACCAAAAATTAGACAAATCTCCTTGTCTATAACAATAATAGGGGAGGCTGGAGAACCACCACAGAAACAGTGTCTTTTTGGAGCTTCTGCTCCTAGTAAGTGCTGTTCTGACGCTTCTCCTTGTTGGTGTCTCATTCAACACCACTGGAGAAGTTACATCTTGCACAGCATCTGGGTGCTTTGCAGCATTATATATATATTTATATCCTCACAAGGCTATCTCACCATCTTACAGATGTTGCAAAAAACCAGCTAGTGATAACATAAAAAATTTGAAGCAATTTTACCATTGAGAGTGGTTGTTCTCATCATTTAGGGTCAGGAGAGCCAGGAGGGAAATATACTTTCAGATGGCTACCCAGTTATCATCTGCACAGAGTAAAGAGAGTGAGATGGATGAAGAAAGTGCAGGCACAGACAAGATGTTGGCAGCAGGTTATGCAGTAAAGGTCCACTCTTTCTATTAGCTCCTACTGTCCACATAGATATCTTATGCTGAACTGAAGATTCCTGGATTTTGGCATTGATAGTGACAATTAGATGAAGGGCATACCCTTGTTTTCAAGTCAGAGAGAAATTTGTGTAAAGTGATTCATTCTTTTGAAACAATAATCAAGGAAGATATCCGAATTTCTAATGATGCAAGTTTCTGAGGGTAATTTTAGCTGGGAGCTTTTGGGAGTGAGGTAGGGTCCCTCCTGTTGGAGGCAGAATGGGAAAATATTTGCGTGAAGTACATTTCACTCAGTTTTTATGATTTAGCCTAGAAAAGATAAATATAGTTATATCATTTATAATGCTCAGGAAAGCTAGAAAATCAAACTATCTCTCTGCAATTTTTCATCTCTTTATGAAATGTTATTGTGCTAGGAAGAGATACCACACAATAAGCCACAAAGAATAACAGTTTCATTTCCCTCTTCCAAATTCTTCCCTCTTTGGAAACAGAAGTTATTTCTGAACAGCAACATCCATTCTGTGATCTTAATAACATATGCTTCTGTGCTAGCATGATATTATGAAAATTGCTTTCAGTTTCAGTAGGAGCTGCAATCATGCAGCACCTCTAAAAATCCATCTGTTTTTGAACCTTAAAAGGAAAAACAAAGTGCCTGCTTCTGAGTTATTGCAAATCAAATATATAGCAGTTAATGAATTAGAAATCAATATTCTTTAAAATAAAAAATTAGGGTCTATATATGCTCTAAAACCCCCAAACAAATTCACTTAATTTGCTGTATGCAAGAATAGCAACATGGGTTAAAAACCCTGTTATGGGTGAGGTTTGCATTCAGAATTGACAGGCCTCCTTTTAATACCCCAGCCATAGAGGAGCATGAGAGAAGGAGAATGACTAATATTTTTATTTTAGAGACAAGGCAAAGAATACAGTGGCTGATCTATTTTCAGTGGAGAGGAGATATTAATTTTGCAATCACCTTAGAATGTCATTCAGAGCATAGAGGTTAGGATTTTAAGTTGTCAGCAGAAACACATGCTCCCAGGAAAGGTGAGGAGCAAACGTTAGAAACCTGAAGTTGACCCTATGAGTACAGGTTCAATTCCCCCAACACTCTTCAACCTCATCCAAGAAGGAAGCAACTAAAAAACTAAAACAATTATCTGGGGTGGGAGCATTTCAGTCATCCTTGCTTGCTGCTGTATAATTCAGACTATTTATGCAAATATGTCCTGAAATATCAGGAATACTCATCAAAAGTCTCCTGAAATACCTATATGAACTGTCTTTAAAGGTTGTGAGACTGTAACTGCAGTGAAAGAAATGGCTATGCTGTGCAGTACCAATCAAATAGAAATTCTTTGTTAATGTTAACAAAAGGGTACTCTGTCTTCATCTGGCTATGGAGTTATTTCAGATAATTCAGGCACGTTTTCGACTAAAAATTTTAAAAATAATCAACCAAGATACAGATCCATTCCAGTCTAAGATTCCCATAGCCCAGTCACACAACAAGGTTTCAATATCTTAATTGTTGCTTAGAACAGGGTATATTGCCCTAAAAGATTCAGAAAATATCTGCCCCAGACACTCATACACTCAGTAACTAGCTCATCAAATACTCAGGCCTCAGAAATGAAAAAAAATCATTCAGTCCCTTGAAATCCCTAAAACAAAGTCAAGTTGTAATAGCCCATATTGTGTTTCTGTTTAAAAGAGTATTGATTTTACCTCCAGAGATAAAATTAATGTTGAAAGAAAAAAAACCCAAAAACTTCTTAAGAGAAAGAATACTCCAGTCTCTGAATCACTGATTTGTTTGTTAGTTTACTGCAAATCAACAATAAATGGCTGAATATACATGAGAAAGTTGCTTTACTCCAGTAAATTGGAATTGCTATCATTTTAAACAAAGAAACCACATTCTGGATTTGTCTCATAAGTATGAAAGTATTTTCTGCTAAAGCATCATACATATATTCTAACTAAAGTTAAAGAAAGGAAGAATGAGAGTTATTAGCACAGTTTTGTACTCAGTAAATTATCACAATGTACTAGTGTGAGTAGAGTTTCATATTGAAATCTATGGTCTGAATTTGTCTTTTTAAATTTAAAAAAACTAATGCTAGTGCTATCATTCATACAGCATGCATGGTTTCAAATGCACTACTGTCCTTTGTTTTGTGTAAAATTGTAACACTAGAGGAACCCTTTGGATGGAGTCCTGGTATATCACTGATTACAGTATTCTGCAGGACACATTTATTAAAGGTCACCTAACACAGCTTAATGAACATTAAAGGTGACTGAAAACATTTAAGCTGCTGAAGTAGCTGCTGTCTTTAAGAATGTCTCTCAAGTCCACTAAACATCTCTCAGCAGGGTAAGGAGGATGCTCAGGCTTTTTCCCTCAAACTGAAATAAAAATGGCATTACAAAGTATTTTGTTTGTTTGTCTTGGCCTGTACAAACATTATCAGTGTCTTCCAAGAAAATCTAAAACACTAGTATGGCTTTCTATTTTGGTTAGAGATTGACAAATGCTTTAAATAATTTTACTAATTAAAACATTTCATAAGAATTCTCTTGACAATTTAATTTTGCCTTTTTTTGGTCAAGTTTTGAGTTCAAAACATCTGGAACGTTTGTGAAAAGTTAATCTTAAAGTTTTGGTAAACATCTATTTTCAAACGTATTAAAAAATTGAATACCTCTTCCATATGATATACAAATCAATGGTGATTTTTGTAGGCCAATCACATCTAACCAGTATAACTTACATGACTGGAATAAATACTTAAACAGCATTTCTGTTATCTCTAGTACGCTGAAATTTTTCATAGATTTCAAAGATATATACTAATTTTCATTTTTATTTCCTTAACTTAGCTGTGGTAAATAAATATAGGACAATTGTCCTGGTTCTAGGCAGGACAGAGTTTATTTTTGCATTAGCCAGGAGGGAGCATGGCCAGGACCCTGAGGTTATTCTGTACCTCCTCACCTCATTTGATGGTGATGGGGACAAGGAGTCCCTTCTGGGTCATGGAGTGCTGTAGAGGGAGTGGTTGGGGATTGCTGGGGGTTTCTATGTGAATCATTTTCCTATTTCTTCTACCCTCTGTCATTTGTATTGTTACCATTAATGTTAATTTTCTTATCTCTTACTCTTATATATTACTCTTAAGTAGTACTTATGCAGCAATCGTTCTTATCTCAATCTGTGATCTTTTCCTTTTGTGTCTCCTCTTTTCCTCTCCATCCATCCAGGGGGAAGAGGAGAAGGGGAGAGTGAGCGACCAGATCATGGTTTGGAATGTTTCAGTGAGAGCACTGTCTTGGGAAACATAATTCCTGAACCATAACATCAATAAAATAAATAAAATTCTTCATCTTCAGTGTTTTTTTGGAGAGAGAGGGAGAGATGTGGGGCTGCTGAAAATTTCTGCCAGGATGAGAATGTACTTGTTTTTCTAGTAGAGTGAGGGAGGCAATTTTCTGTCCTGTAATCACACAATAACCCTCATTAAGAGGTAGCACAGCTGTTGATTTGCTAAGAAGACATGAATTAAAAGAACTAAAGGAAATTAACAACTAATACAACCTGTTTTCTAAATTATTAAGATTCATGTTTAAATTGTATTTAATGATTAAGTAGTTGCAAAGTGTACCAAAACCATTTTTTAATAAAAGACCAAACAAGCTAAACTGGATCAGCAATAAAGCCAACTCAAAACACCACTTGACAAAAATCAAACATTATATTGCTTATTTCTGTAGTACACTCAAAATAATTGGTAAAAATTATTCTGATTACAACACATTTGCAAATATAGAAAGTTACAAGCAGTAACATCAACACCAATCTAGAGCACCATAATGGTGTTTTCATAAAATGCAGAGAGTTATTTGAAAAATTGATGATCAGAAACAGAACTGTTGCATTTCAGCAATATATTAATATGTTTTCTTAATAAACAAGCTTTAAAAAGACTCCTGACATCTATTACAAAGGAAACGAAAGTGAATTGTCACCAGCTCTCAAAGTTCCGTACGCAGTTTTCTAATTCATAACTATCCTTTACAGTACCCTCAGTAGCCAAATGGAACCATGCCTTGACAACCATCAGACCTGAGCTCTTCCAGGGCTGGGGTAAGGGTCTCTGTCAAGAATTTTTACAGGAATCATTTTACTGCCTGCCCACCTCTAAATAAGATAAAGAGTTAAAGTATGCTCATTTACATGCCAAAAAAAGGCAAATATCACTAGCCTGCAAAAGACAATGGAAATATAAACTATAATAATTATTCACTTTATAATTTACACAGATTAAATAGTCTCTGACCTGCATGATATTTAATTTGGCTAGCACTATATATTTAAGTGCAATAATTCTGTGACAAAGAGAAAACAGTCTACTATAATATCATGGTGGAAATTAATTCTATCCTGAGCATGACATGTCATGTAGTCTATATTACTTTGCTCCCTGCTTTTTAAACTGTTCGTGTATTCAGACATGATCCAGGATCTGCATAATTGCATGTTTCACTATAGTCTAGGTAATCATATTATTCATTATTATTAGTCTTTGATCCAAATGAAGAAATAAAATTGGGCATGTACTTTTTAAAAGAAAGAAGGGGTAAGCTTTTGCCCAAATACTAAATTATTTGCAATAAGTTAAGGAAATTTAGAAAACCCAAATTCTCATCATTTATAGCATGTAAATTATAGCATGTTGAATATAATAACATAAAAAAATAAAGCACATTCTGCTTATGCCAGCATTAAGAAAGATAGATTTGTCTCAGCTAAATTTAATAAAGCTATCTTGGGTCTTCCTAACAAGTCAGACAAAGGAGTATTAGAATGTAGCATAGCTTTCTGAGGGTTAATGCAGGACATTGGACAGATTTTACGTATTACTTGGAATCCTCTACAGCTAAAACTATTTTTAAAATTCCTTCATGCAGTTAGCTTAACATTAAATCCCACGTACCTTTACAGCCTTTGGCTGTACTTTTAGATCTCATTGTATTCATATCTAAAGTATGACTATTTCAGACATTTCTAGTATTTCCCAAAAGACCTTTCATAAAGCCACCTGATTGCAAGTATATATGCTTTCATCACACGTCTGTTCTTAGGCTGGTCATTTACCTTTGCTTAATAACCTTGTGGGCTACTATTGATCTAAAAATGTAAGTTCCAGTCTGGCATGTTCCTCCCCTTGGGGTGGCACACACCAGATAGCCATTAAACAGTGATCCTTGTTTCCACCTCCTATATGAAAATAGCACAAGCTCTTATCCATCAGGTTGCCCCAGTGCAGAGTCCCCGACTTGTTAAAGATCATCTGCTTGGCTAAGCTCTGAAACACAAATATTCACAGTCAATATAATCCCCTTCAAAACTGCAACTACCCACATCTTTTTTCAGCTTTCCAGCCTGAGTCATCTCACACCAAGCTTTAGATGCTTTCAGGAGTACTAGAGCAGAAGTCAGGGTTTAAGTTGTGCATGCAAAACAAATCTGACCTCACATTCTACTTTGTGCAAGAGCATGCCTAGCAATACAAGCCCATCAGTTTAATATACATAATGATTTCATGTCAGATATTTCATTCCTGATTTATGCTATAGCTCAGCTACTGAGACTTCTGTATTACTGAATACATAAAAGAAGGCCCTCCTGTTTCATAGCACCATTTTTATACATGCTTAGAAATATAAAAGTTTTTCTAGAGACTAGGTTAGAAGTTCACCCAGTCACAAGAAACTTCTTTTTCAGCTTTTTCCTCCCTTTACAGTGAAATATTAAACATATTCTCACTGCTTCCCACCTGTTCTCATTAATGAATCTAGCAATACCACGAGCTTCAGACTCTGGTTTCAAAACAGAGACCCTGAACAAATGCCTTGCCTTGACCCACAGTTCCGTCTCAGATTAAAGCTACGTTGTTTTCAACATCTGCATAGAAACAGTAAAAATCAAATAGTTTGTTCTCTGAGCTTCAAACCAGTTCTAGCAAAACTTCGGTACAAAACCTCAGTCCCTTTTACTAGGGCTCCAATATGTTGTCGAAAATCTCAGTAATGACTCCGGTTCAATGCAAAATTGTTCATGACTCAGTGACCTTTTAAAAGAACCCATAATCAAATGCAATCCTATTTAAATATTATCATCAAAACCTCTGGCAAATCTCAACTTTGCAAGGCTTAAACATGGAACAAAAAAGAACACTGTTGTTTAGGAGATTGTTTTGCCTGTAAGCATGTGATTATATTCCAGTCAAAGCAGAACTCTCAGTCTACGAATTCATGTAGATAAAAAGTGACAAAGGATTTGCGTGGACTCTTACGATGTGGGACTGCAGGATTTTGCATATCAGGTTCACAGAGTGTCACAGTGTGACTCATCAGGATTATGTGAAGACAACAGGCTTCCTCAGCTGCTGCAGCCACTCTTTAGAAGTGACAGCCTGGCTGAGTCATGGAAGCTACTGAAACCACAGCCTGCTTGAAGGAGGGACCTAATACTAGGTAGCAACTGGCAGGGTGAGTTGTTTGGCTGTTTTTGTTATGCTTTTGTGAAGAGCGCTGCCTCCTTACATAAGCCAAAGACACCCTACTGCTTTCTTTTCTCTGGGGCTTTTGACAGAAGACAACCTTCATCAAACCAGAAAGTCATCTGTAACTCCAACAAAAACCCATTTTGAGCTTTTCTACTTAGACTAATAGCTGAACCTAAAACGTTGCTTTGAACTTAAATCATCTAATCATGCAGTACCTTCTACAAGAAAAATCCCTTGTCTGAAGGTGAGAATAATTTATTTTGAACAAAACCAATACTTTTCTATCGTGCAGCATTGTCTAAGTTGGATGAAGCATATTTTATTTGCAAAAACTTGACACATTGGAGAAACTAAATCTGAACTCAAAAACAATCTGAGAAGAGCTTTTTCTTTTCTTAAAACAGAGCTAAGTGAACTATTATTTTGAGGCATTTTGTAATTTGACCAGATATGACTTAAAAAGAGTTAATCATTGTTAGCAAACCATAGAAATTATATGTAAACTTGACATCTTACCCTCCTGGAAGGGACCATATCCATGAAGTGACTCCTACTATGCCTGTGTTATGAAGTAATATGGAGGAATAAATGCACATTCGAGACCTGAGCAACTGGCACTCAGCCCCTGACATTGCCCATTCTTTAAATGGTTAAAACCTACCTCAGATCAGCTTAGGTCTGGGAACAAAATGCCCTGGGGACAAAACCAGGTGCATTCCTGTGATTCATCTGCCAGTTCATTTTTTTCCAGATGGGAAATTAGTCCATGTTCTTGAAGTCTATTTCATTATTGTGTTCAAAAATATGGTTCACATGGGCAACTAGAATATTGATTTCTCCCCATCCTAGCTGCAATGCTACTGTAGATGTAGCCACTACTTACTAAAGTGATTCAGTGTTTCAGGTGTTCTCTCCATTTTCCTTTTTGCATAATCCACTAGTATTTTCACACCACTCTCCTGAATACTCACTTCTAAAGTAAAAAACATCACAGACCTCAGATGGGATATAAATATTCAGTAAGGGGAAATTAAAATAAACAAAAATTAGATTTCCTTTAAAAAATGGAGAATAGGAGAGAGATAGCAGCTACATCTTTAATTCAGGCTTTTGTGTTGGAAAATCTGGCCTTGCTGCTGGCAGCTGGGTCTTGAAAGCCATTTTTGAATGTTTTGAGTGTTCTTCTTTCCTGTCTACCCACTGGTAGACTGTGTTGTAAATTAATATCTGTGTACGCATTTCTGTTTCTTCTTTCATGTGCATAAAACTTGGCTGATAAGTTTTAGTGTAACCTCCCTTTTCACTGATATCTCCTCCTTTCTGCCCCAAAGCAGCATTTTAGCTCCTGTGCTGCTTTGTGGCACATGCCTTGGAGGGCTGAAGAAAAGTGGAAGTGGTGAGGCAGAGACAAGCAAAGGCACTGCTTCTACAGGGAAGTGGAAATGAGGCTACACTCGCCTTGTAGCTGTAGCTCCAGGCAGATGGACCTTTCCCTTGCTTAACACTGTTTTCTGGTATAAATCACATACTGCATAGAATATGGAAGAAAAATAGATTTGGATTTTAATTCTTTCTCAGACATGTTGGTATGTATTGACAGCCACAGAGCTGAGTGAAACAATTTGCTAAATTATGTGGATGGCAATATCATCATATATTTAATATTCAGCAGTGTTCCTTAATGCACAAAATAACAGGACAAAATAAACTGTGGTGACATGGAAATAATTGTCTGCCTACAGGCACTTAATAAACTAATTCAGTTCTTATTAGGGCCTTAAACTTACAGCAAGTTTTTAGTTAATTTAATTAATACTCAACAAATAGCCTACAGCTAGGCAAATCACATCCCAGAGCAGCAATACCAACTGGCATCTATTAATCCATTTGCTGATGCTTATGTAACATCTTTTAAATAATTTTGGTAAAAACCCCTTGTACACATAATCATCCCTTGTGGCTATTCTGATTTATCAGGAATTTTGATTCAGTGGTCCTATACAAGTACTTTTTTAAATGACATATCTTCCAATTGGAAACTTCTTGATTCTGCTCTTATACCTGTCCACTGCTAGATATGGCAACAACCTTATAAAATTATAGAAATTGGAAAATTTAATATCAAATATATTATATTTGTATGATTATTTATTATAATTTCCTAGACAAACTAGTTTTAAGTTGCCCAAATGTTCTTAAAGAGTAGGGAGCTTGACTGGCTTCTGTTTTACATTATTTTCCCCTAAGAAGAAAAGCCCAGATTTATAGAAACTTAATTTTTTTCTCTGTTCTTAACATAACTTTCCTGTAATGAATTTTTACTCAATGTATAAGTTTACATGTTGCAACCAATTATATCTTCAATCTTTCCACAATTTCCTGCAGCATTTTGGTTAGGAGGACACATTTATGACCAAGAAATCACAGTGCCAGAGATGATGAAAACCTGCAAGAAGGAACAGCTAGTACCTCTTTTACAAAACTTGCTCTAGTTTTAAAAACTTTTCCTATGTTTGAGGCAACCGAGCAAGTAGCTCTACTTAAAGTAAAAGCAAGTTCAGCACTTCAGCAAGGGATTTTTTTTTCCTTCCTTAACTGATGTATGGCTTATCTTCACTAAGAGATGAAAAATAGTGTTCTTGACTGAGCATATACACAGAAGTATATTAGAAAGAAGAAGAAAAGTGAAGTATATTTGGTAGATTTTCCTCCTTTAGCCTATCTCTTGCAGTCACAAGCAATGTATTGCCTTAAAATGATTTGGTGAGGAAATGATGATCTGGATTTTGAGACAGCGTACACAAGATACAGTGCAAAGTACAGAAACTGAAGTTTGGAGACACATACAATATATTAAAGACCAGTATCCATAGGCTGAATATCTAAATAGATCAAATATTTTTGAATATGATCTTGATATTTGTCTCCAGGTACCACCAAAGTTCCACATGTTTCCACAAGTCCTGTCAATTGAAGTAAGAAACTTAGTGCTTTCATACACTGCTTGTATATATCTACCTCCACATGAATTCAAGGATTGCAATACTTGGTTGAAAACAGTGGGAGCATAATTCAAGAATATTCTGTGTCCTAGTTATGAAAAAACACACACAAGTGAGTTACATTCATATTCTTTTTGAAGTAAGTATACTCTCTGCCGAATAAAGTCTTGCCAGTCTTTTTTGTGATTTACTTCAATCATCATAGAATTATATGTATCCCTTTAAACATCTGTTGAACTTACTTTTATAGGGTTATATGTATACATACAGCTTTAGGTATCTTATACTATATTTAGGACTTCTTTCCTGGGGCTCTTTTGGCAAAATATAGTGTTTACAGTAGCAGCTTAGGCAGCTGCACTGTGATTATTCTACTGAATAGGATTGCTTCAGGGTGAAGACAGAGGTTTTCCTTTTCTCTCCTCCCTCCCACCCAGACCCAAACTTGCTCTCTCTGACTGTTAGCGTACTTTTGGTGCAGATTTTATCTAGCATGATGAGAATAGAAAAGGCTGAAGCTACGACATAAAGAAGCTCTACTGATCTCCAGTGCAACTAACAGTGCCTATTAGTAGTATGATGAATACTCAAGACACATATCTGTTCAAATGCTATGATTTATCTGCTATGAATTACCTTTTATTACTTTTCATTGCCTTCATGCAATATAATCCTGTCTTGAGTGTATTCCTACCCAGTAGAGCCACACCAGAAGTCTAGCAGGGACATCTTCTGCACTTTGCACAGTCCCAGGATATGATCAGGAGGTTCCAACAGGTTTTGCAACTGCCCAGCTGGATTTATGAAATCTTTAGTCTGACCAGGAGTCTGATTTGTTGTCGTGGTTTAATCCCAGCCAGCTGCCAAGCACCATACAGTCACTTGCTCACTCCCCCATCAGTGGGAGAGGATTGGAAGGGTAAAAGGTAGAAAACTCATGGATTGATATAAAAAGAGTTTCATAGAGAAAACAAAAGCCATGCATGCAAGCAAAGCAAAACAGGGAGTTAATTCAACCCTTCCCATGGCCAGAGAGGTGTTCAGCCATCTCCAGGACAGCAGGGTCCCATCATGCATAATGGTTAAAAAACACCCTCAATTTTTGTTTGTTTGCTTTCTTGTCATGTGAAAAAACGAAGTAAGAGCATCTCAGGATCTCTCTTGGCTACAAAGACACATGTGAATCAACAATCTCTTATTTCCCTCACTCCCTTTTGTTGTCATGGAAGTCTTTCTTTTGAAAGCACGCTTTAGCTGATTGACCTTAAAGACCTGCAAACATGAAAAGGAAGTAATCAGAGTTGCTTTGGTGTTTACATTATCTGTAATAAATTGTCTCCATGTTTCAAAACTTCCATGGCAACACATTAAATACTAAATGTTCAAAGCATTGATCCTTTATATGTTCCGCATGCATAATAACACTCAGGTTTGCCAAGACACTGCAATAATAACTTTAACTAATATTAATGATGTATTGTATCTATAAAACTGACTATTTCATACCAGAAAAGAACAGACTGGCTGGGGCACATCTAAAACTGACTAATTGCAGGGATGGAAATGGAGAAAGAAACAACCTGTCATTATTTATTTTTTTTAGAAATAGAAAAGTTAGTTATGAACATTTTACTGATGTAAAAGGCACAGACTGGAACAGGTATCTCACAGGTTGTTCTATTCTTAAGGGAAGCTGAGAAGAATATATTTAATTGCTACTTGTTAAGTAAAAGATAATGGTAAGAGAGAAGTACTGTGCATATTATGCCTCTGGTTAATGAAAGGATTTCAGTAGAGGTCTTGGAGAGCTTTTGTCAAAGTTCAGCAGACTGAACTGAGAGCACTTGCAACAACATTTTATCATCAGATACCCTAACTGGATATTTGATCAATTATGTGCAAATTTCAAGACTATTTTAAAGGAAAAGGGAATAAGATTTCCTATTGTTTCATCCCCTCCATCACGCTTTTTAAATACAGCACTTGCTGTAAGAAGCCAGGAAAGAAAAGACAAAAAGCCAAAAAAAAACCATGAAAAGAGAGATGAAGACAGGATAATATCAAACAGACATCAAACAGTGCAACTTAATAAGAAAGAATATATCTTAGAAAAGGAACAATAAAGTGAAAAGCAATGGAGAATAAAACAGATGGGAAAAGCATACCAGGCTTATTTTTAATGAAAACTTGAGTTTTCAACTAAACAAGATTTTCCCAAAAAAAACTAGTTTCTGATTAACGTTTTGCTTTTCCACTGCCAAGTCAACTCTTTTCAATTGAAAATACTCCTTGAATACCTTGTTGTTGCAATTTATCTTCTCAGAGACAGCAAAACACTGTATGTCATGACTGCCATAACAAACTCTTCTGTCAAGGGAAGAGATGATACTGGTTTGGTCTGATTTCAACAAAACCTCATCCCAATGAAGAAAAATGGGAGCAGATCTGCTTGAAAATTCCTTCAACATATCAAGGTAGGACTTCCAAATCATAGCTTTCCATTTTCCTGCTGAGATTTCAATGAAAAGAACTTGGCTTTGCGAGAAGAAAGTTTTGCTGAATAAGACTATTTGCTTTAATTAAGAGTGAGATTATCAAGAAAGGATGCACAAAGTAGGAAATGCTGTAAGTAAAACTACAGTCCTCAAATCTTTAACCCTATTGTTAAGACATTTTTATTATTATTTAACTTTACACAATTGGCTACAATGAACTATTACCACAACTACAAGGAAACTGTACTAAAGGCAGAATGTTGTATTTTTACTGGTGATTTTACTGTAGATCCTAACCAGAGAAATCTTTCTGTGAAAGATAGGAAGCAGGGAAGGAGAAACAGAATGAAATTTGAAGGGCAAATCTGGAAGAATTTAAAGATAAACATCTATCATTGTGCATCAGGACAATATTGGAATTATTTCAAAGAAAGAAATTTCAGGACCTTTCATCATGATCCATCATCCAGGACTTCTTATATTTTTGTTGAAAGACTTATACAATCTTGATAGCATTGTTGTAGCAACTGAAATTCTAGTCAGTAAGAAACATCTAGAAATATTGGCAAGGTGAAAGCTCAAAAAGCAAAATGGATGCTTCTTATGCTTCTTTGAATGTTGGTAGAAAACCACTCAGATTTATAATTTGAATTTCATGCTAAACTCCAAAAATTGTTTCATGAAATAGAATTTGTGTTCACCAATATCTTGCAAAACGTGAGCACATAACCTGGCTACAGCTTCTGAGCATCCTGACTGTAAAGAGACAGTTCACACAGCGAAGCTGAGAAGACAGTACATTAATTTCCACTCCATTTGTAATGTGTGGATAATTATTGATTACGAAAGACCTCCATCTCCTTCTTCAATCTTTCTGTGACAAAGTTGTTCAGAAAGTCTAACTCTCCATTCTGCAGTGTTCACCTGTGTGTGAAGGAATGTCTGACTGACTGAGCACTAAATCTTCAACAGCAAGGTCTGCTTCACCCACAGTGCTATCAGAAAACTGTATTTCCTGGCCTCACCCAGGCCACTGACTCTCACCTCTTATGGCTGTTCATAAAAGAATGTCTGAATAGATCATGAAGCAGCCCCTGAATCATCACCATTTTCTTCTAGATTATGAAATTTAGAAAATAAAGATCTATCAGTCATGCTGCACCAAGAAAAAAAATCTGTGTTCAATCAGGAACCATTAAGGATTTCCCATGGTCAATGCTTCAAAACAAAGAAGAAAGCATATATGAGCAGGCGCTATTTAAACAGGAGGATTTTTATCTTCCATTGCATCTGTTGGAGACTTTCAAGAAGCTACTTCAAAAAGTATTCTCAGTGACTTAAGTCCAGTAAGGCACAATATTTTGTATCTTGCTGTCATGTCAGCCTACTTAGCCACAGGTAAACTGACTGGCAATTTTGCTTGTACCTTCCAGATGATTTATTGACTGCAATCACTTAGTGTGTTTTTAGAAATAAATGTCATTCTACTCTGGGGGTATTTCTGACTTCGTTAAGAATGCCAAAAGAACAAAAAAGGAGTACATGAACTGAGTAGAGAACTCAGGTTGAATTAGGGACATCAAGGGAAGATTTTTCCTGTCTGCCTTTATTACATGAGAAAGTCAAGTTTAAAAGTGCTTGTATTGCTAACAGCACCAGGAGAATGTACAATTAATATTTCATATTATCAAATATTATTCATAAAATGCATTCAAGCTTAGCATCATATTGCCTTGTCAGTGCTCTATTTGGTTCTCTACAAATTCTAAGTTTATAAAAAGTAGGACTTGATTGATATTAAAATATAGTGTAATACTGTCAAGCCCCACTATATAACAATTTGGAAAAAAAAAAAAATAACCAACACAATTTAACTTCCCCTTCCTTTTTTCCCTTTCCTTCCCTACTCCTCTTTCTCTGTTCCACTCCTTCTGCAGTGTACTTTTCCAGATACTAAAGACCCTGAAAGTGAGAGCTAGTTGTGGAAACTTGCCTCCTGTTGACAGGGTTGATCGACAGCTGGTTCTCCCAGTTGTAAACATCTCATAAATCCATCAGTGTTTATGAGAAACTACATCTGTCAACAAGGAAAGATTTTCCTATTTTCCTGGAAGTATCCAAGGGAAAAGAAAAATGGAGTTTTTTACTACTAATTAACATAATTTGACTATGCACTCAGTGCTTGTATTCCAACCCCAAAGAATATTAACTTCCAGGGTTTTTTTTTTCCTCCACTATCAATATTATAAAATTTGTCACCATTTTCCAGTACAATGTAGTGGTAGTCCAATATAATTTTTTTGCTCTTTTCAAGGAGAGTCAATAACAGTCACAGAAACTTGGCACTAAATTCTTGGCATTTTCTTGAGCAGTCAAACATAACAGCTAAGAAGTAACATTTCAGAGATGTTTAAGAAGATTTAGCTTAGCAGTTACTACTGGCTTTATCTGCAATGTGCATGCATTAACACCTGTTCTGAGTTCTGAACATTTGTCCTTATTAATATTTAGGTTATGTTTTACAGTAAGAGCTCCCAGGGTAACTGCTTACATAAAATTTCTGTGAGAAGACCATACTCCATTCATTTCACCAGATATAACTGGATATGTAGTGTGCATATTTGGAAACGGGATACACTTTGTAAATTTGCAATAGAATTGGAAGAATGTGTAACACTGATATCAACATTGACATAGACTTCATTGTTGTATTTTCATTAAGGAGTAAGTCTTCAAATTTCTGAGAACATTACCTTATTTTTCTCACCTGTTTTTCAAAACCCCAAGTCAGCGTAAGCTCAATCCGCAGAAGTGTATGTGTACTCTGAAGGGGCTGAACCACTACCAACAAGGCAGGTAGAATTTTCCTGGCTAAGGAAAACAGCAATTGTTCCTCTTAATTCTACTGTTAGGGAAGCTTCCCTGTCTGACCATCTAGGAGCAACTCTGGCAGACGCACTCACACCACCTGAGCTGGGACCAAGGTCCCTTCACAGCTACACACCCCACACTCAGAGGCACACCAGGTTTCCTCACCAGCTTGGCCCCAGGTTTCCAATCGCAGAGTCTCAGACGTCCAGATCCTTCAGATGATTTAATCTTGGCCCAATGACAAAATAACAGCTCAAACTGAATGACTCCAAAGAGGGAGCCTGAACAAAAGGACTCCTGGGATTTTATTCTCTCACAGTCTAAGCTTGGAAAATTCTGGGGGTTATTGGCTACAGCCTAACTTTGAGTGTCTGGTCACTTGGCTGGACCACAGGTCCCTGGGTTGGCAGTTCATGGCCCCTTGCCTGGGTCTCCCACACAGAGCTCAATCTGCAGCTCCACTGCAGCTGCACCCTGAGCTCCCTGCACTATATGTATTCCTCAACACTTTTCTCTATAGGAATTAAGTAGTTATTAATTCATTCTGATTTTTCTAAAACTTATGACCCTTTAAAACCCTCATTTATCATGGTGCCAGGGTTAGAAAAATATGTTTAAGCACACAGAACTTGTTGTGCTACAGAGTTTAGAGCTGCTAGAGGAAAGCACTTAAGTGGGCATTATGTTGTACTATCATTAGAAATGGAATTATTTTGAACTTTTTTTGAAACAATTAACACCATGTTAATCACCCAAGAGAAACATACAGGGGCAGCATGATAAAAGTTAAAACAAATGTTCTAAGTCAGTGTTGGTGAAGTAAATCAGTGTGCTTCATAGGTAATTATCACTGTCTTCTAAAGCAAGCAGTTACCCAAAATTCAGAGCCCTACATGTTGCTTTTTTTTTAAAGAAAATAAAAGGATCTGGTATATCTTATATAAATCTCCCTTTTAGCAAATGGAGTATCTAAAATCCTAGAACTTATAAAGAGGAAAATATATCTTTTCTACCAAGTCAAAGCTCCTTTCAAATTACACTTTCCAGTTTTTCATGTCTATGGCTTTTCCTTTCTCAATAATGCTGTTGGCAATTTAGACATTTCCCTGATATATTCCAAGGTGTTTTTGAATTTTATGGAATAGTCACAAAGAAATGGGCCAACAAAGTGTTGCTGTCAGGTTTTTTTTTCTTTTAGAATTCTTCTGATAGAAGATGATTGGCACTTCTCTTTGGAACAGGGTCACCAGGCTCTGGTAGCTTGTTACAGCTGTCATAAATAAAGAGTAATTCTACTTAATCTGTTAGCCATAGTCTTAAATCAAGACCATTTTCATATGCAATTAAGAAGAAAAACCTGCAATAAAGAAAAGACCGTGGTGTTGGTGGTATTTTCTCAGACATAATTTTTGAGAAGTATTATCATTAAAGAAAGCTGAAAATACCTATGCACTGACTTTCACAGTGATTTTCCTTCATAATGCACCTAGATCTCACTAAAATCTCACTTCTTCTTTTGGTTGATTGCAGGCACACTGTGCATGTGTAATTATTTACATGATGGAGAGTCTGACAGAGCATTAGAATTCCCAACATTGTATAAATTATTCAGTAAGAATACAGGCAGGAATATTTTACCTGACATACTGATGTTGCAGAGTCCTACAAGGAGATTGTGCAGAGGAAAAGAAAAGCCACAGATCAATGTACAGAAACAAAGATAGGACTGATTAATACCAGATTAATTCAGTAGGAAACAAAGACAAGCTTTGTGTACAAGAATGAAGAAAAAGCCTATTAATTCACAGTTATTTTGTGTCTTACCATCAGAGCATCTTGATGACTCAGCCACTAATGCATTTATCCTCACAAAACCCCAGAGACAGGTAGACAATGCTTTGAAAGCCATACCTCAGATATAATGTAGAATGTTTTTGGCAAAAGCAGAACAGAACTGACATCACAGTGTCTTCCTTGAAAAGACCACCTCTTCCCATCCCTGTCTACTTCCACACTTCTATTAAAATATATAGAACTGATGATTTGCTTCCCAAATGATGGACATTAAACTCATCATTTGTTTTCCTTGTACAAGTAGACGTATGAACAAGTGAAATAGCTTTGAATTCTGGAAAACTTTTTTTCTTTATGCCCTTAGAGACAGCTATGACAGTCATTAAATAAAAATCTTTGTTCAGATTTTTTTCTCTAGAAAACACTCAAAGTGAGAAATCTAATGTGCTGTTCTAGCCTTGAGAAAATAAATAGCCACAAACCTTCATGGGTACCAACTACACTGTCAGACTTATTATTGGGAAAAAAGAGTATTTGAATAGCCTTGCAATGTGGAATGATTTGTTTCTTCCTTGAGAAACTGTTCAGCATTGGCAAACTTATCACAACTCCTGAGTCTCATCTGCTGGAGATGGATCAGTTAATCCATGGTGTTCAGATTGTTCAGTGTGAATGTTCTCATTCTTTTCCTTGGTGTCAAGTCCAAGGTAGCTATACCTGTGGAGTTAAACACTATGGAGATAAAATACACCTGCTGTTTCCAACAGAGACTTTCTTCATAGCACCAGGATCTGATACAGCAATGGCTACATACCTGAAAATGGAGTGAATGTAAGCCAGCAGCCCCTAATTGTTTAATTATTCTAAAAAGTCCCTTCATTAATGTACACCAATGATTGTATGAACGATTCTATGAGTACAGTAATGAGTCAATTGTTGGACAGCAGGTTCATGGAACAGATACATCATCTGCTATGGCAATGGTGGGAAAAAGGAGAAAGACAGTTGGGATACCAAGTAAGCTTCTTGCTAACGGACGCTTTTTAGAGTAAAATGCTATTAGATAAAACCAGAAGAATGCTACATCCTGTTGACTACAGCCTTCCTTTTTAATGTGTGGGGCTTGCATATAGGAATAGATGTGGTTGTAAATTAGCCACAGTATTATGGTTCATTTCTGTTTTCAAGTAGAAAATCCGGCTCTAGTGCCATGCATGTCCATTCAATAAAAGCTACAATTTGGTTTCAAATTAGCATAGCTGCGACCAGAGCTGGGTCTATTTACTATAATGTGTTTTTTTTTCAGAAATAAAAGCCATATGTGCAAGAAAGAAAACTGTGACAAGAGCTAAAGCCAGGTAAGTTACACACAGCACAATTAGATCAAGATTATAAATGTCTAATTTTTTTAAACTTTTTCATTACGTAGTGACTAAGATGTGATTACATCCTCTCATCAGATTTACTGACATGACATTTATTAATTTATTATCTAATTCAGAACTAGAAAAAGCACAAATCCAGGGCACTAAATCTAGATGTTCAGAACTTTAGGTGGAGGTTAAATTCAAATTTCTCAATGCAAGTCCTTTTTGTGCTTTCAGCTATGTGTCACAGCTAAAATTAGAAGTCCAAACATCACACAGATTGAAATGTCAATGCTTCAGTTCATCTCTACTTACAACAGAATAAATGAATTTGATATTAAAAGATATGAGACATTTTAAATATCATATTTCACATTAATATGTACTCCTCATCTTTACATCAAAATTCACTTTTCACTCTTGTTTACGAATCAGTGGAAATACAGGTAATTCATGGAGCAGAAAGAGAAGAAAAAAAAACAACAAAAAACACCTCAATGACAATGGAGATCATCAGTTGTCAATTGAGAATTTTATCAGCAATCTCAATTTTTGCTTTGACTCATTCACCCCACCAAAATAATTTGACTCAACAGGTCTTTCAAAAAGGTATTTTTCCAAAACTTATTCAAGAGAACAGGAAGAAATTTAAAATAAAATTATTTTCTAGTCCTGACTGTTCACAGATAGGGTTAGATTTAACAAAGTCTTAATGTCATGAAAAAATATCATGAATCTCTTTCAGTAAGCACAATGATGATCATTGGGTTAGACAGGAGCTTTTGCATTTCTGCATGCATCTTGTGAGGTACAAACATCTGTGGACATCCTCTCTGTCATGAATCTTAAAAATTCAAATGATAATAATGTTACCTCAAATAAAACTGAAATGATTTCATACATGTTGGATTTCTAAAAGACAAAAATACATCAAAAGCAATGAAAGTTAAATTTTTATATCTTGCAGTTGAAACTATATTTTCTATATATTTATGCACAGACAGATAATGTAATTTATTTATGTATCAAATTATATGTACGTAAGAAAACCAAATCATTGGGAGTAGGAAGCTCATATTAACTGTGTAATTGCTGCAAGGTTCCATTTATAGACCTATAAGTTCTCTACAAATCAAAGAGTCTGAAGCATTTGAATCCAAAGATTGTTATAACCCTGTAAGAAGAATTGAAAGGATAGAATTGTTATTATATAACTCCATTGGTTAAGAAGTGCATTGTGTGATTTCAGTGACTCTGAGAGGATAAAAGTAGAAGTAGACAGGATTACAAGACCAAATTTGGATTCACAGATTTTGGAGGTATCCATATACATGTATATGTCTGTCTGTGTGTGTGTGTGTATGGTAGTCATATATATCTACATGAAATCAAAAATGAAAATCACATTTGCTTTCTAATGTTTAAGAAAATCCACCTCACCTTCCCCAAGAGACTCCTGTTCTTTTGTTGTGTCTGTCCTGGAACGGTCTTTTTTCCATTTAACACAAGGACAAAGTGTTTGATACCCATGACAAAAGTTCAGAGGACGAGATGAAACACAACCAAAAAAATCATCAGCTTCCACAAGCTCAACCACTGCTCTCTGTTCATTCCAGGTAGACTCTAGTGACAACATCTTACCTTGCTACCACCAGATATTGTCAACCTGCTCTTCTTCTGAGGGAGTCCCTAATTGCCTTCTGTTACCCTTTATATTTTCAATATCTGAATGTGATAGTAAGAATAGCAGGACAGTGATCTTTAAGATTTACAGAAATATTTCATATTTTCCTGGCTAGAGTGGAAATCACATAAATGATCATACAATTAAAATGGGTCACTGAAAATTAAATTTATAATAAAGACCAAAATAAACTACATTTGAAAGCTGTGTTTGAATTTTGCAACACATAGGGAATGTTTAATTAAAAGATTCACAGACTATTTAACTAGTTCATCAGCTCTGTAAATAAAAAATAACAGAAATACGTAGAAAAGAAAAGAAAAGAAAAGAAAAGAAAAGAAAAGAAAAGAAAAGAAAAGAAAAGAAAAGAAAAGAAAAGAAAAGAAAAGAAAAGGAAAGAAAAGAAAAGGAAAGAAAAGGAAAGGAAAGGAAAGAAAAGAAAAGAAAAGAAAAGAAAAGAAAAGAAAAGAAAAGAAAAGAAAAGAAAAGAAAAGAAAAGAAAAGAAAAGGAAAGGAAAGGAAAGAAAAGAAAAGAAAAGAAAAAAAATACATTTTACCAGCTTTAATCTCAGCACTCCAAACCCTGAGAATATTTTGAAGACATTCAGAGAGTTCATCTTTGTGCTATGTGTTTTAGGGCACTTCTGACCTGAAAGGTTATGAAGTGAATACTTGTCTTTTTTGCATGGTTCTCCCTGTAGTTATGTACTTCATCTTTCACATTTAAGTTTTTAGTACATCTGGTGTAAAGATTAAGAGAGAAAGCTGTGAAAACAGTAGTCAGAGTATTAAATATCTCTTACTGGATTTAGTGTTGATCAGTATTTTCAATTTAATATTTTACTGTCCTTGTTGACATCATAAACATCTGCCCTCACCACTCCTTGGCTAAATGGTTCCTGTTTCTCCTGTTTCCAGAAACAAATCAGCAAAAATAAATATAAGAGGTTGCTATTAAATTAGAAATGTAAGTCAGAGGTAGGAGCAATCTGACAGATGGAGCAAGTGACTCACTGAGAGTCCCTGCCCCACTTTTCTCAGCAACACAAAGTTCAAAGTTTTTCTCTGAATTTCTCAACCCTATTTTTGTCCTAAACTCAATTTATCTTTCAGGATTCTACCAAATAACTTCCAAATCTCCTTCAGTCTCCCCAGTAGCTCAGTACATACTCACAGCATATAATAATGTAGCCTATTAGGGGATGGAAAATTTTTCTATTTATAAGTAGCTGAGACAAATTTCTGAGGAACTCCAGCCATGCCCCCTATCTAGAAAAAGCCAGATGCTCACAGTAGGAGCTGGATGATTATCTTGCTTCAAAGACCTAACCTCTATACAGGCTTCCCTGGACTTTTGCAATAGAACATAGTAATACCCAAGCTGGCTTTCTGTTTGCACAGCCATTAACAAGTTTTCTTACAAGTTTTATTCTTTCCTTGTCATTTCCATGCTTCACCTGGAAGAGAATCTTATCTTTAAAATGTAAAGTCACAAATATATAGCTAGATGTCATTTCAGGGAGGATGCTGGAATAACACAAAAACCCTTTTAAACTTTTATGTTTGGATTTCTTTTTTTTGTTAAACAACTGGGCCAAAATGTGTAAGGAAATAAAGGAGATGTAATCAAAAGTTGCTACCTGATATTGTAAAATGAGTTTGATTCATTGATTTGACTTTTTATTTATTTGATATAAAACAGAGTAAATAATTTAAAATAAGGAGTTAGTTGCTACATGTCAAGAATTATTTAATTATCACTCTTGAATGATCTGTCACATAACACAATAGAATTTTAAATGCATCATTTAGATCTATTTTTAAGTCTAAATATCTTTCAAAAGAACTTGTGAATGTAAAACCTGAATAGGTCAAGCATTTAATGATAAGGCAAACAAAATAGTTTTTAGTTAATAAGAGGTAGTGCATCTGACAGAAGAAAACACTAATTCAGTTTAAAAAATCAACTTACCAGACGTAGGAGACTGGTTCTGCATCTCTATGCTCTAAGTTACAGCAGAGGGTGATTTAGATAAGGAAGCAGGTTACTAGAAAAATTAATACTGTTTGATGTATGGATTCACTTGTCTGCAAAGATAACACTGGCTAGCAAGTCTGCATCCACATTTGTTGTCTTAATATTTATTTAATATTTTTGTGGTTGTGCTTACTGGTCACATAAAATGTATTCCAAATTCTTTAATAATTTGGAATTTTTACCTCACAATTATTCTTTTATTATTCTGAACATCTAGTTAACTAAATGACATAATACTGTTTTCAAAGGGCAGTTTTGGCCAAGCACTTCTCTCATTCATTAACAAACTACCATTCTTACCTGCTAAGCAAGTTAATGTCCCTAGTTCCAGTTTTCTATTTAGATTAGATATTAGGAAGAAATTCTTTACTGTGAGGGTGCTGAGGTCCCGGAACAGGCTGGCCAGAGATACTGTGGATACCATGCCCCTGGAAGTGTTCAAGGCCAGGCTGGAAGGGTCTTTGAACTACTTGGTCTGGTGGAAGGTGTTCCTACCCCCTAGCAGGACGGTTGGGAATAGGTGATCTTAAAGGCCTCTTGTAATGCAAATCATTCTATGGTTTTTTGTGGTTTTGATGGTAGCAATTTCTTGTATCTATGGATCATCCCAAGCAGGGTATAGTTAAGTATCTTTTTATTCCTCTAATTGTTACAATAATGAATTCTGTCCAATAGAAGAAGAAAGTAGTCACGAAATATTTCAAAGTAGTTTTAGTGACTTATGAAAATCAGTATGACATAGCCAATCTAAAAGCTTCAACATTTTCGTTGTTTTTTGGTTTTTGTTCTTTTTTTTTTAATATGACCGCTTAGGACTCTGGTAGAAGTAATTTAACAAAATTTAAAAGAATTGGCAGTGATTTATTAAAATATGAGTATTGATCTAATATTGATACTCAACTCGAGATGGACAAAGACTCTCTAACCAGGCTGTTAGAAAGAGTATGTTTATTTCAGGGCTGGGCAGCTGCATGGGATAGCTCCCTAATACGGAGAGCAAAAACACAAAGCAATACAAGATCAATATATTTGCAAAAGTCTTGAATATTCAAAATATAAGGATACATTTACCATATTAATATGTCCCATTCCCCACTTCGTATAGTAATTAGTTGAATACTTATTGAGTATGTGTAGTTTGTCCTTTAATTTGAGTCAGCAGTTGTGAAATTTGAGAGGGCAAAAATGATGAAGTAAAATTTGCCTTCCTCTGTTTGAACTTTTAGCCTTTTGGTTTTTTCTAAGGAAAAAACTTCTAAGGAAACTTTCAGTTCCCTTCTACATCTCTCTTCAATAAAAAAATTAGTAACTCTCCATATTTCTTTAGATCTATGAAGCAATGTTTTCTATTTCTTATTGCAAGAACAGCTGAGTAAATACCAAATGACAAGTATATATTTACTTACATTCTAAAGTTACTTCAAACTTAATTCTTTAGTTAATTATTGATTCTTTTAATTGATTCCAGCTGGGTCTACTTATTGAATCTATTTCAACTAATTTTAACAACACTAACTTTTGTCTAAAATTCAAGTTTTTAAAACTCTATGTTTCAGCAGCTCAAACTAATGTTAGCTCCCAAGCTGCTTGCTAAAAAGGCATTTGTTAAACTAAATTCTCATGCTTCTCTCCTACCTTTGTTCTTCTTGATAGATCTTCTTTTGCCCCAAGATGATCCCACAACATGTATGATCAGAATGTTTTTTCCCTGATCTTACTCTCACATACTGCTGTCAGACCCCTATGTCAGGCCCTTTAAGTCTGCATTTCACAAGGTGTCCTGTCACCCTGATTTTTGCAGTGTTCTATGTTTTTACTTCTGTAGTAGAATTTCTCATGCATTTTCTATAAACATAGTCCTTGTTTTTGTAACCTGCCAAAATTGTTTTGAACTTTTAGATTGTTTTTCATTCCTTTCCCCTAAGACGGAGAAAGATGATAGACTATGTCTTTATCCTGTAAAATTTTAGAGGTGGTAAACTCATTAACCAATCCATGATTATCTTATGAAAAATATAAAAAAGAGGAAATAAAGAAAGGCAGAGCTTTTCTAATCCTTCCTGGTGGTCCCTGACCTGCTACTAAAAAGTCTGCTTGTTTCTTTCGTGTCTGGCAGTGTGACAGTGCCCTTACAAGCAAAGGCTACGCTAGGTTATAACTTTGTTATTAGTGAATACTTTACAGTTAAATTCATTAAACTTATGATGATTTGATTCACTTTTGGGTGTGATTTGTGTGACATTCATCAAAAATGTTGTATGAAGAGAATTTTGCAGGTTTCTAAATACACATTCCTGAGAGTAGCTTTATACTTCCATTTAAAAAAAAAAATTCACCAGCTTAACAAAGAGAAATTTTGCCTGGGCTGACACTTTACTAATGGACTGAAATGAAAGGAAAAGTCTCTTTTGTAAAGAGCAAGCTCATTATTGAGGAAGTGGTTAGAGGTAGGAGAGTTCAGATTAACCAGGGATCAAAATCAGCTGAAAGACCATTGTCATTACAAAATTTAGAAAAACTAAGAGAGGAAATGATGTTTTTGTCGTGTCTTAAGGATTGCCTCCTTTTTTTAAAAAAACTGTAACAGCAGTAATCGTTTGAAATGTGAGTCAAATACAGAGTCAAACTATGTGTCTAGTGCAAATGGAGTTATTTGCATTTGACTCCATGAAAAACAAATATATTTTTAGGATTCCAAAAAATCTTCAAAAGTGGCTGCTGATATCTGAGAATCTTTATGTTGGTCAGGAACATTTTGTTTGTACAAGCAGAAAAGTAAAACAAATGTGCAGTTAAGAAAATGGGAGTCTGAAACTCTCAATTAGTTTTGAGGTAAAGAGAATATATAATCTCTATAATTATGTCAATGCATTCATCTAAGTTGAACACAAAGTAGAGATACATAAAATATGCCATATACTTTTTACTATTATGGTCATTAGTGTTCCAAGCTTAATGCATACTTCATTATCTAGAAATTCATGTCATTTGCATTTTAATAGGATTTTATCTGAGTTTGCTGCATCCTTTCTTTGCCTATAACATTCAACAGCTAAAGCAAGATAGTGAATAAGGATTATGGAATTTAAATATATTCACTTAAGTAACTTAGATTTCTTGCTTCTTGTTAGTTAAAACATATTCTGACACACTGAAATCGATATGACATGATACTGACAATCAGGCAATTGTTCGATCTGCAAAATTACTTCTCCAAATTTTAAGGCAATTTTCATCATTTATACTAGTGATTTAAAATTTGTTTCCCTGGGAGTACGCCCTATAGAAAAGAAATTTCTTTTTCTCATTTATCGGCTATCTGTGTACAGAGTGCACAGCAATCACAATATCTTAATGAATTTGTATATTTTTAAATAGACCTCAAGTACACCATCAAATACATTCATTAATGTCTGCTCTGTAAAGAAAGGATATCCAGCCATCTTTCATTTTTTAATATCAGCATTCACTTTTCTGCTGAGAAGAAATCTATTTGAAGGAAATGAACACTTCAAACAGAACTTTATTTTTCCATACTCTGATCCGTTTCAAGATCTTTCCTGTAACTCTTAAACCAGTATTTGCTCTTCTATAACTTCTAAATCTACAGCACCCATTCCTGATAATATCTGTAATCTGACTTACAAGAGAAATACAGAATCTGCACTTTATACCCCTGGGCATCAAATTCTATAATTACAAGAGCTATCTGTGTATATGATTACTTTTATCTTCAAAAAATCTGAAGGGAATGTACACTCCTACATCAAAAATATGTTTCATTATTGAAAGAGAGATTCTTATCTTAAAAGTATCGTCTCTATTTTAATCTGATATCTTCTCTAAATTTATACAGTAGCTCTCATTGTAGATATAACTTCATAGCAATGCTGAAGATGTTTTTAATAGGGCAAATATATCTGTTGCAACTGTTTAAAATTAATAGTCTTTCTTATCTAGATATGGTTCTTCATGGTAAAGAGGTATCAAGGATTGCACATTAGAGAAGTTACTGTACTCTTTAAAAGGTTATATTACTGCAGCACTGTGCCATATATATACAGTCAACATTAGTTATTGTCACCATAAACTTATCATACACAAATTTTTATTAAAAAATCCTGAATACATATGAAGAAAATTTATCAAACCAAATATTGAAAATTAAGAAACATACAAAAGGTACCTCATTGTTTTCTATTTCTTTTTTTTTTTCACCTATGTTCAGTGAACATTAGAAGCACTTTTCATATTTCTCTTTTATCAAAGCATTGTTTTGACAACTCATTTTTACCATTTCTTGGTGGGTTCTCCAACATTTTCCCCGCTTCCTTAAGGAAGCACAATAGTATCTAATATACGAAATGAAAGCCTATATTTGGGTGAATAATTCGAAAGTGAAGGAGTCTCTCACTTCTCTAAGTAACTGCAGCTTTCAGTCTTGTGTCAGCTTCCCATGTGTTTTGGAAATCTATTTTTTAATCAGACATAATATTAGATAAAGACAGCATCTTTGTCATTTTGTAAAACTAATGATCTTCCTGTACTCGTTGTCAACACATTGGTAACCATGAAAATAGTGAGCAAAACCTAGGTCACAAAGAATAAAAAAGAAATAATGCATCTTTGTGCAATGCTTCTAGATTGTCCTCATAATATGTTTGCTTCTAGATTTTCTGGCTCAAACCACCTTTAACACAGAGAAAAATATTAAAGCTGTAAAAAAATCTGCAGATAAATTGTACATAAACTCTTTATCTGTTTGTCTATTCTGTTTTTAAAATGCAGGTATATCTATGTTATTCAAGGTTTTTGGTTTTATACCTTGGCACAGGATGCAGACATTTTCTCTGTTTACATTTCTAGTAATTTCATACTCAGCACTACAGCAACACTACCTCCCTTCTAAAGCCCCAATGGGTTATATTTGGTATTCACATCTGTGGTATTAACACTGAATCAGTACCAACTAAAGATTTAATATTTTGCTTTTGAGGACTGGACAAAACATGAAAGTGGAGCTTCTGAGCTGTTGCACAACAACTAAAGAGATTCCTGATATAAAAAATAAACAAATTATTATTGTTAATAATGATTATTTTCATATCAGAAGTTTTAAAAGCAGATGCAAAAGAATGAGCAGCAAAGCCTCTCTTTTATCTAACTACTAGCCTTTGTTGGAGCACACCATGAAACATGTTAGGTTATTACCCTTTTTCAAAAGAAAGGTTTGTCTGAAAATCAATTCCATCACCTGTAATGGCTAATCCTAGAAAAAGCTTATTTGCAAAGTATTTTGAATGATAGAATGAACTTTATTCTAAAATGTTCTTAGATAGAATTTGAAAAACTTAAGACCATAAAGTATTTGGGAGGTAGCAGAGGTACCCTGAATGGGGAAAAAAAAGGAAATATTTGGAAAAATTTTGACTCTCAAATATTACACCACTTTTCAGTTCTGTTTATGCAGAATTTTTGTAATACTAAGGTACAACAATATTTTATTAATTTTAAAGTGAGTTTTGAATTTCACCTACTGCTTCTACCTAGTTTTGAATGGCAGAACTCCTCATTGGAGAAACCCAAAAATAAGAATGAAGTAAAATCATGCAGAAAGGCATATTGGAGTAGTTCATGGGGATTTTTGGCTGTAACTTCTAATTGAAATGCTAAATTTGGAAATCTATTATTGTACTTCTTGAGAGCAGTGAGCATCATTAGAACAATCCTCAACATTCAACCTGTTAGTTTCAGAAAATAATTGCTTGAGAAAGCTCAGTTTGACAACACATGCTGCATGGTGTTTTATGTCAAATCTTGTTCTTCACAGTACTTAAAAGTGAAGAATATTGCCAGTTAACTCAGAGCAACTTTCTGAAGCTCACAGATAACAGTATTAAAGCATCTTTCTTAATATGTATATTTAGTAAGAAGTAAGCAGCATGACTGTTCTGAGGAACATTCTGTTTCTGCAATAAATGGGTTTTTAGGAGACATGTGGTACTTAGGACCTAGTTTTTTTTCAAGTCATAACATTAAAATCTTACCCATGGGGAAGTCTAAATACGCTTACATAAAATTAAATCTGAACTTTAAACATGATCTTTCTATTTCTAAATAATATATTTTTTATTGTTTATGATACATCAATTAATTTATATATGTGTTTCTATTTAATAATGTTTCTGAGCTCTACCTCATCACTAAGGAGATATGACTGGAAAAGGAACTGACTATACTCTGCTTTCTGACTTTGGAAATTTACTTTGACTATACTCCCACTCACAGCACTTGCTTTTAAAAATAGCAATTTAAAAGCAAATAAAAACATAGACAATGGGATAGGCCATTTGTGAAGTTTTACACATTAAAGTTTTCCAGATTTAGGTGGAAACAAGTCAGATTAATAAAAAACATTATTAACAAACTTCAGCCACAGTAAGTCACTTAAAAGTAGTTAATGGAGGACAGTCAGCTAAATACAATGCTCTGTGATAGCCATTCTCCTGTTTCCAGAGTTGCAAAGTCTGATCTTTTAAAGTAGGTTAAGAAAACAGTAAGATCCCTTCCAGAATGAGAGAACAGCTGACAATTACAACTGTGGTTTGCTTTGGTATCCTGGAGCTTCATTCAGATTTTATGGTTCTCTTGCTCTCTTAGTTGCTTTCCTTTCCTGTTGACTGAAACTGACTGAAGCAGTTAAAGAAACAATTCATGCATGAGAACATATGCTGTGTGCATGAACCAAACCTATGTAGTGGCCTACACCCTGCTTTAGCTTGTTGCCATCCCCAGAATGACTGAGGCAGGCAGAACACTGTCCTGTGCAGACAGCTGTACTTCCAGGGGACAGCCAGTCCGTGGCTGAAGGGCAGCTGTGAAGTTCTGAGATAATGTCAGGACGAGGGAGCATCACTGGCCAGCACAGTACTTGGGACCCCTCTCAAAGACTATTATATTTTCAGCTGCCTGACACACCTTCCCCTCTACTGCTTGTGAGGCACGTCAGCATTTATGCTTAAATATGATCACTAACAAAAGACTTCTTTCTGGAGTCTTGAGTTTCTTCCCACCACCTTTTTCACTGTTTTGTCAGCACAATTTCTTTTCACTCGTGCATGCTTTTGCATTTCCTCTTTGAGGTGTGCAATCAAAGAAGCAGCTCTGTATTTTCTTCTGCAGGTAGCTGTAGGGATAAGGAGAGCTCCAGTCTCTAACTGTGAGCCCTCCCTTATGATTTGTGATCCACAGGTTCAGAAGAGGGATTTAAATCTTGATCTTCCTGTAACACTGAAAATAAGGCAGTCAATGCTATAGTTATGTTGGCTTGTTTTTGTTGTTGTTGGTTGTTTGTACTTTTCTTGTGATTCCTCTCAATGTCAAGAGAAATTGACTGATTACAGATCATAGTCACCTAGATTTATGAACTTGCATAGTGTTGTGCCAAGATAAATTTATTTGATTTAACTTTAATTTTTTTCTCTTTTTCTAAGAGTATTCCTGCCAGAGACATAGATCTGGATGCTACGCTTGTAGGTTATTGAAGAGCATAATTTATCCTTATTTTTTTAAAGCACACACATAATGAATAAATAAATACAGAACTGTTTTAATTAATACAGTCATAAGCAGAAGTCCAACACATAAGCAAAATGAGATTTGGAGTTTTGTTGCAAATATAGTTAATAAAATTTTATTATCATTGCTTTAGAAAGAAAAGAGAACACTGTCAGAAATAAGATGTATGCCAGAAAGCATGTCTTTTATTTTTAAATATAAATCACCTAGTAAGAATTTTAGTAGGTGTAGTTCAGCTAATAATTTATCAGATTTTTTAGGAAAATTTTCCCTGAAGGAACTAGAAATACATTCCTTATAAATTTATTTCTTTGCTATTCAAATTGTAAATTTAAGATATCCTGACAGCAACTCAAACCCGTGAATATTGCAAATACTCTGATATCTGACAAAAATGCAAAAAATTTCTCTACAGTTTAATCCCATTGTTTCTTCAATCTTTATCTGTCCTATGGGAAACCTGAGAATACGCAGAAGAACTAAGGTTCACCAACAAAACATTAAGAATCATGCATATGATTACTCCTCTCTTTAATTCCTGTGCTTCAATGTAAAGAGATGATGCACATAAATCAGGCAGCACCACATATCTATGGGAGACAAATTCTTGGAAGTCTTGCAGTATTTGTTTTTGAAGACATTCTCATGTGAACTAAAGCTCAAAAATGGTGTGTTACTATTTTCTTTCTATCCATACTTCTTTCTGAAGATGATAACATTTCAGTCTCATGATAAAATACTACCATAGCAATTTACCAAATTTTATGTCCTTTATGATCAGCAAGAGAGGATGCAGGGGGCAGTATTGTCTTGGTCTTTCTGGATCATGTCAGCTGAGTCAAAAGTTCACAAAAGCACCTAGCATCAAGCACCTTATCAACATGCAATAATATATTAAGCAAGTACAGATGCACTGTTTTGGTAATGAAAAGTAGAATATTTACCTTAAAGACTACTAGATGAATACACCAGATTTTGGATAAAAGCAAAAAGGACCTTATATGTTAAAATTGATCATTTATTTATATCGATTATGCACTTAAGTCACATGTGAATGAGAACATATATTATTGTCTCGTTTTTGAACTTGTACTGACACCTGGAATAAGATCTAAAATCCTTCAATTATTGCAATCTTGTATTTACATATTAACTTTCTATGGTGTTTCCTTGAAATTCATATGCAGGATTTTTTTTATAAAAATGTGAAATTCCGCTTGCCCTTGCTACTAAACCTTCAAGTATCTTCAAATCACTGGTACTACTGATCTTCAGGAGTGCAAAATAAACATTAAAAAGCAACAAAATTGCCTCCTTTCAGTTCTGCCTTAAAATTCATCTCGTCACACCTGCAAAATATGGTAGTAAATGCTCCATTGATTTAAAAAGCATTTGTCAAAAACACACCCACTGGTGTATTTAATGTATTTACTGCATTAAACTCTCTGTGTTATTCTGTGGTATTCATTTAACAGTGAGTATTGCTCTTAAGCAATTTACTGCCCATCTCAGACATTTTTTCTATACACATTTCCTAGCACACAGGAAGCCTCATTCCTAAAGTCCTCATAAGTATATTTTAGGATTACCACAGATCAATAACGATCAGAAACCAATTTATTAAAATTAATGATTTAAACAAGGGATACAGCAGTATACAGCTACTGTGTTCTCCAGAGTTTAAATTTCAAATATTACCCTCATCCACAAGAGAACTTAGTTCCCTACTTGCATAAAAAAAGTGAGAAAAAAGCCAAACATATTAGTGCTCTGTGCTAATCATACAGAACATAGGTAATAAATCCCCTTTTCTCAGGCACTAAGAAGTCCAGGATTTCAATTTCTTTTCTGTGCCTTAAGTTGCTTTACAGTACACATATCTGTGATCTGAATCCTTGTCATTAATAATTTTTATTAGAAGATTTATTCTTTTATGCTCTCAATCATTATCAAAAACTTTGTATACAAATATACATCACCCCAAATATCAATTTGTGCATTTGTAATCATATTTGTTTCCTGTGAGATTCATTTATGAAGATGTCATTGAAAATCCTTCCTCCAATTATACTATAAATGTTCCCTTCCAATAGTTTAGATTAATCTTATAATATCAGCCTGCAAAAATTATGGAGTACCAGTAAGAAACTCCCTGCCCCTCACTTGATATGCATATATATATAAAAATATATATATGTATGTATGTATATGTATGTATTTGTGCGTGCAATCCCACCCCAAAACAATCCAATAATATAATAAATATAAAAAAGTAGCTCAAATAATTGAGATTTTTTTCCTTCAGTTGGGCCATTACATTTTTGAACATTCAGACATCTGATAGAACTACGCAGTCTTACTGAAAATAAAGGTACCACCATGTTACATGAGGAATTGACATACATGCTTTCCTCTTTCCTGTAACAGTAGCTGTTATTTGGGTTTTTAGATCAAAATGAACTTTATAAGACAAATGTTACATGTGGCAGTGGGAGAAGAAGGTAGTTTCTACAACCTCATTGATAATCACTGGTCATCTATTGGACAAGGAAGGAGAAGAGGAAAGGAGATGTTAGAACTGTAGACATCATCCCTTATAAATTCCAACACAGTATCAATAGCTCCATATTTGATAGTCCAGATGATCTGTTTTATACAGATTCTGAATTCAGTTTGGCCTTTGCTGGAGATACTGACTTGTATTTCCCTGGGTTACACTTGGACAGTTCTCAATAATGAACCAGGACTTTTACAAAAGAAACCTAGAGTACCATAAGAATACCATAAACCATCCAGCAGTAACAAGCAACAGAAAAAGGCAGCACTTTTCAAAAGTCTTTGAAATGTTGGAGAGCTGACAAGTAACATGTCCAGAATTCTCAATGCCCTGTTACTTCAATTCCATTTTTTAAAAAAACACTTTTCATTACACAGAAGCCATGACACATTTTTGTCTTTTATCTCTTTAGCAGAAGAAAAAAAATCAGCTCTAACTCCTGTGAAGAAATAGATAGAAGCTCCTTTACTGGAGGCCAAGACACCCAGATCAAGATCTGTTTCTGAAAACTGAGTCACTTGTTTGTCAGATCAGTAATAGAATTCTCTCAGACTTATTTTTTTTTCTTCCTTTTTCTCATATAATTTTCACAGTATGAGTTAAAAGAGTTCAATAAATCTAAGGAACAAAAAGGCTTATAATGAACCTGTCAAGGGGCTTGCTTGTAATTTGCCTGAAAGTATATTATTTCCTGAGAATGTGATTCTGTCTTCATATAATTCTTCCTGAAATGCCCAATGCAGAACCCTGAAAATGGATGTTGACAATTTTGAGTACCATCCACTGGTAGTTGCTATCCTAATATGCTGCCTGAAATGCCTTAGAATAAAGATCAAGTGTAAATCACCTTCATCTTGCAAAGAATAGTAATTTGATTTTTTTTTTCTGGAAAAAATTCCTTTTTTCTGAAATGGTTGAACCCAGCAATGTATAAATGTATCTTTCTAATTGTTAGCAAGCTTTTCACAGAGCTTAAGTACTACTGTTCAAGTCAATGCCATCAGAGTTTAACTTCTTTTTGTTGGAATATTCCCCATGATAGTAGCAGTGGTATAAGAGCTAAGTTGAACAAACAGAGTATTCCACAATTCATTTTACATAGACAAGTATCCAGCTGGTGTATAGATCTGTGATTATTCTTCACTACCTCTTTCAGTGCGGCGCTTTGTTCTGCACACTTTGTTCTGAGAGTTTCTGGGGATGAGTAAGGCTTGTGCTTCTCTCCCTAATATCCTCTGTAGGGAGTAGAATAATAGGGAGATGATCTGATTTAGTTCAGCAGTCTTTACATTTTGTAAATCCCAAATTATACTCAGCAAGAAAGAGAACATGTCTGTTTGCCCTTGCAAGCAGTAGAGGAGTGATCCCTCTGCTTTTCTCTTGTTTCAAAAAGAGTAAAATAAAACAATACTTATTGTTGCAGAAGTTCTCTCTACACAAGATGCAGTGGAATTTAAGTTATATTTAACCCAAATGACAGAGTCACCAGATCTAGACCACACTTAAATGTCTTAAATTCAACATGGCTTCAAATGTGTTCTCAGAAATATGAACATATTTTCTTCATGTGATATGTTTCTCTCTATTCTAAATTTTTCTTGATTTCATGAAGAGACACTTTTTGAAATATTTTTGATGGCTAAACACCTATTTTGAAATCACTACTTTTGAAAATTGTTGGCTCATTTTCTGTAGTCTAGACACTGAACAGTTCTAAACAATCCAATGACTACTGCGTAGCTATCCCCATTTATTACTAATACAACTGAGATATCTTTTAGTATCTCATATGGAATAGCAGAATTTGAGATTATGACTAATAATACGATAATTAAAAAAAACTTACATGAGAAATCAAAAATAAATGCTTTATCTGACCTGATCTGATCTAGGGCAAGATTTTTCAATATTTGGGGAACACTTTTATATCATCTCCTCATTTATAAACATGTATGAAGAATCATAGAAACACAGAACATATTGATTTTTGCAATTACATTTACTCTGATATTCATATACTAGTATATTAATTTTCCATGTTGCTTTCTGGGCTCCTGGAAAGCGATCCAGCATTAACTATAAAGTATCTGTGCTGACAGAGTGAAATATTTCTAAACGATAAACTCTCTGCTTACTTTTCTCACTGTAATATCAAAAGTTTGCCAACCAGTAATACAAACCACCCAAAATCTGTCTGGACATTAATGACTGAGTCTCTGGCAAGGTTATATTCTTCCCTTATAAGAGTCTTGATGGATCTCTCAATTCAGAAAAAGTATCAAACACAATTCCTGAATGCTGAGCCAACTCTGCTAGGGTCAGAACATGCCTGAGACTGTTTGGAAAAAAAATTTAGAACTTCCAGTGCTTTCAGAAAGGAAATGATTGAAAGGGACCACAATAGGTCTTTTCAAAAATAGTTTAGTACTTTTTTTTATTTATTTACTAGAAGATAAGTACTTGTGAAAGTTTATTTCTCAGACACCTTCTTACAAATAAAGAAAGTCACATGACTACAAATGTGGCAACTCCAAAAGACACTATACTGTGCATTGATGCAATTTTTCAACTAGGATTTTTGTCTCTTGCGTTGAAGGATATTTTAAAAAATGCCATGGAACAATAGGAAATAAAAGTCCTTAAACCCTCTTATTTAGCCAACAGAAGACAGCCAAACTCACCTTCCCAGCTGTCCCTCTGCTATTGCTAGATATCTGCTGATCAGAAGAAGGGCCTGCCAGCCACTTCTGCACACAGATCTTTTTGTTAATTATGATCTTTGCTGGGGTAATATCACTGTTTCCTTTTCCTGATCCGAATAAAAATGACTGGCAACTCTTTCTCACCTATAATTTCTACTTAAAAAGTACAGTTAGACTGTTATAAAGTCACATAGACTGGCCTGTCCGTTTCCTTCCACCAATTGATCCAGATTTATATCCATTTCCAAAAAAGTGGTAGTGTCCTTGCTGTTTGACTTTTTTTTTTTTGTGGTTCCCACTGTTTTTGCTAAGAGCTATTATCACCATGTCTTTAACAATTTATAACATATACCTTAATAATTTGTAGCTGAATAGTTTACCAAACTACTAATTACAGGTGATTGAAATGATAACACAGGAAAGCTTATAGTTTTGGGGTATTTTTAAGATAGTTGTACCAAGATCATTTGTTTTGTGTTTTCTGACATTGCTGCATACTACTGGAAACAGTGAACTACATTATTTACAAGTCTTTCCAGTTAACAAATGCAAGGGAATTTTTTTTGGACTCCAACATATATGTTTAATATGGGATGTATCCCATCCATCTGCATAAGATTAAAATTATAGTTCTTGTAAACTGTTCACAATACACATAAGCATCTCCTAGTTTATTTTGAAAGCTCAGATCTTGGAAGTCTTTTCAGACTTTTTTTTTTCCTCTTTCCACAAGAGATGTTTCAAAATTTTTATTGTCCCAAAAGAAATAAATTTTCCTGGATATTCAGTCCTAATCATTTCACTTTGGGGCTTGTGGAACAATCTGTTGCTTACTCTTCAACACTAGCTAGTGAATTTTGGAAGGGTTTGGAAAGATCTGTAAAGATGTTCATGCTACCAAAGTGATGGATTACTTGCACAAATATTGCAATCCTATAGTTCTTTATCCAAAGGTAGATTAAACAAACGCCAAGTAGATCAATATCACTCGGTGTTCAGTTCTGGGCTTCCCAGTTTGGGAAAGATGTTGAGATGCTCAAACACGTCCAGAGAAAGGCAACAAGGGTGGTGAATGGCCTGGAACACAAGCCCTGTGAAAAATGGCTCAGGGAGCTGGGGTTGTTTACTCTGGAGAAGAAGAGGCTCAGGGAAGACCTTATCACTCTCTAAAACTAGCTAAAGAGGTAGTTTAGAAGTGATAAGATCTAAGAGAGACCTTATCACTCTCTTCTCCCAGGTAACCAGTGACAGGACAAGAGGATACAAGCTGCACCAGGGGAGGTTTAAACTGGAGATTAGGAAAAAATTCTTCGCATTAAGAGTGACTGGACACTGGAATGGGCTGCCTAGGGGGATGGTGGAGTCTCCAACCATGGGGGTGTCTAAAAAAAGACTAAATGTGGCACTCAGTACCAAGGTTTAATTGATAAGGTGGTGTTATGTCATAGATTGGACTTGATGGTCTCAAATGTCTTTTCCAGCCTAGTTAATTCTATGATTCTCTGATCACAACTTAGCCCAATCAAAAATATGGACTTCACTTCACTGAATGCTGCTTTTCATTTAATAGTTATTCTCCTTTTCTCCTCTTTCTCTTGGTAAGGTGAGAAGCATCAAGAACAGCAGCAGCAGAACCTACTGACAAGGCCCCCTGCACAAGTCACATCCTCAGGTGTGCCAATACCAGAACTAAAACTCTCACAAAGACTTCTTGCCTTTTAGCACACACATGATTTGAAAACCTGAATACAGAGTTGTGTCATCATCATATGGAAGCTGTGGATAGTGAAGTGATTAATGATAGCATTTATTATTTATTAGTATTTACTTTTCAAACAGAACCTCTTATGAACAGAACTTTTTAACTTCAAAATGAGGAGTGGTGGAAATATTGTTACTGATCAGGCATCATGCAAGTTGTGGAAAAGTAGATAAGCAGTCTCTAGTCAGAACTCCTGTACAAAAGCCATCCCTCTTTCTGTGAATCATGAATTCATTTGAGACAAAGAGCTAACCATACCTTGGGCAGATAAGATAGCAAAGACTTTCATCACTTTTTCTCTGGTGAACCCACTGGAGCAAAAATGTAAATTTAGACATGGTGAAAGACACTTTATTTAAACAAACACAGATGAGACCACTGCCTCAACCAGGAATCTAGAAAAAAATGCATTCGTATGAATTATGTAAAGCAAGACAAAACTGTTGTGCATTTTCAGCATCTAGTTTCTATATTTTCTTTGTGTTTTTCATACAATATGACTGTGGTTACAGAATGGACAATGGAAGATATCTACTAATGTAAATTTCACACATCATCACAAGTGGTTTGCTTTTAAGCTGTGTTTGACCAAAGAGGGAGAGAGAGGAATCACCATCTTGAAGGGAGATAAATTGTCTCAATCCAAGGCATGAGAGGGGTGAGGCTGCTGCACCTCCATGTCCGCAGGTTCAACTAATAGCAAGGCCTGCATGAATACAGATATAAACAATGGTTTCATTTTGCTCTCCTCTCTGTCTAAGCAGCAAGAAGGTTCAGTGGTGAAAATATATTTCTATGCATATGTACAAGGAGGATCTCTCCAGCAGCTGGACTGTCCAGTTCCTGGGTCCTGGACCCCAGTCTCCCCAGCTGTGCTGGCCCTGGGCATAAAAAGCCCCACTCTGCTTGTTGGTAAGGATTCTTGAACACACACAGGTGCACATAAAACCTTGCCTAGACCTGCCAGGGACTCCCTGATACCACATCTGAGCCCCTCTGCCCTCAGCCTTAGAGACACACCCAGATGAGCTCTTATGTAACCTAAATATTTTTTTAAGCACTTGGTTGGTTGGTTTTCTTTTCATTTGGAGTAAAACACCAAAGAAGTTTCCTGGGAAATCAGATAAAGCATAACACTAAAGAAATAGCAGACAGAAGTAAAGTGCTTTCTGTAAAAATAAAGAAGTTTTGAAAAACAGAAAAACGTTGAGACTCCCATTTAAAATAACATATGCACAATGTATTTGCATCTTAAAATAGTTTATGCAAATCTGGACCAGTTATCATGTTCCTGACAGGTTTTTAATGTGAGATTAGCTCAACAGCAATTCTTTGTACTGTTACATTATTTTTGCTATTTGTTCAGTTCTTTTATAAAAACTTGTCAGTTCCATTTCTTTAATATTTATGATTTTTAATTAGTTCATAGAAATCATTGGTTTCTTTCAATAATGCATTTTCCCTAGGGTTTTCAATAAGAAGATAAAAACTCTACTTGCAAGGTTCCAACAATACCCAATTATACAATTCAAACTCTAAACTATAAATACGTTTCAAAGTCAGGAAAACTTTGATTTAGTCATTTCTGCTCTATATCACTCTTGATTGTTTAGGCTACCAAATAGCTACAAAGTCTCCAGAGCAGACATTTTGCAAGTTACATCTTTTTCTTTCACCTTTGTAGGATTGCCTTTCTGCAATTGTTCATATGTCTGCTAATTGTGGCATTCCTAAGAGGCTAAAGGTGACATCTGATTTGTATCGGGTAGTGAACAGAAGCAAATCTTGCATGAGCACTGTCTTCTTGTTACCTTCTTAGAAATTCAAGTGTCTTCCATAGAAAAATATGCATTCATAATTCAGGATAAATCCTCATAAGTTGTCTGTCATTAATTAAAGTTTTATTTCTTTAATTAGACCTGAAAGACTTTTTTTTTTTTTAAGTTATAGTGATCATCCCAGAATAGCCCATCTTACATTTAATTTACCTTGCATTGTAAATAGACCTGGAAATTTAGAAAACTTCATGCATTTGACTCACTCTTTGGTCTGTTTAAGCTGGATTTGCCATACAAAAGACATGTATAAACACTAGGGTTTATGTGATGAAAATGTCCAAAGAATGCAACCTTCTTGAGGGACTTCTCCCAAGGTTCTTCCCATTTCTTCTACTTCCTCAGAATGTATCTTTCACTTCAAGATTCATTGCTCCTCATCACCATGTCAGAAAGGCTGAAAAACATTTTGTAAAAAGCCTAGCAAATCTTAATTGTTTGGGAGTATGTCTGACAGGCTGATTTTTTAAAAAAATTGGTATTAGGGTGAATTGTTTAGTTATTTCAGAGAACAATTATACAGAAAATCAGAAATATATATATATACAAATATTTTTTACTAAGTAAGTTTTTTGAAGTTTTTGAGGCTGGAACACTCTATTGACATCTGTTTGCATTAAAAATCATAAGCTTAGTAAACATTAAAAAAGAACTTTTGAAGTTATAAATCTAAATTTTCTCTCTGTCTTGGGCCTCCTTCAACTCAGAGACTGGGTTTATTTATATTGAATGCCATTTTGAGCTGATGCTACAGTTTACAGTGGTTCTAGGATCCTTATCTGAAAGCAGGCTTTCAATAACCCTAATCTTTCCTGTGCTGCTGTGGATAACTTTGGAGGCTAAAGCAGAACAAATGCAGTATTAGAGAGGAAAGAAGCAGAGAAATACAAATTAGGTTTGGATATGGGTATGGGTTTGAAGGGCAAGGAAGGACAGGAGTGTTTCATGGGGACATTATCTCCCTGTAAAACATGCTTTCTGTAGCTCAGGGAATTCCTGAGGAGCTGACTGACAGAAATGCAGAAAATAAGAACCATCACCTTAATAAGCTCTTTTCTTGTACTCTTTCTAAATATCCAGTACTGGCTATTCTTCAGCAACTACAGGAGGGATTTAGGGATTTGTTGGGTAGGGCTTCATTAGGGTCTTCCTGATCTGGCCAGTGGCCATCCCTATGGCTCAGACACTGGCCCCTGGGTTTGGCCTGAGCCCTGCTTGGCTGGTTGGAGAAGCCAAGGGAAGGAAGGACATGTACTCCTCACATATGGGTTCCTAGCAGCCTTTCCCAGCCCCTAGGACAAAATGGGATCATATTTCAAGAGATAGGGAAGAAACATTTGTGTCTAGCAGAGTGTAGTTCTGTCCAGAAAATGTCCTACTCTAATCTCTACTCTTCTTTTGATCAAATTCTGTGAAATCTGCCAGCAAAAGATTTCTTTTGGTCCTGCTCTTGTTCTGCTCTCCTTAAACACTTATTGTCAGGTTCCTTATTAGGCCAAGTAGCAACATTCTGGGGGGAGCCAAAGACTACAGTATTGCTGTATGCTGTTAAGTATCAATGCAATGTTACAGAATGAAAACTGTTTTCTCAGGTGAGAGTTTTTAGAAAAAAGCTTAGGAAAGAGCACGCAAATTGTTCATGCTGTAGCATTCACCACCCAGGGGGTAAGAAATGCAAGATTTAAGCTCCTATATATTCTTAATTCAGAGGCTTATTAGATTTGCATCGTGGTTCAGTCTTAATTATATGATTGCAATGGTCTGTTCCCCTGTGTTTAGTTCTGTGCCCTGGCAGGATAATGGTTAGTTAGCAAACAGCTGTTCAATATTTTGTTTTGGTTTTGTGCATTTTGTTATTCTATACTGTATTTATTGCACAGTTTCCAACCCCTTTATACACTCAGAAATATTTATTTATATCTGGGGTTTTGTATAAAACTAATCATTACACTATATTTAAGTGTTTCACAGGTTTGAAACATTTTCACAATATCCCTGTGAGATGAAGGGCTGGTATTTATCATGCCATTGTTACAGATGGGGAGAGGTAATTTAAAATAAAAATGTCTGCTTGTTCCTGTAGACCTGTCTGAGACACTTTGCACATGGTCTTCCAAAGTACTCTTCCTCTTTACTGTGTTTTACATGTCCAAAGCATGTAAGGACACTGACCTGTCCTTATGTCAAACACCCTGCTGATCCCTTCCTGACTTCTACAGGAGCTGTGCCCCTAGCTGCTTGCCATCCCTAGCTCCAAGGCTTTTGTTTGCTGTGGGTTTTTTTATTATATTAATATATATTAATATTAATATATGCAAATCTCATGTAGTCATATATCTTTGCCTCCCACCTTTGTGTCATTTTTGTTGTCCTTCTCCTTAATTTCTGTACTAGCATTCTTGAGTTAGGGAACTCTAAAATCATCTGATATTTCTCATGCTTACATCTATGAGAAAGTGCAATTAATTTAATCCATTAAAACCTCTCATTATGTATCTTAGATGGTTTTGTTTCTTTAGGAAATGTATCAACAGAGTAAATATATATCTACTCTGCTATCTTTTGCTAAATTGGGTTTTCCTGCTCAAGCATTCTAGATGACTTGCTACTCAATTTCCACTTATGCCATATACTTCCATACCCACCAAAGTACAATGTAAGTTGAATGATGTCTGTTGCACTGTGTTGCACACTCATTGCCTTTTTAATCTTACTGTAAAAATATTTAATTGACCGATTAAGACAAACAGCCCCAAAAAATTCACAAAATTGCATATACATTTGTCATTTGTGTGAAAGAAAACAATGATAGCAACAGGGCTTTGAGGTTATGTAAACTATTTAAAAATATGTATTTTACTTTGTTACACAAGATTTAACAAACTTGAGGTGGATAAACATTTACAGCTAGATAAGTACTGTTTTTAAATGCTGATGATACAGCCAGCACCTGAGTTAAACCCTTTAAGTCATTGAATGTTAGACTAACATTCTAATTCTAATAATGACATTAGTAGATTATTACTTGTAATTCAAGTTGAACATGTGAAAAACTGTGTTTAAATCTGGTCCATTTTTTGGAGGATCATTGTCATAAATAAGCCTCCTGTCTCAAGTCAGAATCCAAACAACTTTTCCTATCATAAATATTGTGCAAGATGAATTTTTAGATGTAGTGTAAGATGTCAGAACATTTCGTGGGGTTTATAGGATGCATAAAACTGGTTCTGTTGCATGCCAGGAAGAGATTTTTTTTAGGAGCTCCTTACAGACCAGAAAAAGTTTTAAATTTAGATGTTCTAGTCTCCATAGGTTTGCTACTGTGTGTGACACTCACTAATGTGCTCATTGTAAAAACCTGTCAAAAGACAATGATGGACTTTTATTCACCTTTTTCACAAGTGTAAATGACTACAGAATGTGTATCCCATGATGAAACAGTCCTAGTGTGTTTGATGTGACAGTGTGATCCCATATCTTTTCTCTAGGTATGCCCTGCAGACACATAGCACTGTGTTTTTCACATGTCAACAGCAGACACTTCAGTGGAACTGTGTGCATACAAAATACACATGGCAACAGTGGACTCTCAGTACAATCCTGACACTGGCAAATGGAATAAGCGTAACAACACTTGATTCATGGCAGGAACTGCATTTTCAGAGAGTATTCATCATCATATTTTGGAAAATGCATTTCCTTTCAAAGATTTCTTAGTATTTTCTGAATATTTTACTAACCCTAATTAACATAAGGATAATTGCTTTGAACCCAATCACCTTAAAGATGTTAAGAATTTCAGAGAACACAATAATGTGTGCAACTGGGAGAACATAAAAAAACCCCTGTCATATGGAAATAGACTGGTTTAAAAAGAAAATAAAAATAATAAAATCAGAAGTGGTTATTTTATTCAACATTCTTGAAATATTTTTTCCCTGTGAGAACAGTTATCTGACCTCTCAGCAAATAACTATCGTGCACCCCTTTCTGAGAATTACTTCTACTTAGATATATAGTAACCTTCTTTCTAGTAGGTTTGTACACATATTGCTAAAGAGATAAATATCTTTATCCACAGAATACAGATGAATAGTGAGACACAATCACTTTCCTTTGTTTAAAACCCAGGTCCCAACCTTTAAATATACTTGTGAAATAAATTGTTCAACTGGCAATGTTTGTATAAAACATATTCTTTATCCAAATTACCCCAAAAGCAGATATCTGGCTTCCAGTGTATTTTGCTGTAAGAGCACCTACATTAATGGCAGCATCAAATAATCCTTACAGTAAGTACTAAAGACAAATATATACTTGTAACCTTTAAAGAATACTTCAGATTTCACATCACAAATACTACAGTTGGCATGTTAATTACCTATCTTCATGAAAACTGGGTTATCTTTCAATTTCTGGCATTTTTAAAGTTCTTTAATTTTTCTTGCCTCGCCTTCCTTTTATGTCTTCTTTTTATTGAGAAACTAAATATAACAGGATGGCAAAAAATCAGCCCAACAAAGAGATAAAGAGCAGTATTTCCTAAAATGGGATGGAATATTTTATATGGCATATATATATTCATTGTTCAGCCATTCAATTATTTTCCTTTTCTGCAGCCACCTGTAGCCTGTTTGAGAATGACAGATACTACTGTGACTTGATTCTTCTCAACTGACAAAAGGCAGAGATTATAACAATAAAATATTAAATACACATTTAATATTCATTAAAGAAAAATAATAATACTTTGAAATATAATGGTATCAGACTTAAATAATCTAACATCCAAGAATTCAGTCGACCAACAAAGCTATACAACAAAAACCTGATTCATGCCCTTTTTCATGGCCTTTGCTGGTGAGCAAGTTGAAAGTGAATCAGAATTAGCCAATTTTAATGAATACCTTAGAATCATTCCATATTGATGTTAATTATTGCATCCATTTTGACTCATTTTGATTCTCTAGATGTTTCTGAATTGGAGAGGTCTGTAACCCCCTTTTACACTCTTCAACTCTAATCCCCTTTTACCAGTAGTAAGAAAGTTGTACTATGACTTGCTGAGAAGCCTGGAAGACTCATAGGGTGAGGAGTTTATATATTGATAAAATGGGTTCTGGAGTCTCCTACCTGATAAGTGTGATCCATCTGCAGAGCTACACCTGAACAGAGTGCGCACTGGTGGTCACAGTACAGGAGGACATTTTTTGAGTTAGCACACCAATTGGATGTGTTTCTGCACACAGTGTCCTGCATGATGGGAGGTATATACAGGTTGTACCTGGAGCTGTGCTCAGTCTCAAGGCTTGGATAGCTGATCAGCTGGACAGGCTCAGGACATAAACATACTAGCAGAGTAGGCAAGGGTATGCACTTGAACAGAGGCATAGCTTGTTCTTTGTCTCTGGAGGGTAAGGAAGGCAGCTGTGAAATAAAAGTGTGATGAAATATGTTCAGCAGCTGGCATGGAACTAAAGCCTGCTCAGTGCCAAGAATATTTCTGTTATTAATAATGCATTTCAGTGATGTGTGCATTTACCAATGCCATGACAAATTTCGCCAGTGTTGACAAATGGAAAACATACTTAATATTTTCAGAAAAAAAAATTAAGATATTTTAAAGTTTGCATATTAATTATGTGTAGGAAATACCAAGTAAGTGTTGCTGTAATGTACTATTTGATTAATCTTTTTTAACACTTTCATACAGCTGAGTTTGGCCTGACTACATATACTGATAACAGCTGGTTTTCTGGTTACAAGCTCAGCAGCTGGAATATAAACCCTACCCACACTGTGTACATTCAAAGGAAGGATTGAGCTAATAAATTGGCAAGAAGGTGAGAGCAAACATGCAAAAAGGTGTAATCCTCACTATCATACCCCTAGACAACCTACCAAGCAGTAACATGTCTGATATTAAATCACTGTTGCTGTCAGTATTATTAGGTTTAAATCTGTTCCCCTGAAAGATCTCTCAGTTAAATGGCTTTCATACTAATGTGCATCCTGATTAAGTGGAGTCTCTCCCTCCAGAGATGGAGACTGAATTTCTGTCTTTCTTATTATCCTATTCTTGTACCAGTTTAGCTGCAGCTCAGGATTAAGGTAGGACACCACATCTTATACTCTCTTATTTCTCTCTCTGTTGAAAATAAAACTGACTTGTTCAACCAAAGGTTTGACTATTTTTGTATATTTGTTTGTGCGCATAATTTGGTGCTTCACAGACAACTTGCCATAAAATTTAAAACAATAGTAGAGAGATCCCGGGAAAACACTGCCTGCTGTCCAATTTATATGTACGTATGATCTATATGTTATACTTAAATATTTGTAATAAAATGCTTGATATTGTTTGACCATTTTCAAAAAATTAATGGTTACTGTACCATAGAGGCAGAAAGACAAAAAGAACCTGCCATAATTTTCCATAATGCCTCCACGTATTTTGCTGCTACCATAAAATTTAAGAAAGATGAGGCCAAATAATATCTGCAGCAGAGCACATGCAACAGCAGGAAGAAGAATCCTTAAAAAAATTAATTCTACATTACTTAGAAGAACTATAATCAGTTAGACTTCACAATGGCTAGAGAGATTAGGAACGCCTAATGCAGATGGAACACATGATTTTACTGACTCAAGTGGGTCTGCATCAATGTATTAAATAAAGCATTTTAAAAATATTTTAAAATCTAACACCATTAAAAAGAAATTATGTAATGATTAAAACACAACAGGTTGCAAGACTTTCCTGTACACTTCCTGGATTGCATCAAGCAAGTCATCTGGCCTACCTCTGAAAAGAAAAGTACTGTAAACTTCCTGAAATTATAACATCTCCAAAATTTAAAAAGATTTGTATATAGACAACTGTTTAGAAAAAAAAAAATCCTACTGCTGAATCAATGAGCCATTAGGATGTGCCATTTTAGTCCAGAAAAAGACTCCTTCTCAATCTATTTGCCCTATAAACTTGTAAATTAAAGAACATGAAAAATGCTAAACCTTCAACTAGACATAAAATTAAGTTTCTCTTTATTTTCTTGTGTTATAGTCAGTCCATGACATTACTGGTGAAGAAGCTAAGTTAGTATTCTGTTTAAATGGTCTCTGAGTGTTTAATTTCTTAGTAAATGCACTTTGCTATTAATTAGTGATTTATACAGACACTTTGGATTCAATAAATTACAACATTAATACTAATGGTTATTATTCACATGAAGATGATGTGATTTTGATGTTGATTGAAGTTCGCTTTTGTTTTTTGTTTAAATTAATTTATTTCTGAGATAACCTGACATAGTTTCTATGATTTCCCCATTTTTTAGCATTCAAGATTATTTGTTCACACTTCTTACAGATATATGGCATAGTTTAATAGTATCAGCTTTCCTGATGTTTCCAGTGTGTGAATGCTACATTGATGTTTATTAAAAAAAAGCATGATATTTGCTTGACAGCATGTGTCTGCCTTCTGTGACACTTTTGACAAAATAGCCTTTCTTAAGGCTTTTATTTTGGAAATATCACCAGAGTGTATCCAATATAACTGAAATAGCACACACACGAACTATTGCTACATGCATTCTCTAAGTCAATGAGAACTCCACTGACAAAGTAAGACTGACATTAACAAAGTTAGTCAATTCACTACATTGTCCTCAGGGAGTAGTATTGATCCAAGCATAGGCAAGTGGATTGAGAGAGAAAGTAGTTGCAGCAGTAGGCAGAGACATCCTGAGGTCTCAAGAAAATGAACATTCTTGCAGTAATGTTTGCCTGGCATAAAGATCTTCAGTTCTGCTCACATTTCAATCATTATTCTTCTGTCTGGTTCTTTTCCTCTTCCCATGTTTTCAACTGGCTGAAATATTGTGTAGATAATACATTAGTGTTAATCTGGGCAAATGTCACACTTCACACAAGGGCTGTCCACTTTAGACCCATTACTGCAAGGAGCAGAAGCACAATTTGTACAGGAGTAGAATTGGTATAGGACCAATTCCTCACTGAGTGGTCTGCAGCAGTCTCATAGTACATGGACAGGGTGAGCAGAACCAGTCTGTTCACAGTAGTCAGGTTTATCCAAGAGTCTACTTCTCTAGGAATGTCCATCCCAATGGGGCAGCTTTGAGGTCAAGCCAGGAAGATGAGTCAGCAAATCAGAGTCAAGATGTGCAGATCTAGAGAAGCAAAACCTATTTTGTGGGTAGTGGTGAAGCATTACTCTGCAACTGTGTTTTTCTTTGCCTGTTCTGAATATCAAGACCATAAGTTTCCACTGAAAGCAGAAGAAAGAGCCATGGGAAATAAAATGAAATAGTCTTACATCTGTATAACCTTTTGACAGCCTTCTCTGGGGTGCATTTGCCCTGTTTTCTGCTCAGGTACAAACTTTATTTTCAAGATCCTGAGCAGCAATCCAAAAACCCTGGTGTTGAAAAGTAGAGAAAAAACCTTGTGGATACCCATCTGATGAGTAAGTCTCCAGTCTGACATCTTCACAGTACCTGTTTATGCTGTAGTCTTGTATTATCTTGCTCTTAAGCCCACATTTTGACCATGCAGTTGAGTGCACAAACAAAACTCTGCCTCTCCTGATGTCAGCTTACACTTGACAGAACTGAGCTCTTTGCCTGCTAATGGGAAACCTGTCTTCAGCTTCTGTTATCAGGGAAACCTGCAACCTGAGCAACTGAACCACTGCTGCCTTGCCACCATGAACACATGAATGAGCAGCACACAGTGATACCCTGATGGCCAGTTTGCACACATGCATATGCCTGATGTAATTTTATGCTTCAGCACTCACTGCTCACAGCTCTTGCTCTGCTTGACTTCCTCCTCCTTGCCCCCATGACCTCCATGCCCCCTTCAATCAGAGACACCATCTCAACCAGCCATGCTGGTTTTGGACAGGAAAATGTACAATTAACATTTATACAAACAAGCAGAAAACAAAGACAGTACTTGTATTCTCTGCTGAAAAAGCACTTCCCAGACTGCATGAGCTTATTTTTGTTGCTAGTATCCAAACAAACACTGTCTAATTCCAAAGAGACAATAGATGGAGCCTATGACGTATGTACTTGAACTTTTACGTTCTAAGGGAGAGGTAGCCTGTTCTGCTTTCTATTGAATCAGGTCAAGTGTTTGTATCCCAGTGAAACCAGCTCCAACGTATGGGGACTGATAATCCCTTGAGCAAAGAAGTCTCACGGCTTAGTATTGAAGGCATTTTTCAAAGTTGCTTCCCTGCCAAAATTGCCTCTTTTTGCCTGCTTTTTGCTCTAGCATTCTGGGAGATAACAACATGAGTCACACAGTGTTCTGTATATAGTACTGTGTGTGGCATCAACAGGGTTGGGCTCAGTGATGGGCAGGTGTTACTGCAAGAGGGAAAATATGGTAAAGGCCTATTTTGGAAAACTTGTCATGATCTTCCAGGGCACCTCAGCCTGAAAGACTCTGTAGGATGCCAAAGACTCAAAAGCATTCAGTGGGAAGGCCAGGTTCAGATTTGACTTTTAAAGTACTTTCCTCAGGTCAGAGCCACTTCATTACATGCAGGTTCTGTTACCGGATAAACAATTTTACCATCTGAAAAAAATGTATTCTAGGCATGATTAGGTAAAACATGCAGTACTTTTGGGTGTTGCACCTTTAGCAATGAACTCATTGTGAACTGCTCAGTCTACTTTTCAGATCTCTGAGATTGTAATAGTGGAATAATGCACTAGCTGTTTATCTGTGGAATTCCAAATTCTTAAAAGTTCACCAAGGTCTGATGTATGACTTAATCCCTGATTACAAATACTTTCTAGTCTCAGGAAGAGGAGATTGAGAGAGGCTTTGAACAGCATATAGACATATCTTAAGGCAGGTGTCAAGAGGATGGGGTGAGACTCATTTCTGTGGTGCCCAGTGACAGGACAAAGGGCAATGGCCACAAACTGAAACACAGGAAGTTCCACCCAGATATGATGAAAAACTTCTTTACTGTGAGATTACAGGGCATTGGAACAGGCTTCTCAAAGAGATTGTGGAGTCTTCTCTGGAGATACGCAAAAACCTGCCAGGATGTGATCCTGTGCAACCTGTTCTGAGTGAACCTCATTTAGCAGGGACTTTACACTAGATGATGTCCAGATGTCCTTTTCAATCCCAACCATTTTGTCATTACATGGAATCAGAGAATATTATTGCAATCTAGTTCAGAGGAACTAGGACTCAGCAGTTCAGAGGCTGTGATTAGTATACAAGATTCATTACTGCTGCTGAGAAGGAAAAACTGTGATTTAAAATCCAGCAGTACAAAAAACCAAACAAATGAAAGCATTTACCCAAAGGTGCATGATTACAAGAAAAACGTACCTTGAGACTGAAATCATGCAGAGTTTTCTAAAACTTAATTAAATGAAAGTCCAAGTGGTAGAAGAAAACCCAAGTGGATAAATGATCTTTATTTTGGACCCTGCAGTGTTAGCCTACAGTTCCTTAAATATTAGCATTCAGTGTGGCTTGTGTGCTGAAGAGGTGAGAATAGAGACAAACTTCAACAAATCTGCCTTCACTTCTGTAAGTTAACTATATAAAACTTCCATAAAATCAGCCAATTGTTCTGTGTAACCAGTATATTTGTCATGATTTATTTCTTTAATAAAACATAGCCACTATTCTATCTTCTTTATATGGTATATTTAAATAATGAGAACTGTACAAAAGAGGTAGGGAAAAATAATAAAAAAAAGGAAAATTACTTTTCCCTTTAAGTTCTAGGGGTCCCTAGGGTTTGCATTTCAATCTCCATAGGAAAAATTGACTTCCTATTCCTAAGGGAAACAAGAAAATCCATTATCTTTGCTAGAAAATAGGAATAGTTTAATCTTTTTCAATTTTAGCCAAGTGGTTCATTCTGATTGTTAACCAGTAAATTGTACAGTCCATTATTCTTTCTTGAAACTTTCTACCGAGCCTCTAGTTTTGATATTTTATATTCTGTCAGACTAATGCTAGTGACAAAGTGTATATTTTCTCATTTTCATCTCAAAATGTGCAAATACTAGATAACAGAGTTGTAGCCAAAACTCTGAGGGTATGTCTGGCTGATTATTGGTTTGGACACTGCTAATTTTGAAATCCTTGTAATTATGCAGGCATCTACATGTACATTATGTTGTTACGATATTGTTTCCCTCTGTAGCTTTTTCTTCTGTTCCCCTTTTTCATTTACTAAGTGTCAACCACTGTATCATCCTGTGTTTTTATTAGACATTGAACATTATATATTTAATGCAATCTAATTTTAAAAGCCTTTTAAAAATACATACCCCTGTAAGTAACTTGTGGTTGCCTTTGTTCTTTCTGTGCAATTTGCAACATCGAATAAATCACACATGGGGCTCCTTCTAAGAAGCAGATGTTTTCTTCCATGTGAATACCTACAGTACCCATGCATATATATTTCAGTTCTGGTAGCTTCAAAATGAAGGACATTGAAGAAATTTTTGAGGTGAAGAAAGAACTTGAGGAAAATCCTGGTCAACAACAGGTCAGGAAAAACAACAACAGTAAAAGGCACCATTATAAAAGGTTTATATCCAGTGAAATCAGAAGTATGCAGGAACGTGAAATATAGAATTCTCATATTCTTATTTCAGATAATTCTTTTACATCGATTTTAGGTGTAAGAGGTAAATAATTCCCTGTATCTCTAGTATGTCCTTCACATGGGTGTGGAAATCCACACCACTGTTCTACTTCTGTCCAGTACTTTTCTAATTTCATTGGCTATATCATATTAGCTATATTTATGAGGACTAGAGGAAGAGCATATAATTATTACAGCACTAATGAAATAAACACTTGCATTAGAAATCACTGAGAACATTCTTAATTTCTTTTCTTGAAAGTTAAAAAACCTCCTTATTTTTTCCTTCCTTTCAGTGGCTTAACTTCCTAACAAATCTCACCCTTTTGTATAGTTTATCTTTTCTTCTTCATCTTTTTGTTCTCTGCTTTATATCTAACATCTAATGCTGATCTTCATTTAAAGTCTGTATTGTGTTCGGTCTTTCCCTCACAAATAGTGCTGAGAAGTGGATTTTAACAAAGTAAAGGATTTCCTTTGCAGCAATCCATTAACTTTACAAAGGACACAAAAAGCTGCTTACACTAATGAATGACACTAAAGAGATAAAAAGAAAAAGCACTTTTTTCCTCCAATTCAGAACATATGTGTAGCTTTGTCATCTTGAGGCCACTAATCAAGTTTCTGTCAGAGATACAAAAAAAGGAAATTGTTTCAAAATGAAAATTGACAGGAAAAACTGACTTTTTAGAAAGGTGGTCTCTCTAAGGATTGGCATGAGGATACCTGCATGACAATTATTTTGTTAATGATGTGGTATCTTTTAGTATCAAAGGAATCTGTCATGTGTCAAACCTTTCAATCACAGACTCATAGAATCATTTAGGCTGGTGAAGACATTTAAGAGCATTAAGTCTAATGTTAACCCAGCACTGCCAAGTCTACATCTACAGTCTTGTCTTTTAAATACCCTCATGGCTGGTGACTCAATTCACTTCCCTGGATAGTCCATTCCAAAGAATAACTTCTTCGTTAAACTTTTATTAGTATCCAACCTAGACCTCTGCTGGCACAATTTAAGTCTGCTGCTTCTTGTCCTATTGCTTGTTTTTTGGAAGAAACTGACACTCACCTGACTACAATCTTACTTCAGGTAGCAGTAAAGAGTGATAAGGTCTCTTTCAAATATGAAAAAATAAACATTAAATTGTTCTCTTTTTTTCTGTCCAACTTGATCTGAGGAAGATTACTAGAAGCTACACACTCAAAAAAAGTGTTTCTAAATCATATTTTCAATTCAATATAGATAATAGCTTAATATAACAATATAACAATATAAACATTGGTACAGTGAATTAGATGTGGTATACATTACCAAAAGGATTATAAAGAATATTTATTATTTTATTTTTACATATGCAAGCAAAAAATTGTTTTTCAGGAAAAAAAAATAACATAATTACAAATGTGGTTACTTAGGAAAACAAACCTTTATTCCTACTAGAGCTGAAATTTAGGCCTTAAATTTTAGATCTTAATGATCTACTACTAAATGAGTATGAGTACATTAAAAGAATGATAATAAGACAAAAGTAAAAAACGCAGTAAAGGACTTAAAGCAAACTTTTCTTCAAGTAAATCATGTATCTTCGGTCACTGAGAGTATTTGTTTTAAGGTGTTCTGGTGACTTAAGTTGTCAGACAAACTGGTGTTTTCTTCTGGATTCTTCATTCCTGAGAGGACTGAAAACAAGGTATCACTTTTTAAGTGTGGAGGACATAGAAAAGTATGGATGACATAGTGGTCACATTATAAGCATATTTTTTCATAATCAAAAATCTACATCTGTATCAAGCAGTTCCTAGATTTTTTAACATCATGTAAAAACTGAGAAGATTATACTGTATGCTGCAATTCTTTTTGATGTACTGAACTCCTAAAACTGCCTTAGGAAAACCTGGGCTGATTCAGACTCCAGGATTCTCAGCTTAATATTATCAGTGTTTAAATGTTCAAAACTATTGTCAGAACGGGATAATGAAGACTCCATATCAATAACATAATGCTCTGTAGAAGGGAACAGGCTCCCCAGGGAAGCGGCCAAAGCACCAAGCATGGCTTCAGGAAATGTATGGGCAATGCTTTCAGGCACATGGTGTGATTCTTGGGATATCCTGAACAGGGTCAGGAGTTAAACTCAGTGATCTTGATGGGTCCCTTCCATCTCAACATATTTTATGGTTCCATGATTCTCTGAAATATTTTTCCAGTGTTCACTGGTTAAAGTAAATGAGAAATTACTTGTGCTTAAAATATCTGCCCAATAGATTAATTAACGCATTGTTTGATGAGTTTAGCACAGAGAGGGAGACAGCAGCTGAATCTACAATATAAATCCTTATTAGCAAAAGTGTAGGACAGTGCTTCCTGTGGAAGCGACACTCAGCTTTAAAAGAAAACCACATCCAACACTTTCCAGAGATGCTTTAGTTCTGGCTTTTTTTCTATCATTTTGAATAGTGAACCAGACCATGAGAGGTAACTTGATCCTCACAGAAGAGAAGCACCAGAGTGAATAGTAAAAACTGTGAAACTCGATAAAGCACCTGGTTACTTAAGGACATCATTTAAAAATGGTTTGAAAAAGCAGCATGATCTTTACTTTGGCAGGAAGGGAGGCTGTGGTTCATACTGATGCTGGGCTTGATGAGTTGTACTGTAGTTTCATCTCCTCTTCTACACACTGTGTTCTGTCAGGATATATCTCAGTCTTTCAGTGTCCAAAACTGTCAGAAAAAGAAGAAGCAGATGCTCTTTCAACTCTGACAGTTGCACAAGTGGTCCCCAGTCATCCTCTTAACTGGATGTGAGATAAAGATGTTGAAACTTGCTGGGAGTTCCCTTTCTTCTTTACAAGATCCTCAATTTGGTTGGTAAGTACCCATAACAAGCTGTATGATATAATAAACCAAGGGTCCTTCATTCAGGTCCTGAGTGGCAAATCAAGTACTTTTCTGAAGGTGCCCAGAAAGGGGTGGAAGGCATTTTGCAATCATTTCCTAAATGCAGGCAAAATTGCCTCTGTTTTTATTAAAAGGGCTTCAGTATATTATTCAGGTCATCCAGAAAAGGTTGTATTTTGTTTAGAATTGAAATAAATGTATTTGATCTCTTGAAGCTACAAATAGACCTGAATGTGGAATTAAACGAGGATGGATCTAAGGAACTTCCGAAAGCATCTGTTCTGCCATTCATCTGCAGTTCAGATGGAATTACTGGAACTGACAGCAGAGATGGTATTTTCCTACTCTTCTCCTCTATCCCTTTGTCTTGAAGCTCATAGCGGGTTTCCATAGGTCCCTACAATCTATAAACTATGTGCAGTGTCTATAAAGAATGAAAAGCACCCAGAACTATAGATTGAGACAGAATAAACTACATCTTTGTCTTCCTCCTTCACGAGAAGAAAGACTAAAGTTGTTCCTGAGGTCCTGACTCCAAGGATTAACAATAAAATGTCACACTTTAGAGGTCTAGGTACTTTTCTGGAAAGATTGAAAAAAAAGTGTTTCATCCAGTGAACTTTAACTGAGCAGGTAAAGGAAAAGTGATTTTTCACTTTCTCTTGAAGTATCAGATGGAAATCTAGAGGTAGAGGCAGGGTACTGAGGAAGGCAGAACCACTGTATTTTCCTGCTCATTAAGTGCTATCTCTTTATGATGCAAAATTTTGGAAAATGGATACAAAGAACACTAAAGCATTGAGAACAAAACCTACTTTGTTTTCTCTTGGAAATAAAACTATTTTTTGAGGATACAAATAAAGAAAACAATCTGCTGAAAGATAACTTTATAGGGAATCATGCTGTCAGAATCCCTATATAGTAAACCTCATTGTAGCATCTTTAAAGAAGCATGAAAAAAGGTATCAAAGGCACCAGGTACATGTCCATATCCTGAGATGTCCTTAGGGAGGAGGATAAATGACAGGGTTTGTGGAGACCAGCTAATGTGTCCTGAAAACTGAGCCATAGTCCTGATTAAGTTTCTGTGATCAGGCATGATATATTCAAGGTTGTGAGAAGCAATTCCAGCAGCAGATGTTTGCTGAGTTCCAATAAAACCTTAAATGTCAACAGATTCTGAAAGATTATAAAGAAATAATTTGCATCATGCTAGGCAGCTCAGTCAAAATAATAAGCACTGACATTAGTGTTCATATATGTCATCTGCAAATGCAGTTCTTCACAGAGGGCTTCTATATTTAAAAAGCTGTATTTAAAATTCCTAAGCAGTCCAATAGAAACTAATATTTTTTGTGATAATTTTTTATTCCTTCTGTAGGAAGAAATCTTACAACATACTCAAACAGGGATCCATACATATTATTTATTTCCATGGAGAAACGAAGAGAAAATTTTAAAGACCTTAATTTTCCCCAAAATGTTTTTATTCAATTGGTTTTGGTTTGCTGTCTGTTTTCCTTGTTTATACAACAAAAGAACATTACCGGTTCTCTTATCCAGTGGTAACTTTATTCTTTGGCAAAAGTATGGATTTTTTTTTCAAAGACAGAATATCAGTCTTTTTTCTTTGTCTCCCTCATAATCACCCCTAGAGCTAATAAGCTTACTTTGTAAGAGGAGCCCAAGCTATGCACACCGAAAGGAAACTGAATTTCCTGCCCATTTACAGAAATATATATGTATACACTTCTGGTATTTATAGAAGGTATAAGATGAGTTTCCCTTGCTGAATATCTACCTGTCTCCTACATCTTCCTCATCTTTTTTTTTTTTTTTTTCTAAATTATTCTGTACTTGCTGAGCTAAGAATACTAAGAAAAATATAGTAATTATCTCATTTTCATTGAAGGACAGATGTTCCAAATGCTCCGCCCTCTCCTGCAGGGGTTGGATCTGGGAAAATGCATCAGTTACAACACAGTTAGGCAGCAAAGATGATGAATAGAAAAACAATAGGAAACAGAAATCTTGCTTCAATTTTTATACTTTCATTTTAACAAAAATGTTTTTTGCAGGACTTGTTTTATCACTATAAACAGGTATTTCAGTTGGAACTGTTAGGTCTTACTTATACATGTTCTGAGATAGGATACTTTAAAAAAATAATTTTGTCCATCTTCACAGGAAAATATTTTGACAGTGTTCAAGGTAAACAGTAGTGTCTATAATTCATGGGACATGAGGTATTTGCTTATATTCTGTGGCTCCCCACTAGCAGCATCATGTCATTATTCCAACTTTAGTCACAAAAAGCACAGAGGAAATAATTCTACTTCAAAGACAGATTCTGCCAGTTTTGTCACAGAGAATTGTGCTTACTGCTTCATACCCTCACAGAGAGACAGATTCCTCTAAAGGTCTGATGAATCCCACGCGGTCTTTCCCAGCAGGACAAAACTTATTTATCCTGACTTCCTGCTAATTTTGCAGTGGGAACACAGGCAGTCACCATGGGTCTCATAGACCTGCAACAATTCATCGCCGTGATCCGTGAGCCTAAAAGAAAATTCTCACACTTGGTTTGAAAAAGACACCATATAAAGTGGCCCAGCTCACTACAGGGAACAATACTCTGGGATATAGTCACACAATTGCAGCAGCAGCTTTGTCTCACAGCTCAGCAAAACCATAGATTTCTGTGTTAATAATTGTATCCAGGCTAAATAAACTAAGTTACCTGAACTGTACATCAATCACCACATCTAGTTTGGTAAAATACTAAGTGGATAGTGGAGCTATGAGGAAAATTGGCTCAACTAGTGATCTCAAAATGTTTTAAGATCATTATGGCTGGTATTCATCAGGTGTTGATACTGGGACTGTTATGATTACCATCTCTATTAATTGTCTAATGGAAAAGAAAGCAACCTCAGTAAATACAAAGGTAAATCCACTGCGGGCAGTGAATGATATGCTGAAAAATAGGACTGTTGTACAGAAAGCCCTTAGAAGCTGAGGGTTGAAGGTACATCACCCAATCAAACAAACCTTCCTGAGCACAAGAGAATATGTCACTCACAAAGATATTTTTAGTTTCATTAATTACCAATTTGATTTTTCTTTAGGAGGACCAAAATAAAATTCTGACAGCTACTGTTGTGACCTGATCATAATTCTCCTCATAAAGAACCCATTTTATTTCTGTGACATACAGATTATGTGATCTGCTAATACTTTCCCTAATAATTTTGAAGCAATGGTCCAATTTCTACCACATTTAGCACAGAAGTAGAGAGCTCACAGCTATTAAGTTCCAATAAGTCTCATGAAAACAGGCACGGAGTAGAAAGATTATTGCCCTTACTACAAGAAAAAAACTGAGTTTCAACTCAGCAGTCTTGTCAGGCACACAGAACATAAAAGCTTTCATGGAGGAGAAAAAGAGATAAGGACAAAAGCTAAGGTGCTAGAAGGCAAGACTGGGGACAAAGTAGTAACAGTTTAGGTAAGAAACAGCTAAAAAGCCTGTGGAATACATTCACACAAAATTGGGTTTAATCAGTTCTGCTCCTCATAAAATATCCTGGAGTTGGAAGTTTGAAAACTTGTAGCACAAAGTGAGGATAAGAACAGACACAGACTAAGCTTGCAGGAAATGTAGGTAATTGACAAAGCAGAAACAAAGTGTTCTCACCCGTCCACAAAGAAAAAGGTACAAAGCCACAGTCATAAATTGGGGTATGCATCTTGATATTTCACAGAATCACAGACTATGATGAGTTGGAAGGGACCCTCCAGGATCATCAGTTTGACTCTTGGCCCTGTACAGGACACCCCAAGAGTCACACCAAGTGTCTGAGAGAGGTGTCCAAACGCTTCTTGAGCTCTGTCAGTCTTGGTGCTGTGACCACTTCCCTGGGGACCCTTTTCCAGTGCCCAACCACCCTCTGGCAAACTTGCAATATCTGATGATTGAAGAATCCCAACACTAGAAAACCTATTGGAAGATTAAATAATTGACATTACTATGGGGTCTCAGTATGATTGTGTGAAATGAAAGTGGTAACATTTATACAATTAAAATGTCAGCAGCTTTGGGAAGTTATTACTGACCTTTGAATCAGCCCATATCACCTCTGCCAACCTCTTATAATGGAAAACTTCTGGAGTGAAGAATGATTTAAATATAATATTTCTCCTCTTAAAAGAGTGATATGATGATCTGTGAAAGGAGTAGAATGTATAGCTGATGCTTGGGATTCTACCTTTTATGAGACGCTATCCTCAAAAAAATGAAAAAAAAAAGGTGTTCAGAATTCCAGAATTATGAAATCTGAAATCCTTTGTTATTTATCCAGCACACAGCAGCATAGATTTTTCAGCCTTTACACACATCGTTTTCCTTTGCATGTTTTAGTTCTTTAATGAGAGCAAACTTTCTTCTTTGTGGCTTACTGGATATGACGTAGCAGCTGTGAAAATGTACTGCAAGTACCAGACACCTTTTCTGATGAAAGTACAGCTTCATTCAAGAAAATCACTGAAGTTTTTTAGCTCTTCCAATTCATGTCCTTAGTCCCTGTTAATTTAATTATTGCTCATGAAGAGATTCATCTATTTATTTTTTTTAAATGGCATTCTTGTTTCAGTGGGCACTTGCAGGGTTAAAGCTGCATCTGCAGCTTGATTCCGGCAAATGCCTATCCTTTTTGCGCACCCGTAATGAAACATGCTTATTATTCCATGTTAGAAACACTGCAGCTATGAAGATGGGAGAAGCAGATGTTTTCAGAAAGGCCTGGGGACCACTAAAATGAGCAAGATGGAATTAGAGACTTTAAGGAGGAACCCAGAATGAAGATCCTCAATTCCTTAAGGCTCTGTTTCAAAAAAATAAATATCAAGGCTGCTTCTTAATTTAATATTACAGGGTTTGAGCAGTTACCCTTCTCCCAAGATATTTATACCATCTTAGCTGATGAGGTCACCACAGCTTGATATAAGGAATTGTTTGCAATGAAGTAACAGATAAGTATATGATCAGACATAACAGAATGCTTGATTGCCTCTCATTAAAACATTTTCAACTTCCTCCAATCTCAAAACTTAACTTTTAATAGTTTGAATTAGTTCTCAAAACTTATGTTTGAAGTAGTCTATATGAAAGGGTAGGAGATATATTCAGATGGCATAATGGACCACAGGATTTAATTTAAAGCTTCTCTTCATTGGACTGGTGTCATGGAATAGCTTATATCAAACTTTTCACGGCATAAAAAAAGGAGGTGGAGTCGGAAATGAGGTATCCCAAGCAGTTATTACAGCTTCCGCCTCCAAAAAACTCATAAAAACCAGGTGAGCACCTGGAGAAGTTCTCTTTTCGGCTTCCAGTGGACTGACAGGATGCACCTTTCTTCCCCCCTTGCAGCATGCTGGTGCGGAGTGGGGAGGGGCGGGGGGAAGAGGAGAAGGAGCCTGGGCCCACCTTCCAACTTCTTTGCAACAGCTCTATGAGGGAGGTCACTGAAAGAGTTTGGCTCGGCTCTGCTCTGCTCAGAGCTAAGAGGGGCTTTATTTCTGCTGCTCCACTGAGGGAGCTTGGCCAACTTGCCCTGCATAACCCAGGCTCAGCCTTTCAATTTTGCAAGGCAGCTCCTGCGAGAGGGGACTGAGACAGTTTTGCTCGGCTCTGCTTTGAACTGAGAGAAAACTCTACTTCTGCTGCTGCTCTTGGCCGAGGAGCCTCACTGACACCACTCCGCCTGGCTCGGGCTGGGTCAATTTTCCCGCAGCGGGAAAGGAGCCAGGCTGGCCTCGTGTTGCCTGGATGCACCTTGGCCGGGGAGCCCTGCGGCTCGGCACGAGAAAAGGGCTCGGACAGTTCCTT
>VZTZ01018488.1:0-12060 GCA_013400955.1 Drymodes brunneopygia | reverse complement strand
GGGAAGAGTGCTCTAAAAGGTTTTTGTTCAAATTCCTAATTATCATTGTTTTTGTTTAAGTCTGTTAAAAATTTTCCTTTTATATTCTTTAAAGTATAAACCTGCCTTGCCTACTATTAATCCTTATCTCATAACAAAATCAAGTGATTTTGGTGAGTGTACTGGCGTTTAGCCAAAAAACTGCTACAATTAGTGTTTCTGCCCAGTTTTCAATTCCCCAAACCTCTAAACCACAAAAACTGGTTTGGATTATCAATGTATAAAATTTCAGGGAAAATTCCCCAATAAGAATCAACCTTAGACACATACCTGTCACATTCTCAAACATTCCTTAGCAAGCTTATCAGGAATATTTCTGTGCTGAATGCAAACCTCATCTGCATTAGTAAGTTCACACTGGTGCAATTTACTTGTTGTTGTTCCCCAGTGAACCTACACTGATATATTTTAAGCATGCTTACCTTAGGCTTTCAATATTGTTTAACTCCCTCAGAAAAATATCAGAGCAGATTTCTTTAAACATAGTAAAAATATTCTATTAGCCTAAGCAGAATAAAATAACAGCTAGGAAAAAAGAATAATCCTTGACAAAACTCCAAATTAAACCAGATGTTCACTGAATGGGATAGTAAAGCATACTCATAATTCTGTCTTTATTTCCTGCACACCATGGCAACCCCAGTATCCTGTAGAGAGATGTGTTGTCACTGTACAAGAAATGCTCTAATTTTAGATGTTGTCAGTGCTCTCTTTGCAGAGTGCACATAGTCATGTGCCAGAGAGGACTCAAAGGTGAATGTGGACAGCTCCCATGGTCTGTTCTATGGGCATTCTAGTCATGAATATGGGGCAGGTTCTATACAAGGTGAGCACAAGTCTAGAAGAGGGAGAAGAATGGACTGCCTGGACACAAACTTCTACATATCATTCAGTGTGTGGGCTACTCAAGGACTCAGATGAATGTCTTTCCTAAAGCAGACATAATTTGTTTCTTTCATGCATTTTTAGATGTCTTTTGGGGGGTGAGATAGCTAACTCAATATTGTTTTTCGTGAAATATTCTTGAAGACATGGAACAGGGATTTTTTTCCCGGATTTGTCTAGATGAAGAAAATATCAGGTGACATGCAAACGTTGAAGGAGACACTGACTTTAGGGAGATAAAGTCAGATATGTTTCTAATAGTGTTACACATCAAGGTAATTATGGCAACATAAAAAAATCAATCATTTTTTCAATTGGTATTACATACTGGAAATTTTTTATTAAAGTTGAGATTTTGAAGGACAAAAGAATAGAACAGAAACTCCCTAGACAAAAAGGTATCAGAAAGGGAAGCCGTGGTGAAGCAGTACAATCCAATACTTGCTTGAAATCTTATGGATGAGGCCCATTAGGGAGTGCCAGACAAGTAAGCCCTCACCCAGAGATTTATGACCTCTGGGCAATTTCAGTGTCAATCTTGAGTTCTAAATATTACCTTCCAAATTTGTTGTAAAGATAACTGAATTAATAAAATGAAACTGTAACAACTTCACCATATATGCCAAGAGTAAATGATGAAAAGGTTAATTAGTATCTACAGCAATTCTGACAAATGAGAAATAAATGTCTCTTAAATGATGCGCCTGACTTTCTGCCCCTCTATTACATTGCAAATTATAATTGTGTTAAAGTACATTATGATGCATTAACAAGTTTGTATGATTTTTCAAGGTTTCTAAGTAGAGTATGAGAGACTGAGTCCCAAGGAACAGTGTTTCCTCTGTTCAGTCTTGCAATGACAGAAATTGAAGGAAAATGCAATCATAGCACTGAAGGCATCATAGGCCTTTCAAAGACCCAGAGCAAATAGACTAAGGAAATGCTCTCTACCTTTTAATAGTAGTTTGATTTTTTTAATTTAGTAGTTAGCAATTATTGCCTAGGAAATCCTACTGCCGTTAGGCTGGATTTTCCTACTCAAGAAAGAGTAGTGTTTCTTATGCCATTTAAAAAAAAAATCTAATTGTCATATGCTTCTCTCCTTTGCTCTGGATGGCCTTGTGCTTGACTTGCAGGAGTCAGTTCACCCAAAGCTTCATTTCTACACTTAGGAATGACTTGCACCTATCATCCCTGGCAAGACAACGCAGATTCTGGACTCCCCCTTCAGTGAGTGATAACCTAGTGTAGGTTTGGCAACAGATGGAAAAATGCTTCCTGGACAGCTGCCCGACTGTCATCCCATGTTTGTACACAACACAGATTTAGAGAAACATTTTATCAGGACTTTAGTTTAAGTGTTCCTTCATAATTGAAAACATCTACTAGTTTAATTTTGATAGGTACATTAAAGCAAGTATAAATGGATTTTTAGGTACTAAATGTGAGTATCCCTGTTTTGAAGTTACAGGCAGAAAATTGTCTTGCAGGTCATTCCATATCATGTAGTTTTGGTTTTGTTTTTAAGAAATTTTGTCATCCCTCTTAAAAAGTGTAGTTTGGGTTGCTTTCTGCTACATGGGTGGTACTTTCCAAGTAAGAACTTCCAACAGAATATGATCTGAAATTGTATCTTTCAGTTGTTTCATATTTGCTTGCTCTAATCTTGAATTTTAGTTAAATATTTGCACATTTTCCATTAAAAGCATTTATATCCACCTGTACTTGGATTTGGGGGAAAGTTAAAAAATAGGCTTTTTCAGCTATTGCAAAGAATGCATAAAATATAAAATCCAATATATTAAAAACATTTTCAAAAAAGTACAAATCAAATGAATTGTAGAAATTTTAAAGTAGGTAAACTTGGGATTAAATTGCATATGTTTAAACATACCAACAGAAGGAATCTAGGACAAACTTACCTATTTTCAAAATGTACATAAATAGTCCTGATGTAATCCTTGAAGTTCTCACAAAATGAAATATGACTATATATATTCCACATCCTGTGAATTAAGAAAAGTTGCAAGGGCTGTTATTTTTTCTGCAGAAACACATGGCATTCAATGTTCCTCACTATGGGCATTGCCATTTTAAGCATCTTTGTCCTGCTTATCGCAGTCTGAAAATATTTGAAAGACTGTCCCATAAGCACTGAGTAGCTACTTTCCTTATCTGCAGTTATTGTAAAAAAACTCCAAACAAACAAACAAAAACCAAACTAACAGGGAAAACAAAAGGAAAGTAAAAAACACCCCCAGATATCAGTGTACAGATATCACATTGCAGGTACCAGCATATGTAGACATGTTGCTCTGTACAGGAAGAGTGTTTCCAAAGTAGCTGGGGTGTATTATCCTGTCATGAAAACTATTGACAGCTATTGGTATCTGCCAACACGAATAAAAACCTGCTGCAAGTGATGCTTAGAAGTGTGGAGGTCCAGCAGGCAAAGCATAGCAAGCCTGGCACTAAGGTGGCTTGTTTCATGTGCCTATGCAAAGCACTGCTTGTTAGAAGTTACCTACTCCATAGCAAAGAGCAATGTTTTGTCCATTCTGGCTGGTAATAGTTATAAATGGAGTCACTTGGCCAAAAAAAGAGAAACAACTGGATATTTGGAAAAGGGAACCTTGGTGCTTGACCTCTGGTGCCAGAATTGCTATTGCTTCCAGCTGGCTCTCATTTTTATCACAAAAATGTGCAGCAAGAAAAATCCCACAGTGCATGGAACTGGAGTTAGGGCAAGGAAGATAAAATAACTGCCCATGAGGCTCATCAAGAGAAAATCTTGCTGTGATTTTGAGAGCAGTGTGAGCTGGATGTACAAGTGAGCACATTTATGGCTCATTTATTGAGTAATGAACCATCATACAATGTGATGAAGCTCCTTCTTCCCATCAACTCCACACAAATTGAAGAAGCTCTATAACAAGTCTTGTTTCCTGATGCTTTTTCTTTTTGTCTAAACTTTCTTTACTTTGAAACATTGCCTACTAAGCAGGACAAGCATCTCCTATGTTAAACATGATTACACTATTCACAAAATGAACCTTTCACAGGCGGCTGCCATAGAAATCATATATTTAGATTTGAAATTGCTGCAATCAGACTGTACTGCGGTTTTAAATCCAACAGAAGCTAGATGCATTTTCCTCCTACTCCTGGAAAACAGAATTCACAACAGAAAGAACTATCTCAGTGAATGGCCACAATTCCAAGTGCACAGAACAAGTAAGGTTTTGTAAACAACACACTTCTTTTCCCTTCAAAAGCCAATTGCAAATGCTGCTCTCTGTGGTGGGTGATATCTGATCTGCTCACAGTTAATAATTTCTATTAAAGAGCATGGCTGGGCAGAAGAACTGTTTTCCTTGTTCTGCCTGCTAACCTCCACATCCAACAAACCCCTCTGGAGGGCAAGGGTGAGTAATGCCTCTGCAGAGCATGCCTGACACTGTGCAAGTGGGTGCCTGTCCTATACATACAGGATACGGGCAGCAACAGAAAAGGAGCAGAAGAAACTGTAAGACCAAAAGAAAGACTTTGGAGAATAACAGAGAGCTAGACAAAGGGTATGATTTTTGCTAAAACTCAGAAAGAAATTATTAACTGAATATGGGACTAGTTAAAAGTACCTTCCTATAAAGAATGCATTGAAGAGACTGTTTATTCTCAACTCATTTTACTGTTAGTCTTCCCACTAACTGGTCTAAGTGTCTGTGTTTAGAAAAGTGAAATCCTTTGTTACAATAAATCTTTATCTCTGGAGATGTAGAGCTGTAGTATGTTCAATTTCTGGAAATGTGTATGAAATTTTTTTTCAGAATTCTGGCATACTTCTACAACCATGAACTTCAATAGGCATCTGTCCCTGATATGTTTGGAAGATTAAATGACAAGAATATAAAAATCATTTAGCCCTCAGAGAAAACAGTAAGTGTAAATGCTAATCTTGTTTCTGTCCCATAAATGAACCAGGAATAATTAATTATGTTATGGTGCAGCAGTCTCCCTGTCTGTCAGAGAAGACAAATATCCAAGTCATTACTCAAAATTCATTATCAAAACAAAGAGGCTCCCTGACAGTAACTTACAACACATGACTGTAGTACCATGGTTTGGCAGCACATTCACCTTAAGAGTTTCCCTTGCTTCTACTGCTTGCTTATGCTTACCTTTGAAGTGCCCCTCATTTTGTTAAAATGACTGTAATCCAGACACCAGAATTGATCTTGGTTAAAAAGAAAAAACAAACTCTGAAGAACCAAGGATTGAGGAGGACTAATATTACTGTGATACGCTCACTATAATACTAACATTCCCTAGATATGCATTTGGCCTCTGACAAGAAAGCACAGAGGGGAAGCAGACTCCAGTGCAGAGTCAACACTGAGAAGTGGGAAGAATTTCTTAATTTGGTGCTGCTGTTGAGGCCCATCGAACTGCACCTTGAGGTGAGAGTCATGAGATACTCATGTGACATCTTGACTCAGGACAACACTGCTGGAATTCAGTATCATTCAAAGTGTGGTGTGTAACACGCCTGTTCATCCCATCCTGCAGTGACTGATGGCACAAATTGGAGAGGAAGGGGGGATTATACACCAAAACATTTAGACAAATTTGAATTTTATGAGAAGAAAGAATGCTTCATTTCCCTCATTCCGTCTTAAACAACCCTCAGCTAAATAGCTTAATCGTTTTAAGAAGAGCTACTTCAATCTGATCTGTGATTTCTTTTCAGACAAACATCTGCACTAATAAATCCCCATGTGTATACAGTAAGGCTGTGTAACTATGATGAACAGTGATTTCTTTCCTTTCTTTTGTGCAGAATAAAAAAAAAAAAAATAGTATAAAGGGATTTTTTATATCACTATATTCCTGCAGGGAAAGGAAGAATGCATCACTTACTTGTAACACAATTCTGTTCAGCGTTCCAACAGTCTGTTCAGCAAATCGAACAGTCCTTTCATCTTTCTCTCAACTAATTTTATGCCCTCTTGGTTAGCAAAGGTGTGTTTCAGAGTGGGTATCTTTGACCCTCTGTTCTTTCCAATTTAAAACAAGATTTGGTGCAACTGGTCTTGGCTTTTTGCCTTCTGTCCTTTGTCCTTCTACAGGTAAATCAGGTTCCAAGTGCTCTGCCAGCTGTTCCACAAGGGAAGGTGAATATATTGGCATTTTACCTGGCTTGGAGGAGGTTATGAGCAGTTAATTGTTCAAGATCCCATGCATGGAAGGCACAGTACAGATATAAATTATGAGTCTAGTTGCAGCAATGGAATGATAAAAGGCAACGGCAGTAAGGAAGCTGCTGCACAGATGTCTAATTGCTTGTATGCAACAGCTGCTGTAATTGAATTTGTGACAAGACCCTGGCATTAATGCAATGATTCTAATAACTGGACACACCAATGAAACATAAATGAGGAGTTCCCTTTGGCAGGACAAACTGAAACAAAAACTGCAATTAAATAGCACGCCAAACAAATGAGAAATACCCCATGTACAGAACTATTAAAAAAAAAAAAAAAAAGAGTTTGTGCTAGCAGCATCGTAAAAGATTAGAATTTTCTTCAGTGTCCTGAGATTTAGAGCACTCTTTCATCTTCTTGAATGAGTGTTATATGTCTTTCAAAATCTGAAAACTGTAAGTAGAACTCCTCTATGTTCTGGAACTGTTCTCAGAAGAGGCTAAGTGCTAGTTATGTGAGTTCTCCTAACCTCACCCATCTTAATGGAGAAGCAATCAATAGCTCCTTACTAAAAATGCACATTATAGATGACTTTCAGAACACTCTTCATTATTGATTTTCTTGACAGCTTTGTTATAATGAGAATTTAGGTTTATTTTGAATAAAAATTCTGAAAGGAGTAACTGAAATATAAGAAAAAATAACTAAACATCCTGTTTATAAAGACACTTGATTTTCAGATTATGTTTCTACATGAACACATTTTTATGCCTTCATCATAATTGGAACTGTGTTTTTTTAACATAAAAGAAAAGAGGGATTCAATAAAATGTAAACAAAGAGGGATTCAATTAAATGCCAGCAAAAAAGTATCTGTGAAAATGAATGAGCAGCAGTATCCCTCCAGAGATTACATCTCGGGTGTAGCTAATTCATAATGTTAATTATTTTTGGTGATGGATTTTCTGGTAAAATTTGTGATATTCAACTATAATTTCACTGTGGTGCTTGATTTTGCTTCATTGCAAAATTTTACTTCATTTTCAAACTATATCAATGCCACAAGCTACATCTGATGCACTTAAAAGAAAACAGCAAACCATATTATCTCCCCCAAAAATAAAATCTAGTAATTATAGTTTAATAGTAGCTTTAATTTATTTTTTCTAATTTTTAGGAAGTAATATCTATTATTTAACAATTTTTCTGTGCAAATGTAGTATTAGTATTTATATAATAGTGCCATTTCATCTAGTAGGAGGTTGCAGCCTAAGACCAATTCTCAGTGATGATGTACTGCAATCAATCTACCAGCTGGCAGTACTGCTACTACATCTAGAAAGAGAGGAGCCTGAGTTGGTCCAGATTCCTTCTCCAAAATGCTGTGTCTGGCACCTATTTTCTCATGACAATACAAATCTCACTGCAGAAAATACATTTTTGATTACCTAGGCTGTTTGCCTGCCAATGACTAATTAATGCTGTTATCACCTAATCAGCTGTTGTTTAAATGCAGAATGCTAACTATGTCCTTGACCTTGTTCTTTTCACTCGGAATGCTGGTAAAAACAATAGGCTCTTGGCTAAAATTTCTCATAGCTCAGACTCTTGAAGTGTCAGAATACAGAGATTAGAAAGGAGGTGCATTGTGAGAATTTACTTCTTGCTGTACCTAAATAATTAAACACTTAAGTACTTTGGTTTACACATTTCCAAAGCTGTTTTTTCAACACCTGCTTGGGAATATTTTTATTTGCATGAATATTTTACTTACTGATAAAGATTCCTTATAATGCCAAATTATTTCAGTAGACAATTCAAGGAACATTGAGCTCACGCCAGGAGACTGAATTTCTTCTGACATCACACAGTTAACTTTTAGTTTATGTTGCAGTCTTCTCACTTATTTCACAGCACTTCAAAGAAGTGCTGATGGATTAGCCATTCCTGTGCCTTTTCCAGAGTAAAACCCAGTGCTAACAAAGCTGCAGACATGAGGTCAGTGATAACTGACAGCAGCAGCAGCACCGGGGCAGCACACCCCAGACTCCACACTGTGCTCTCACTACACCCTCAAAGTATCATCTCCTCTGCAGACTAGAACACCACCTATCAGCTCTCTGCTCAGTTTGCAGCAACACTGGCCTGTTTTTTTACTGTGGATCATCCTCCTGTGCTCTAAGAACTTTTTCCACAGACCTGATAAAAAAACTGATAGACAACACTAAGCTGTTCTTTTTCCCTTTTGTTTTTCCTCCTAGAAGTAGAAAGACAATATCTGTACAACAAGGACTCCTAGTTGGAAATGTGGAAGACCCTGAGGGAAGATCATATTTTGAAGTTCTCTCACATTTCCTCTTTTATCTATTGATCAGTCAGAATTAGGTCATTCTCAATCTCTCATGATAGAAAAAAAAGAAGCAAAAAAACCCCCACCAAAATAATGAAAGTAACCTCTGTCATCTGAGAAGATCTGAGGAAGAACTTAGGTCTTCAATAACCACAAATCTATATGCCTTAAAGACAGTCTGTGTCTCTCTCTCTCATCTCATCAATTCAGTTGACACATTTGAATAAATGTAATCTTATATAGTTTGGATTTTTTAAAAAATTATTTGGTTTTGTTTGTAGGGTTTTTTTTTCATTTTATTTTTTTTTAACAGAATTCTTGACAATTTTCATCCAAGTCTTTTCCAGAGGGATACAAGCCAGGAGCCTTTTCATCATCAAGCATACAGACAGTTACTGCTGGGAGCCTCAGAGCAGATCTGTCTGTATTCCTGTGCTGCAGAGGTCTTTGACAGATTTTCACAGTAAGATGCATTTCACCTCATGTTCAAAAGCCTACCATGTGCTTCAGTGCAGGTAACTCAGAAGGCCAGCCACCAGCAACAGGGTGAGTTTTCATTATGCCTGGACATAGGAGGTGACAGTAAGAGCTGGAAGAGAACAGTACCAAAGCTGAGGCTTAACTGCTTAATTTTATGTAAATCAGATACTTAAATTAGGTTTTTAAACACTGCAGACTTCCCCAGAGAAGAGACAGTAGTACATTTCTGTTTAATTCATTACTTATGTTAAAAGTTTATAGCAAAGGGAGTTTTAATTTAGATATATAAGTTAAGTATCTAAAATCAGAAATATAAGCCCTATATCTCACTGTTCCTCTGCATGATGCTTTTACTTTACCTTCTTTATTGAAGTAATGAGTAGACTTCAAAATATTAGAAAAAATCAGAACAATTCAATCACTGCAGACTCTGAGAGCTTAAACAAAGCTCTTAGGATGGCATTGACCAAAAGGTCACCTTATGAATCTTTCTGGCACCCAAGCTGATATAATTTTCATTTTTATCATCAGATTCACAATTAGAAAAGTTCTTGGTGGTTTACTATTTTGGGTTACAAATAAAACCAAAATTTAAAACAGATTTATTTCCCTGTGCGTGTAAAAAGTGTATCAAGTTAAGTTTCAGCTAAAACACTGCTGATGTTTCTGGCACTTTGCTTTTCTTGAAGTGTTGGTACATGTTTACACTTATGTTTCCACCCCTACAATATTGGATATTGAAAGTAATTCTTGGTGTTTTGAGTTATATTTGGAGATCTTAACAACAACCACAGGTTTTTCAAATTTGAAATTATTGAATCTAGATTCTCCCTGATACTGGTTGTTTCGTATCAGATTAGTTTTACATAATTTACATTCTTTCTAGATACATGTTTGAAGCCAGATGCATAACACTGGCAGTTCCTGATTTCCGAAACTGGTGAAAAAATGTAAGCATAAAGAGTGTAAAAGCAAGATCCCTCTTATCTACATGCACAAGATAACTATAAGAAAAACTTCCATTCTACAGGTCTCCTTTCAAATCTCTTCAGAAAATTCCAGCAGTGCTATGAACAACTAGCACTATTTGGAACATAAAACAGTCTTTTTTTTTTCAGTCAAAAGACCAAGAGAAACAGTATTGTTTAAATAGTGCAAGATACAATCAATTAAAATAATATATGCTGCAAAAGACATCACACATCCTAATGTGGAGGCCTGACTAGACACTATTGCCTTTTCTTTCACCATGTATTTCCTCAGTGTAAATCAGTAAATTTGCTTTTATTACCACAAGGTGGGTGCAATGATGTTTTAGCAGGAGGCGTTACATCTTTATTGGGCTCTGGATACTGTTCTGCAAGTATACATAACAAGTGGTTTGGTAATGATAACATTTGGCCAAATTATTCTTAAATAGGATCAGCCTAATGTGGATGCACAGTTACTGGAAGAGAAAGTATTAGGGAACCTTGTAAATGACAAACTGGTGGACAAAGAAATGACCCCATAGTACCTCTGTCCTTTTATTTTTTTAATTAGGCTTAGAAATTTATTCAGAGTTCAGTGCCTGATGTCCATTAATGAGATAGACTCTATTAACTGTCTCCTCATCATTAATATATTTGCTTCAGACAGAGTTGCAAAATTTGAAGAAAGCGTCATGTCGAAGTTCAACTTCCTGACTTTTTAATTTTTCACCAGGGAAGAAATGATATGTGCCAGACTCTTATCAGACCTGATTGATTAGAGTCCCTTGGTCAGTGTGCTGGGATGCTTTTGCTGGCACATTTGCCAGTGATTATAGAAACAAGCGTTTCTATGAATAGCAGGACTAATGAAGCCTGACTTGATTTAAATTTATGGTTCAAAGGATTTTCTTACAACAGCTCTCTTCTATAGAGTCTCTACTGTGTGTCACAAAATGGCCTTATGCACCAGTGTTACTCTTTGGTGAGTTGGGACAGATTATTTCCACAATGGGGAGAGCTTAGCCCTATTAGGGTACCCTCTTCTATCCAGGCATTTAGTTTGATAAAGGAATTTCTAACTCCACTTGTTCACTTGTCAAATTTGGGTAAAAATCATCACCTCAGATCTCTGACACCTGGCATGAAAGTTCTTTTTAGGCAGGGAAATATGCATATATATATATATATATATATATGCAAATATACACATTTCTCAGCAAAGACTACAGTCTCACTAGACTTACTTTCTTAGAGACTCTAGTTTTCCCCACCTAGTAGTGACAAAGCACCAAATGGGATGCAGAAAAATTAACTTTCTAGAATAATACTCAGACATTTCCCTAACAGTAAATTGAATTTTTAAAAATATATAATGCTTAATTTTTTAAATTTTCTTTTGAGGCCTTATTCAAAGCTTTCCTGGAGCTGAACAAAGGAATAACAAATCCTCCAAATCCCTGAGTCAAAACATTTTTGTACTGTTAATTGGATCAAACAGGTAACTCATTAGGCTAAAATTAATACTAAACCTCATGTCTAACAATCTAATTTCCTTATTGTGACATTAGGAGTAAAAAGCAAATTTATTGAGTCCCTTGTACCTCATTTCTATTATGTTGCAAAATGCTGATTTTCAGTTCAATAAAAATATAGAACACATAGACATTGTCGTCAGGTCTCTCTCACTTAATTACAAATTTAACTAGAAATTTTTCAGTGTATACATCTTTAAGATTTTATCTGCAAGACACCCTCAGAGACAGAAAAATTAAGGAAATGCCAATTTTTCAAACAAAGGCTAAGAGCTAGCTGTTATTAGCTGTTTAGATGATTCTTCATTGTCAGTATGCCAGATCTCAGCTGTCACTTTTTTGTCGAAGCCATCCACATATCTTACTGTGCACAAACACAGAATCTGGTACCCTTATGGAGAACATTACTTTACACTATAATTCCCATTCATTTCACCATAAGACTTTACAATCCAGCTACTATTTGATATACAAATGAATCAACTCCAGTCCTTTATCCCCAGCTTCTCATCCTCTCCAAGAAATAAAAGTTGTAATTAAAAAAATGTGGGATCAACTGTCTATAAAAATAAAAATAACAAAAAATAATAGTTTCGGAGCCA
>VZTZ01018487.1:0-11698 GCA_013400955.1 Drymodes brunneopygia | reverse complement strand
TAAAAGCACAAAAAATACATAAAAGACAAGTATTTGCATCAGTGGGTATTTAATAATAAATACATGGCACAGTGGTCTTTTAGACAGTTATTCAACTAGTTTTAAATATACTTTTCTGTAATGGAAACTGAATTGCTATACTGGCATTGTGTGTCTCTGGCTTGATTAGCCCTGCTTATCTCTTACATTATTCATGTCATAAAGACATGCTCTTTGAGGAGCCAGGCTTGTGAAATCTATTACTGTATGAAGTATTTCTTACTTTGCCAGAAAAATATTTTTATTTCTTTGTCTTTAAATAAGTTATGACTTTTTTTCTACTTTTTATTCTTGCTTTTCAGATACACTGAATCTAAACAGATTTTGTAATCATTTTAACTCTGCTAGTAGCGTTTCCAAATACTTAGATATCCATGGTTCAGGTATAGATCTCTCCTGGTTTTGGCTAGGCCAGGTTTAATTCTTTGCAATAGCTGGGAGGTGGCGTGGCCAAGGACTCCGATGTTATTTGATACCACCTCACTCATTGCCAGGGTTGGAAGAGAGGATCTCACTCTCTGTCTGAGAGAAGAGTGTTCCTTCCAGTTGAAAAAGCAGAGGCAGAGAGGGAGCCATCTGTATTGTTCATTGTAGCAGGGTTCTCAGTGAGCATTTTTGGATGTGAATCACTCGCTCTCATATTCTTTTGTTATTAATATTGTGCTGTTATTGTTCATTTTCTTGTTTCACTGCTGTTACCAGGAAGTTGTTCTTACCTCAGCCCATGATCTTGGCCTTTTGTGCCTCCAATTCTCAACTCCATCCCACCACTTGGGGAGGGGAAAACAGGGGCAGGGGGCAGTGAAAGAGCAGTGAGTAGTCTTGGAGAGTCTCAATGGGGACACTGAATTTGGAAGTACCATTTCTAAAGCAGGACTACATCCTGATACAGTTTTTCAAGCTTAAATGGAGTTGTAAGCATTACAACTTAGAGGTTAAAAAGATCCCTAAATTTCTGAACAACTCCAAAACATCTCCCGAGTTAAAAGTTTCTGAGGAAGACATTGAAGAATACCTCTGCCTTCAAAACAGGTGTGATGAATTAACCTTAGCTGGCTGCCAGGGTCCCACCAAGTTGCTTTCACTCTCCCTCTTTAGGAAGACAGGGAGAGAAAATAAGATGAAAAGGTTTGTAGGTCAAGAAGAGAACAATGTGATGGCTTACCAATTACTGTCATGGGAAGCCACATTCAATTTGGGGAAAATTAATTTAATTTATTGCCAAATTTAATTTAAAAAGAAAGTAGAATAGGGAAGTAAATAGACCTTCTCTCCTCACCTTGTTCTTCCCAGGTTTAACTTAACTTCCCCAGTCCTGACATTTCTACATCTCGCCCCAATGCCCAGTGCAAGGGGGGGTGAATGAAAATCGGGTCAGTTGGTAACACTGTGTCTTTGCTTCCCCCTTCTCTTCACACTTATCCCCTGCTCCAGCCTGGATCTTTCGCATGGGTCCTTCATGATCTGTTACAATGTGTGTCTTTCTCACCAGTGCAGTTGCTTTCCATGGGGTATAGTCCTTCAGGAATAGACTGCTCCTCATGGATCTCCCATGGGACTCAGTCCTGTCAGCAAAACTGCTTCAGTGTGGGTTTCTGCAGACTGCAATGTGTGTGTCTGCTCTGATGTGGTCCTTCCTGGCCAGCAGGGGAACAACCTACTTCACTGTGGGCTTTTCCACAGGCTATGTAGAATTTGAAGCACCTCTGCTCACTCCTTTGTCACTGACCTTGGTGTCTGCAGGGCTGTCTCTACCATGTTCTTCTCACTCCTGGTGCGGCATATTTTTAAAATATGTTATCACTTAGACACCACCAATGTTGCTGATAAGCTCAGCATCCCTTGGTCTCTTGTCATAGAGACCACCTCTGAACACTAACCCCTGCCACCAAAACCTTGCCACATAAACCTAAAACAACAGGAGAAAATCTAATATGCCTTTCATTTATAACACTACTTGCAGGTAGTGTTTTCAGTGGTCAATGATTTTTGCCCTCTTAAACTTGGCAAAATATGTTTCTACGGTATATCCTTGCAAAATAAAAAAACTATTCTGGCTCGGGAAAAAATAAAATACAACCTTGAATGTTACTTACTACAGAGAAGTGGGAGTCTTTAATGTAAGACTGTATGATGAATTTTGCTGCTGCATGTTAAGTTGAATTCTTGCCATTCTTCTCTGTCTTCGTTAAAAAATATGCCTCACAAAGGAAGCATGACAGATTGAGTGAAACATATATTTGAAAATAAACAGTATCTAGTAGTGAAAGCAAACTCTTACAACCAAAATATTAAGCAAGAGTCAGATTCAGTTTTATCTGGTTTTCCCAGGTAGACTATTGTAATCCAATTGTCACCTTTCTTACTCTCGGTCTTTGAAATGTACCAAGGATTTCCTGTCCTTCCTATGCTGATATTTAAAGTACAATTGATCAATATTTCTTGAAATTTTAAAGACCTAGTTCTCACCTGTATGAATACCATCTAATATCTACTCTTGTGACAAAGGCCTATTTGTTTATGGAACACAGAACAGTTTGATCTTTTGGAGGGTAAATTGGCACACTTGAAATATTTGGGAAATACCATTTTCCTTTATATACCATACTATTAGCTCTGTGTTTTGGCTTGTAATTCTAGGTTTGGAGTTAAAAAGCAAAATTATAAAATTCTAATTTGTGTAAACATGAAAAAATAGTCATGTTCTGAGAAGCATTGATTGTACTCTGTGTTGTTCTAACTTGATATATTTGTCCTGGGAAAGTGGTTACAGAGTGTTTTTAAATAATTGGATACTTTCTAGATCTTCAAGAAGTCTTGAGAGATCATATGATTTTGGTTTCAAAACAAATATCTGATTGAGACAGTTTTGCAACTATTCTTCATTTTTTTGAGTCTTCTGAAAATTTCCTTAGCAAAATTCCTGTGTTTCCATCCCAATCAAACATGAATCATCTCAGATAGTCAATTTCCTACTCAAAATTCAGGCTTTTAATGTGAAATGGTGTTATGTAATTTATTGGGATCTCTCAAATCACTGTTTTTCATTTTAAATCTCTGTTTTTCCTGTGTTTTGAGTTGGTTGGGCTTTTTTTATTATTTCCCAAGCTGGATATGACATGTCAAGTTGAGAACTTCATTAACTTTTTTTTATTGGTGACTAATTGGATATAAACAGAACTATTCTACTTTCCACCTATTTTTTGCATTTATTATTAACCAAGACTGAAAATATCAGTTATAACAATGTGTGTTTGGAGAGGTTGACAGAAAATTAGGTACTTAAGAAAAAATACTTTTTATATGTATTGTAATGCTATTTTCAGCATTGCATAATCAACCTATTGTAACCCATCACCTAAAAATTATTAGCATCTTAAACTACATGTCTGTTGTGGTTCCATCAAATATGTGTTACCTGCATGTCATAGCAGTGCACTTCATACTGAGAAGAAATACTTATGGTCTATTTCCAATACTTCTTGGGTGGCAAATAAGTGCTCAAAATTTCTGAAGTTATTGAATATTAACATAGGTATCAGCTTAGCATCTTCTTCTTTTACTTTGGAGTTAATTTTTTTTTTACATTTATTAGGTATTCTCTAAATTAAACAGACACATTTAATAACTCTAGATTTTGGGGTTTTTCTTTCTGATATAAGCTCTTAATCCATCACTAAAAAGTACAATATTTCCCACATATAGGACTTGAACAAGTATGAAACGTTTATTGAAAATGTACTCAGACAATGAGGATAGAAGGTACTACTGAAGTCTTGGTGTCTGTTTTTTAATATTTTTAATTATTTACTCTTCTTGCTAAAGATTTGAAAAGTTATTTTCTACCTATTTCTGTAGAATTAGAAGACATCATGGTCATTTGGAAAGAATGATTTTAATCTTAAGGAACTATGTATAAGGTATCTTATATCTTAAATATAAACAATACATCAATTATAAAGAATCTTGATGATTACTCTCAACAATGAAACTGAGGCATATTTATCAAAATACTTTAAAAGTTTGCTTAAAGGGAAGTGGATCTTCTTATGTTAAAGGTATTTATTGTGTGATGTTTTGTTATTTTTTAAATCCCAAAACACATTTTATAGAGAAGATATTTCTGTTAATTTTATATTTTTGTTAAGGAAGTGGGATCTGGACAAAGCATCAGCTGCTTTGAGTTTGCATTGGTTTTGTGTGGTATTACTAGAAATCTGTCTATATCATCTCTTTGAACACTATGAAGGTAACAAGGGCACCATCATTTCAGGAAAATTATGTGTGTCCTTAGCCTTACTTTCAGCAATTTTCAGATTTTCTTGTACTACATCTGAATTTCTCTTATGTTTTCTTTGAGTTTCTCACCTTCTGATGTTTGTTTCTTAGAGCTACCTTTTTCTTAAGTAGTAAAACCATGCAGATGGATAACAGATACTGCCTCTTGTGAATCAGTGTGAGAGATTGTGTCTGTAAAAATGAAAACTAAAATTAACTAATTTGAATCAGCACACAGGAAGTTTAACATTGTTACCAACACATTTGGCATTAAAAGGTTGTGTCTAGTAGTCTTCATTACCAGATGCAAGATGGCTGGATCAGCCAATTTCTCAGTGTGCAATACTATATGTTGTTAATACTTCAAAAACTAATCCCTGGAGCATTAATCAAAACAATGGACTTTTGAAAAGTCTCCTGTTGATGAAATTTGAAGATTGCTTTATGTATTAGTCTCTGAATCTAAAACACAGTGTAGTTTATGCTTTCATAGACTACAGCTAACTAATTCCCTTAATATTGGTCTGGAAGTGTGGGAAAATAGCGGAAGATTGGCAGGGAGGATTGTAAACATGCTCAAGTGACTTGCAGCTGGGGTGTCAAAAACACATGTATCATAGTAATTGTTTTTGGCCTTGTGTGTTGGATGAGTAGAGCATCTGTGTTTAGATAACATAGGGCCCCTGCATCTATCACAGGGCAGTGAACACACTTGAGATTCCTGCCTGGCTGTGGGAAAGATCAAAGCACAGCGGGAAATTGCGCCTGTGCAAATCNTTGAAACCTCAAGGTGTTCAGTCAATGTGGTTCAGTGAAGCACTTCTACCTGTGTAAAAGAGCTGCACTGTAGAACATAGCTGTATTAAGAAAGCATGTGAACATNTACAGGCGAGACCCGTGGGTTTGGTGATGCTCTAGCATGGACCAGGCCTCTGCAGAAGGGACCGTGTCCCTTCTTTTGTGCCCCTGCCCCTTTTTTTGTGCCCCTGCCTGAACACTTGTTTGGGGGTCCCAGGTGGCGAGGTAACAAGAGCAAGCTTACTCTGCATTTCATCTGTGGTTGTATGGTTGTTGCTGCATCTCCTGTGCCAGCGCACACATGAGGTATAGTTTATTCCTTCTGAAAACTGAAAATTCTTGAAGATAATGTGCAACAATATAATTTCATGTAACAAACTACNTTCATGTGAGCAGAACTAACGTCAAAACAGACTATATTTTTCTTTGTATTTGTCATCACTTTTCTGTTTTTCATTTTATTATTTTACAGTTAAAATGGTCTTTTTTTCTTCCTGAGCCTCTACAAGTATTAGTGTTTTATTGAAGGGAGTGTCTCATGATCTTTGTTCTATTGTTGCAGTCATCTTTTATAGCTCTTCCTATGTCTTTCTGCACTTTGATGATAGAAATGCAGAGATTGTTACAAAACATTATTATATTGGTATTTCAAATTTCATGTCTCTTAAGCAACATTTCCTGCATGTCTTATAATAGATCATGCCTTCCCCTTTTTCCTCTCCCTTTTTTTTTTTTTTTTAAATTTTATTGTTCCAAACAGATAAAATTCCTCAGTGTTTTTCTTCCATGATGGCCTCATTTTGCCTTGGAAAGTAAATTCTATTTCATCCTGTCTATTTCTAGTTTTGGATTTCTTTCAAAAATAAAACATTAAATATTTGTGTGGGAGACTGTGAAAAGGATATCAACTATTTTTTAAACAAAACCAAATAGGCTGATTAAAGGAAAATTTGGGAATGTGGCATGGTGGGGAAGACTGATAATATATTGATATTTCTTTGGTGGCACTGACTTTATTGCTTGTGGCAAACTTGATGCTAAAATGTACCATACATCACTACAGTGTGACAGGCTAGGGAAAATGAAAACCACAAAGCTTTACATAAATCAGGGGAAAAATCGTATTAAAATGCATAACATTTGATATAAGAATCAAGATTTTACTTTTATCTGTTCAGTAGCTCTTTTCCCCTTCTTATGTAGATGTTTCAGATTTGGTTAAAGCCTCACAGTTTCAGGCAGTGTTGTAGTAAATCATATTTCCAATCCGTTCTAGACAAACCTGTCACACTTTGCAAAGGGTAGGGTTTGCAGCAGCTTGCGCTGAATTTTGGTATATAAACTGATGCATATTTAAAAGGAAAATAGTCTAATTTTTGCAGTGGTTGTCTCATAAGGAAAAGCATTAATATCTTTTGGTTGTAGATTATTTTATGTCATGATAAAATAAGTTAAGTTTCTGAGAAGTTATAAATATGGAGTACCAGTCAGTCTTTCAGACCATAACTGTTAGCATCATTTAACTGCATAATGATAAAGGCATGCCTTCAAGATTGATATGCCTGTAGTATTGTACTTTTGCTCACTATTTGGTGCTTATAAGCCTGTGGAAAAATTTAAGTATCAGTTGGTATTCAGCACTTAAAAGCCAATCCTATAATAATAAAGTACTGCAGGAAAAACTGCTTCAGAAGGAGAACTAATTTTAGTTTGAGGCTTTCAAGGGATTACTGAAAATTGGGAAAAATAATACACCATTATGAAAAATGTGTAAAAGCAGCCACTTTTGTAAGCACTTTGTAGAAAATATTAATAGACTCCACAGTGAAGTGTAATTCTAATAAGTATTATGACATCAGTTTTGTTATCATTTCTGCTCTGAGATAAACATATTTTAACGGTATTGTATATTCTTTTTATCTTTGTTATTTGCCACAGGTGTTAATTTTACATTCCTTGAATTTACTTTTGAAATAATTTTGCAATTATAGCTGGTACACCTTAGTCTCTGCTGTCTTTCCTCCTCTATAATGCATTTTCTTTAGCTAAATCTCTTCATGTTTGACTACAAAGCCTGCCTAGAAATTTGGTTTAGATTGTTTCTGGCAGCAAAATGAGCCCTTGTGCCTAGGGGAACATAACACTGTACTCACTGTTCTGGTTTAATATATTTCTGTGCAACTTCAAGATGTTTTTTGCACAATAATTGAAGCTTTTTTTAAACACACCCACTTTTCTTTAATAAACAGTGATGCAGAAAAGGCTGAAGAAGTAAATAAATATTATATTTTATTATTAAAACTATTAAAATTTTGGTAAACATTTTTGTAGGCATTTAACAAAAAACTTTAATAAATAATAATGGTAATAAAAAACTAATGCTCAAAATTTGGGAATGCCTCTTTTACTTTAGGGTAGAAAACAAGGTCACCAATATAATATAGATACCTACTTTCATCCATATTTTACCTTGCCAAGGTAGTCACTTCATACATTTAAAATATATAATTATTTTTTTCATGGGAGACAATTTCTGAAGCATATTCTAGAATCTTTGAATTGGGTGTATTGGATTTGTACTCAATAAACCTTAAATTCTGAGTATTTTCAATTAGGAAAAACACGACTGTGAAACAATTTCTTTTTACTTTGTCAGCACAATGAACTTGCAAAAACTTATATTTTCTTATAATAGCCAATTGCACTATATTGTCTATTATAAACTGGTACTGTGTTTTCCTGTTTGTAAGAGATCTTGACCTTGTGGCTGGAACACCTTTCAGAGGTGCAGTTTGCCCCACTTAAATGGCAGAAGATCTATTGTACAGGTCATTTTGGAGAAGATTTTAAAAACACTTGCAGAGTTCTCTAACTTGTACATTTGTAAATTTAGAAAAGGTTTTCGGGAGATATTTGTGTGCCATGTGTACTAAAGGTGCATTATTCTGTAGGNCCATTGCTGCTCAGTGGGAGAGTTATCAGTTTTAGAATTGTGTTGTGATAGGTTTTTATACCAGTTTCTGTAGCGGAGAATGTAAGCTTTTTAAAAAGGCAATCTGTTGTTTTCATAAAAGACCACTGCATGGAATTTCAGCTATATCAGTCAAAGTCCTAGCTCCAAGGCTTTTTCAACAGGAGAATTTGGATCTTGGAACACTCGTGCATTTGCTTAACTTCATTCTGAGCGCACTTGCATCAATGACATGAGTTATGTGAATATAGTTAAGTGTATGCATGCATGCAGGCTCTGATCCAAAATTAGGTTGGTATCACAATGTACAGTGGGTGTGGGAGAAACTGTGTAACAAATGGGAAAATATATTGCTTCTGTGAAGTAACATGAAAATGTTATGCGATAAAATAGGTTCTGTAAGATTTAATTAAAATGTCATTATAGCAAGCTTGATTTTTTTCTTTTTAAAGTGATGAGAATATTATTCAGGGAAAGTTACTCTGTTCGTGGCAGTCTTTGAGTTTTAGCTTCTTAGATTACTTCCTCTGTTGAGAGAAATGGAAGACCGACATTTGTATGGATTTAAATATAGCTACTAAAGAGAGTCTGGCAGCTCTGCTTAGGCTGGCATTGAGCCTGTTGTTCCTCGAGTGCCAGGTTCCACACCTAATACTTTTGCTGTAGCTGCACCTGTGCTGCTGTGGGAAGTGATTGATTACCCATGTTTTTGGAGCCTTGAATGAGTCATTGTGATATGTCATAGGGTTTGAAATCAACAGACATCTCTAATTATTTTTACAGACTTTGCATCTTCTGAGATTTCTGATATTTCACAATAATTTTCAAATATTTTGCAACTGACCGGGTTTTTATGTATGTGTGGAAACACAGATATATAATTTTATTTATCTCTGTGAAGAAATATTGATAGAAGCTAAATTATTTATAAAATATGAAATTACTTAGGAAAAAAGGATGTGATTGTAGGTGATACGAAAATTTCATGTGGCATCAGTTTGGGATACTTGTAACATTGACAAATTACAAAGCTACAGGGGAGTTCTCTATGTTATACCAAACCAGTTGTGATAGAATCTGTGAAGCACATCTTGCAGAAGTCATGTTTAGAAACATAGATGAAAGCATTTTAACTGGTGACATAAAAATGGAATAAGTGCTCTTTTCATGTTCACTTGCAGAGCATATAAATTTTGTCCTCCAGGTTAGGGAATGGAGAAAAAAACCCAGGTGTTTACTACCAGCCTCAGAAGATACCTGTAGCTCTAGATCTCTTCAAAGGTGATTATGTAAAGCTTAATAAAAGTGAGTTAAAAACTGGCAAGCTGGAACTTTTTCCTTTCCAGTTAACATTTTTTTTTTCCTACTGATGGATCTTTATGGCATGGTGAAGTTAAAATCCAGGTGATGTATAAACAAAACCCAAAGCAGCAGTGTAGTGGCATCATTCACATCACCATGTCTGTGCACGCTTACTCGGGGGTAGGACCAAGAGGTGCAGACTCTGTATGGGTTACATCAGCACTCCCCTGAATGCCCATGCTACAATGCAAATTGATAATTTCATGGTAGATGCTACCAATTACTCAGTGAAAGTAATTCATTTAGTAAAACAACAATTTGGAAGAAGCAAGTGGTAGCACTTCTAGCACATGATGCTGATACACAATCTGTATATCTCCATGAAGTGCTGTCTTATAGATAAAAAAAATAGAAACTTTTTAAATAATTTAATTTTCTTGGTTCTTGTAGCTTAAACCATCTTAATATCTTTTTCAATTACAGATTTGTGTTTCCTGCTTCTTTATTTTTTAAGTCATACCTGAAGGCTTAGGGGCTATCAGGCATCCCTCTGGGTAATGACAAAATGTGCCCACTGATGGCAGCAGTCAAAGGTGTAATTCAGGGAGTGGAAAATGGTGCAGATGCTGCTGGATGCTTGTCTATTGTACTGTTGGAATGTGTGTCATGTTTATGCTAAGTTGCACTTTTTGTCTGGGCAATTATGTTACATCTTGACTTCTTTTAACCTCTGATGTACAATTGATTCATGTAAAGTAGGTTATTCCCTTAACTTTCCTGTCTTTCTTGGAGGAATGAATAAAATGAAGTCCAATCAAAGAACATCAGCCCCTCTTAGAGAGTAGATTTAGTGTTTACAGTACTTATAAAACTACATGTGAACTCTTTTAGAGTCAGCAGAAATGAGTTTCCTCTCACAATAATCTTTTTGTAATTTAGCCTTTACTTAAAATTTTTAAATGCACTCCTTTAACTTAACTGGGTCCTTTTTCACTTGAGTGAAGTCAAATATTGACATAAGAGTTGACTTATCGCAGATTTCTGATGCGTACTACAGTTTTCTGCCTGTATTTTCCTGACTTCTTTGTGGTTAATATGAAGAGAAAACTTTCAAATTGCAATAAGATATGTTTTATTTTCCAAAGTAAAGAAAAAAATTACAGTAAAATTAAATACAATAAAAATTACTTCATTATATAATGTTAATATACTTTTTTAATGACATTTTGCATAGAACATGAATTTATCAGCTGAAAGTATATTCAGCAGTTTCTGATCCATATTTAAGGATTACCAAAGTTTTCATATTTTGTCAAATTTTTATCTTGCCTTATTTGGATTTATTATAGCTTTTGTGAATTTAGTATTTAAGAAGCCTGCAGTACAATGCATAGTTTAGATTCTCATGAAATTTGAGATCTTTGGGAAGAAGTATTATTGGTAGAAGCTGGCATTAAAGCATGCAATGGTGTTTGATTAGGGTTTCTAGGTAAATTCTGTCATAATTCATATTGCTTTTAGATAGACAAGTGGTGTTACACAAGCTAGTGATCCAAAAGTCAATGTGCTCTGCAGATTAGGCTAGTTGGAAAATCAGATGGGACAGGGTAAGGGTTCTGATTGCTCTAAAATTGAAAAGTAAACAAAAAAACCCCACGGAAAATGTATGCTGTAATTACGTGGCCTGTTGAAAAAGTAATGAACACACAATTGTTGAATGCTGATCAGTAAGCACACTGCCTGTGTATTTTGCTTTAAAAGGTGCAGTGGGTAATTTTCTCTTCCTGGTCCTGAGAAAGCATTTGGGAAGAAGGATTTTCCTTTCTTGTCAGGAAATTACTTCAATGTATAGATCCTGGGAAATGCGTTTTCCCGTTATCTCATACCAAAGCGTTTGATGGAAAGGGTAGTCTTTGTGAGATAATAGAAAGAGATTTTTTTTTATGTGGACTGTCTTCATTCATTATTCCAAAAAGTTTTAAAACTTTTCTATTTGTCTATTGCTCTATTTCAAGTATTTAATCACACTGTTAATTATAAAAATTTTACTTTTGTGTCTTTGTTCCTTTGTTCACTTAGTTTATACTATTTTTTTGAAAACATAGGCTTTTTGTATATAATTGTGGGTTACTGTTTCCTCATAATAGTATTCTTTCTGTTGTTATTCTTGGGTCTCATCATTTTTCATATCTGCTGTCCTCAGTTACTAAGTCTGCTTTTTTCTTCCATTTGATTTGTCAACAAGAGTAAATTATGTTTTGCCAGTTCTGCAATCCAATGGGAAATCTTAATTCTATTCTTTCATGAATT
>VZTZ01018481.1:0-11658 GCA_013400955.1 Drymodes brunneopygia | reverse complement strand
TTTGGGCTGGAAAGGAACCTTCAGTTCCATGGAAAGGGACACCTCCCACCATCCCAGGAACCTAAACCACTGTCCCAGGAACCTAAAAACACACCATGGAATGGTTTGGGCTGGAAAGGACTGGAAGGACCATCCAGTTCCATGGAAAGGAACACCTCCCACCATCCCAGGAACCTAAAGCACCATTCCAGGAACCTAAAAACACACCAAGGAATGGTTTGGGTTGGAAGAACCCTGAAGGACCCTCCAGTTCCATGGGCAGGGACACCTCCCACCATCCCAGGAACTTAAAAATGCACCATGGAATGGTTTGGGTTGGGAGAACCCTGAAGGACCCTCCAGTTCCATGGGCAGGGACACCTCCCACCATCCCAGGAACCTAAAGCACCATTCCAGGAACCTAAAAACACACCACGGAATGGTTTGGGTTGGGAGAACCCTGAAGGACCCTCCAGTTCCATGGGCAGGGACACCTCCCACCATCCCAGGAACCTAAAGCACCATTCCAGGAACCTAAAAACACACCACGGAATGGTTTGGGTTGGGAGAACCCTGAAGGACCCTCCAGTTCCATGGGCAGGGACACCTCCCACCATCCCAGGAACCTAAACCACTGTCCCAGGAACCTAAAAACACACCATGGAATGGTTTGGGCTGGAAAGGACTGGAAGGACCATCCAGTTCCATGGAAAGGAACACCTCCCACCATCCCAGGAACCTAAAGCACCATTCCAGGAACCTAAAAACACACCAAGGAATGGTTTGGGTTGGAAGAACCCTGAAGGACCCTCCAGTTCCATGGGCAGGGACACCTCCCACCATCCCAGGAACCTAAAGCACCACACCCCACGGACAAACCCCCAAAGGCCGGGTCCAGCCCCCTTTTCCCACCCCTCTCTGTGGTTATTGCTGCTCCAGGGCTGCACATTTGATCCGCGTTAGGGCCGTGTCACGCCCGGCCCCGCGGCCAATCCCAAACCCCATCCTTTCCATCCCTGCAGGGAAAGCTCCCGTTTTATTTTTATTTATCCTGACCCGGCAAATCCCAGGTTTTATGGCGGGGGGGGTTTATGGGCAGAGCTGCTTTTCACACACCAGGTGCAAACTGAGCGGCTCTTCACACGGCCCGGCCAAAAAACACTTCGGTCTCACGAGCAAGGAGATGGATCTGGGGCTTTTTTGGGAACAAGGCAGCTCTTCTTGGGTTGGGATGTCAGAAACACTTTGCTCTTGGGAGCAAGGAGCTGGATTTGGGGTTTTCTGGGGAACGAGGCAGCTCCTCAGCCTCACTTTGGGATGTTAGAAACACTTTGTTCTCAGGAAAGTTGGATTTGGGGTTTTTGGGGAACAAGGCAGCTCTTGGATTGGGATGTCAGNTCTTGTATTGGGATGTCAGAAACACTTTGCTCTCAGTTTTGGGGGTTTTTTGGGATCAAGGCAGCTCTTCTTGGGTTGGGATGTCAGAAACACTTTGCTCTCGGGAGAGGAGCCAGTTTTGAGGTTTTTTTGGGAGCAAGGCAGCTCTGCAGCCTGGGATTAAGATGTTAGAAACACTTTGCTCTCAGGAAAGTTGGATTTGGGGTTTTTTGGGAACAAGGCAGCTCTTGGATTGAGATGTCAGAAACACTTTGCTCTCAGTTTTGGGGTTTTTCTGGGAATGAGGCAGCTCTTCAACCTGGGATTGGGATGTCAGAAACACTTTGCTCTCGGTTTTGGGTTTTTTTTGGGAATGAAGCAGCTCTTCAGCCTGGGATTGGGATGTGAGAAACACTTTGCTTTCAGGAGAGGAGCTGATTTGGGATTTTTTTGGGAAAAATGCAGTTCTTCACCCCTGGGCTGGGATGTCAGAAACACTTTGCTCTCGGGAGATGAGCCAGTTTTGGGGTTTTTTGGGAAGAAGGCAGCTCTTCCTGGATTGGGATGTCAGAAACACTTCGCACTTGGATTTGGGGTTTTTTTGGGAAAAATGCAGCTCTTCACCCCTGGGTTGTGATGTTAGAAACACTTCACTCTCAGGAGAGGAGCCGGTTTTGGGGTTTTTTGGGAAGAAGGCAGCTCTTATTGGATTGGGATGTCAGAAACACTTTGCTCTTGGGAGCAAGGACCCGGTTTGGGGATTTTTCAGGACCAAGGCAGCTCTTCTTGGGTTGGGATGTTAGGAACACTTTGCTCTCGGTTTTGGGGTTTTTTTGGGAATGAGGCAGCTCTTCAGCCTGGGATTGGGATGTCAGAAACACTTTGCTCTCAGTTTTGGGGGTTTTTTGGGGCCAAGGCAGCTCCTTAGCCCTGGATTGGGATGTCAGAAACACTTCGCTCTCGGGAGAGGAGCTGAATTTGGGGGTTCTTTGATTGCTCTTTGGGGGTTCTTGGATTGCTCTCAGGAGAGGAGCCAGTTTTGGGGGTTTTTTTGGGGAAAATGCAGTTCTTCACCCCTGGGTTGGGCTGTTAGAAACGCTTGGCTCTCAGTTTTGGGGTTCTTTTGGGAGCAAGGCAGCCCTGCAGCCTGGGATTGGGATTTCTGTCAGCACAGGGTGAGAAGTAAAGCCTGAAGGTTATCCCAGGTCAGGCTGAGCAGCTCCCAAAAAACCCCACAGTGGGATTTCCACCCACTCCCTGCCACCCAAACCCCTGGGAAGAGCAGGAAGGAGAAAAACGAGCACACAGCTGCCAAAAAAATCCCCATTCCAGGTGAAAATATTCCCTTTGCAGGGATTCAGGAGGGAGCAGGAGCCTCCTCCCACTTTTCCCATCAGCTCGAACCAACTGGGCTCCCTGAATTCCATAAATCCAAACATTCCCAGCCTCTCTCAGCTCCTCTCCCCCACGGATCCATGGAAAAACAAAGGAGTTTCCAGCAAACAAGTGGAAAGCTGCACTCCTGCAGCTGCTGCCCAGCCCTGGGAGCATTAATTATTATCAGTAATTAACAAGGAGGGAGCGCTGAGAAGATTTCTGCAGCTTTTGGGGCACTCAGTGCCCACAGGTGAGCTCAGCTGAAGGGAATGAATTCATTCTGATTCTGCCTTTTGGGCTTAAAAGCCAAAAATTCCAGCAAAAAAACCAACAAAACCCCTCAGCTCGAGCTGAACAACGTGGAAGTGCTGGAGAGGGAAAATCCACGTGGGAAAAAGGGGATTTTGGATGGGTTTTGCTGGGGATGAGCCTCGTGGAGGGAGGGATCTGAAGGGGTGGAGCTCCAAGCTGGCACCCCAAATGTTCAGAGGGGCTTGTTTTGTGCAACAGCACATTTTAATCATCAGCAGGCAGCACTGAGAGCTGGGTTTGGGGAACTGACAGCCTGGGAATCCCCAGGAAAAGATTCCTGAGGTTTTCAGGGCATGGACAACCCCAGCACGGAGGGGGAAGCTGAAGGAATGAAGTTCCAGGGCAGAACTCCCCAAATTTTAGTTCTGCTCTCCTACCCCAGCTGCGAGTTCCACGCCTGGGTTTGTTCTTTCAGCCTCCAGGATTCCCTTTCCTGCCCTGTTCCACTCACGGAATTCCAGCAAATCCCACTCACCCCTCTTCTGCATGAAGATGAAGAGGTCGTCCAGGAATTCCTTCCGCTCGGGATCGCTGTCCAGTTCATAGAGCTGGGAAAAGGAAAACAAGGCAGAAATGAGGGAAATCCACCAAAAATCCACGAAAAAAATCCCACAAATCATCCACAAAAAAATCCCACAAAAATTCCACAAAAAATCCCGCAAAAACTTACGCAAAAAATCCACAAAAATTCCATAAAAATTCCACCAAAAAATCCACAAAAAATCCACAAAAATTCCACAAAAACCCCACAAAAATACGCAAAAATTCTGCAAAAAATCCACAAAAATCCACCAAAATTTCACAATAAATCCACAAAACTCCACAAAAAAGTCCACAAAAATTCCACAAAAATCCACAAAAATTCCACAAAGTGCAAATTCCCCAAATTCCCCCTCCCCAAAGTACAAATTCTCCAATTTCCCCCTCCTCAAAGTGCAAATTCCCCAAATTCCCTCTTCCCAAAGTGCAAATTCCTCCAATTCCCCAAATTCCCCCTCCCCAAAGTGCAAATTCCCCAAATTCCTCTAATTCCCCTAATTCCCCAAATTCCCCCTCCCCAAAGTGCAAATTCCCCAAATTCCCCTAATTCCCCAAATTCCCCCTTCCCAAAGTGCAAATTCCCCAAATTCCCCCTCCCTAAAGTACAAATTCCCCAAATTCCCCCTTTCCAATGTGCAAATTCCCCAAATTCCCCTTCCCAAAGTGCAAATTCCCCAAATTCCCCTTCCCAAAGTGCAAATTCCCCAAATTCCCCTTCCCAAAGTACAAATTCCCCAAATTTCCCCTTCCCAAAGTGCAAATTCCCAGGCTGACCTTGGCAAAGTCTCGGGAGATTTCCCTTCCCCGGCAGCCGTCGCCTTCGTCGCCCCAGGTCCCGCTGCCGTTCTGGAGAGGCAAAAACAGGGAAGGAGGGAAGAATTCCCGAAGCAAAGCCTTCAGGACACTTCCAGGAGGTTTGGACACGTGGATTTTGAGGCACAAACACCTGGAAAAGCAGCTGCTGGCTTGGCAAAGGTGATAAGGAAGGTGGGGAGGGGCAGATTTGTGCTTTTATCACAATTTCCCGGGATGTCTCCTGCAAAATGGGAAGCGGAGTTTCAGCTCCCAGCCACATTCCCTGCCCTCCTGAAGGGAAGGATCTCAATTCCTTCATGGCTCTGATGGGATGAGCTCCAGCACCCCCAGAAATGTTGCTTTTTCTCCCTGTGCCCAGATGTTTTCCAAAGGTGCCACCTTCCCTTCCCAGCCTCCAGGTGACACCCAGCACGCCTGGCAGAGCCCTGCCACCCTCCCCTGCTTCCCTGGGAAAGCAGGAGCAGCAGGAAGGGAATAATGATCCCCCTGGAGAGCTGCTCGCTGCCCTGGCTCCCACGAGGAGAAACGGAAAGCTCGGCTTTGCTGGATTAAGGCTCAGTAGAAGGATTAAGTCTGGTTAGGCCCTTGTTCCACCTGGGAAATCTCCCCAGCCTGGAATGGGCTCCAAGGGCTGGGAAACAGCAGCTCCAGCTGGATGGAAGGGCAGGATGATCCCAAAATAAACCCAAGCATCCTGAAAACACCAATGCTGTAAAGTCCTGGGCCAGAAAAAGGAAGGAGGAGCCAAATCCACTCTGACAAAAACATGGAGAGAAAAGGTCCCAGCACCCTAAAAGTACCTCCTGGGAATTCTGAAATAAATCTGAAATAAATCAGCAGCTCCAGGTGAACCCAAAATAAACCCAAGCATCCTGAGAACACCAACTCTGTAAAGTCCCGGTCCAGAAAAAGGAAGGAAGAGCCAAATCCACCCTGACAAAAACATGGAGAGAAAAGGTCCCAGCACCCTAAAAGTACCTCCTGGGAATTCTGAAATAAATCTGAAATAAACCAGCAGCTCCAGGTGATCCCAAAATAAACCCAAGCATCCTGAGAACACCAACTCTGTAGGAAGGAGGAGCCAAATCCACCCTGACAAAAACATGGAGAGAAAAGGTCCCAGCACCCCAAAATCAGCCCCTGGGAATTCTGGAATAAACCTGAAATAAACCAGCACCTCCAGATGTATGGAATGCCAGGATGATTCCAAAATAAATCCAAGCATCCCAAAAAACACCAACTCCATAAAGTCCCAGTCAGGTGAGTGCTGGAAAAAGGAAAAGCCAAATCCACCCCACAAAAACCCATGGAGAGAAAAGGTCCCAGCATGGCAAAATCACCCCAAAAGGGAATTCTGGAGGTGCCCCAGCACCCAAAATAAACCAGCAGCTCCAGGTGATCCCCAAATAAATCCAAGCATCCTGAAAAACACCAACTCCATAAATTCCCAGTCCAGAAAAAGGAAGGAAGAGCCAAATCCACCCTGCAAAATTCATGGAGAGAAAAGGTCCCAGCACCCCTGGAAAGCACCTCCTGGGAATTCTGGAATAAACCCAAAATAAACCAGAGCTCCAGGTGATCCCAAAATGAACCCAAGCATCCTGAGAACACCAATGCTGTAAAGTCCCAGTCCAGAAAAAGGAAGGAGGAGCCAAATCCACCCTGACAAACACACAGAGAGAAAAAGTCCCAGCACCCCAAAATCACTCCAAAAGGGAACTCTGGAGGTGCCCCAGCACCCAAAATAAACCAGCAGCTCCAGGTGATCCCAAAATAAACCCAAGCATCCTGAGAACACCAACTCTGTAAAGATCCAGTCCAGAAAAAGAAGGAGGAGCCCAAACCCGCCCCACAAATCCACCCTGACAAACCCATGGAGAGAGAAGGTCCCAGCACCCCAAAATCACCCCAAAAAGGAGTTCTGGAATAAACCCAAAATAAACCAGCACCTCCAGATGGATGGAAGGGCAGGATGATCCCAAAATAAACCCAAGCATCCTGAGAACATCAACTCTGTAGGAAGGAGGAGCCAAATCCACCCTGCCAAACCCACGGAGAGAGAAGGTCCCAGCACCCCAAAGCCAGCCCAGAAGGGAACTCTGGCAATGCCACAGCCCCCGAATCCCCGGAGCCGCCCGGCTGTGAGGCTCCCATGGAACCAGGGAGATGAAGAGCCCCGTGCCCCACCCTGAGGCCAGGTCTGGTTTGGGGCAGGAATTCCTGCTGGGAAGCCAATCAGCCATCGGCTGGGAGATGTTTAACGGGGATTATTGGCACTCCTGCTGGGGCAGCTGTTTGCTGCACGGGATCAATCCCCAGCTCTCTCCGGGCAGGGATCCCAGGGATCCATCCCAAAGCCCTTTCTCTCCCCCCAGCAGGGATTAAACCCACGGATTTTTGGCTGATTATGGAGCACCCAGCTGCTCCTGAGACCCCACCGGGATCAAACCCATGGAAGGAAAAACAGGCAGCAGGAATTGCCCATCCTGGGCTTCCCACACTCCAGATCTCGGGGGATTTGTGCAGGTTCAGCTTTCTGACCCTTCCCTCTCCCCAATTCCCACTGGGATATAAATCCAGAGGGCAGAAATTGCTTCCAGAGGGGATTCTGGGCATGCTGGGAGCTCATTCTGCTGCGTTTGAGGGCGGGGATGAGAAAGGAGAGGGGTTAAAGGAGACAAACAGCAGAATAATTCCCGGGAATGGAACTCCCAAAGGGCTGGGGGACCCTTTAAAAATGGAACACAACACATTGGGCTCCTTCTCCAGGGAGAGGAAGGGGGATTGGGGCAGGACAAGCAGGATAAATCCACGCCTTCCCACAGCTCCAGGCTGGGCTCTGGGGAGAAGGAGATCCACAGCTCCTGGGGAAAGGAGCTTAGGGGCAGCTGGGGCCACCAGGGCTGGGCCATCTGGCCACCAAGGCAGCAGGGACAGCTCTCACCTGCTGTGACCCGAGCTCAGGGGCTCTGGGCAGACCCAGCACCTCCTGCTGCTGGACACGGCAGGGTCTGGGGACATTCCCCACTGCCAGGGGCCTCCCTGGGCCACTGACACCTCTGGGGCCACCAGGGCCCTCCCTGTGCCACCTCTGGGGCCACCAGGGCCCTACCTGTGCCACCAGAGCCCTCCCTGTGCCACTGACACCTCTGGGGCCACCAGGGCCCTTCCTGTGCCACCTCTGCAGGCACCAGAGTCGTCCCTGTGCCACCTTGGGAGCCACCAGAGCCCTCCCTATGCCACTGATACCTCTGAAGCCACCAGGGCCCTCCCTGTGCCACCTCTGGGGCTACCAGAACCCTTCCCGTGCCACGGACACCTCTGGGGCCACCAGAGCCTTCCCTGTGCCACCTCTGGGGCCACCAGAGTCTTCCCTGTCCCACTGACACCTCTGGGGCCACCAGAGCCCTCCCTGTGCCACTGACACCTCTGGGGCCACCAGAACCCTTCCTGTGCCATCTCTGGGGCCACCAGAGCCTTCCCTGTGCCACTGACACCTTGGGGCCACCACAGCCCCCTGGCCAGCCCCTCCCCAGCACAAAGCCTCCCTCCAGCCCTATTTTGGGATTACTCCCCAGCCACCTGGAATATCTGATTAGAGGCCAGCTCAGATGTCCAGAGCAATTTCAGCTCCCAACCCCACGCCACAGCTAACCCTGAGCAGATGGAGGAGGAGGAGGAGGAGGAGGTGACAAACACTTCCAAGGATAAAAACCTTCCAGAAAACTGGAATAAGAACTCCAGCCGTGAAACCCAGACTCATCCTGCACCTCCTCGCTTCGGACAGAGGCTTCAGGCCAGGAATCTGCTGGAATTCCCACCTGAAGGCCCAAGGAAACCCCTCCCCTGTCAATGAAAAGGGACAGGGGGAGCAGCAATTTCAGGATTACCAGGGAATCCACAGAAATTCCTCCTGTGGGCAGAGCTGAGCCTTAGGAAGTGAACCAGATGCTGCCAGAAAGAAAAACAGATAAAGATCTGGGCTGCTGCTGCTGCTGCCCCGAGCTGCAAGTTCTCAGGCATTAATTACTGCCCACAGCAGCTCCCCTGGAATGGGAACCAACCCTTCCTGATCACAGAGCTCCACTCAGCTTCAAAGGCAGCCCCGGGAAACATCCGAGGGATTTCAGGAATGGCAGCGAAGGGAAGGGAAGGGATGAGGTTGAACTCAGTAATTGNGAGGAGGAGGTGACAAACACTTCCAAGGATAAAAACCTTCCAGAAAACTGGAATAAGAACTCCAGCCGTGAAACCCAGACTCATCCTGCACCTCCTCGCTTCGGACAGAGGCTTCAGGCCAGGAATCTGCTGGAATTCCCACCTGAAGGCCCAAGGAAACCCCTCCCCTGTCAATGAAAAGGGACAGGGGGAGCAGCAATTTCAGGATTACCAGGGAATCCACAGAAATTCCTCCTGTGGGCAGAGCTGAGCCTTAGGAAGTGAACCAGATGCTGCCAGAAAGAAAAACAGATAAAGATCTGGGCTGCTGCTGCTGCTGCCCCGAGCTGCAAGTTCTCAGGCATTAATTACTGCCCACAGCAGCTCCCCTGGAATGGGAACCAACCCTTCCTGATCACAGAGCTCCACTCAGCTTCAAAGGCAGCCCCGGGAAACATCCGAGGGATTTCAGGAATGGCAGCGAAGGGAAGGGAAGGGATGAGGTTGAACTCAGTAATTGCTTTTTTTTTATTAAGTTCCTTTTACATGTTCTCATGAGCAAACAGGATCCCTCATCCTCATCCTCCTCATTTTATCCTCCTCCTCCTCATTTCATCCTCCTCCTCCTCATCTTCCACCTCATCTCATCCTCCTCCTCCTCATCACCAGTCCTCATTTCTCACTGCCCTGAGGAAAATCTGGGCTCTCTGTTCCTAAAGACTCCAAGGAATCAGCCAAACCCTGCTGGATTTGGGATGGGAGGAGGAATTTTCAGTGCCAGCCCAAAGCCAAGAACATAAGTGTAAGGAAATCAACCCTTCCCTGCCTTCCTGATCACAGAGCTCCAGCCAGCTTCAAAGGCAGCCCTGGAAAACATCTGAGGGATTTCAGGAATGGCAGCGAAGGGAAGGGATGAGCTTGAAGCCATTAATTGCCTTTTTTTTTATTAAGTTCCTTTTACCTGTTCTCATGAGCANAGCAGCAATTTCAGGATTACCAGGGAATCCACAGAAATTCCTCCTGTGGGCAGAGCTGAGCCTTAGGAAGTGAACCAGATGCTGCCAGAAAGAAAAACAGATAAAGATCTGGGCTGCTGCTGCTGCTGCCCCGAGCTGCAAGTTCTCAGGCATTAATTACTGCCCACAGCAGCTCCCCTGGAATGGGAACCAACCCTTCCTGATCACAGAGCTCCACTCAGCTTCAAAGGCAGCCCCGGGAAACATCCGAGGGATTTCAGGAATGGCAGCGAAGGGAAGGGAAGGGATGAGGTTGAACTCAGTAATTGCTTTTTTTTTATTAAGTTCCTTTTACATGTTCTCATGAGCAAACAGGATCCCTCATCCTCATCCTCCTTCTTTTATCCTCCTCCTCCTCATTTCATCCTCCTCCTCCTCATCTTCCACCTCATCTCATCCTCCTCCTCCTCATCACCATTCCTCATTTCTCACTTCCCTGAGGAAAATCTGGGCTCTCTGTTCCCAAAAACTCCGAGGAATCAGCCAAACCCTGCTGGATTTGGGATGGGAGGAGGAATTTTCAGTGCCAGCCCAAAGTCAAGAACACAAGTGGGAGGGAACAGCACATTCCAGCTCCTTCTGCAGCTCCAGCCTGAATTCCTGGGAGCTGGCACTGCGGGAGACAAGCTGCCACTGTTCCTGTAAATAAAGTGTATAAACCCTAAATAAACCCTACAACGAGCTCGGGGTTTAACGAGCTCCTTTTCCTGCCTCTGCATCCAGCACAGCTGGATCCACCCAAGCCACCCACGGAATTTTGGAGAAGAGCTGGGAGAACCCTCATTCCAGGGGATTTCCAGGAGGAGCAGCGAGTGGCAAAGGGAGAAGAAAAACCAGGTGTTTATTTCTCAGCTGGCAACGAGGAACCTCCTCCCAAAACGCAGCACAAAAATGAAAACATCCCATGACATGAGAAAGGAGCTGAAAATCCAACCCTGAAACAAAACCCTGGGGTGAAATCCCCCCCTTTTTTCCCCCTCCTGGATTTAGGGGAGGCAGGCAATCCCAGCACTCCAGGCACATATTTGAGGAGATGGAATCCCAGCCACTCGTTCCTGGGGCTGCAGCAAAGGGCTCAGTAATTATTTTAAGCTGACTTATCTTCATAAACGCCGTGACCCCTGGCAAGGTTTAGGTCAGGATTTTTTCAGCCCTGGCTGCTCATTTCTGGTGGGACATCCCCAAAAAACGGGGCACAAAAATTCCCAGTGGAATTTCCGGTGCCTTTGCTCCGTGGAAAAAGGCACCAAGCAGCAGCTGAGGCCTGGAAATTTGGATTTATTTCCACATTCCTGATGGAAATGCTGGTGCTGGTGCTTGGTGGGGTGAGAGGAAGCAGCACCAAGCTGTGTTTTCCTACTCAGTTTTCCCAGGAATTCTGGCATTCCCAAGCAACGTGAGCACCCAGCACCCACCAAACCCAACCCCTGGAATTAAAACCTCATTTTTCCCCCAAAACCAGCCCTTTTCCAGGAGCTGGGATGGATTTCAGGGCATTGCAGAGGGTTGGAGGAGCAAACAGAGCAATTCCTCCTCCTGGATAAGCTCCTCCATTCCCCTGTGCTGACAAAATTCCCTGTTATCATCCCAAAATCCAGCTCTTTTCCCCACAGCCTTGTCCTACAATTATTCATTTCTTGGGATGGGACTGAATTGGTTTTCCTGGTGGCTCCCAGATTTCTGCCATCTCTTCCAAAGGGACATTTTCCCACCCTTGAAGGAAAGAAATAAAGTGATTTTTTTCCCCCCAATTTCCAGGAGCACCAGGAATTCTGCATGCTGGGAATGTTCCTGGAGCAGGGCACTGGGTTGAAAAAAAAAAGCTAAAAAAGAAAACATTAATTCAGGAATAATTTTGGAAAATTTATCCTGGATTTTCTGCCTGTTAAGGACAGAGAGCAAAGGGAAAAGCTCATCCCTTTTAAATATGCCTTGACCTTAAAGATTCCAGGGAATCAAGTGGGACAAAACTTTGGGATCTATCCATGTTCTCCCACTGTTTTCCAGAGCTTTCCCCTTGCTCTTCCTTTCTAACCCACTCCTGAGCTTGGTGTCCATGGATTCCTCCCCATTCCTAGCAACA
>VZTZ01018477.1:784265-874560 GCA_013400955.1 Drymodes brunneopygia | reverse complement strand
CTATTGTAACCTAAGACATATGGCATAACATATTCTTTTAGATATTGGTCATTAGGTACAGAAACCTATTTTTCAATTTCTATTTTGTGCTTTGAAAAAGGGGGCAATTGATGGTAAATAGTCTTTTGACTGCATACATAGGCAAATTTTTTCATCTCTCTTCTCTGATTAGTATCTGGAGAACAGTTATGTGACCTTCATTTTTGGGGAGTCTTGGAATTTTAGACATCCTTTGTGAATTTTGTGTGTAGAGCAATTTCAGGATTACTTCAAGTTCCTCTAGTGTAGCCTTTGAAAACTAGGTGTGATAGTTACTCCAAGGCAAGAAAGCAACACAGTATTGGTGAGAATTTAAAAGTAAACCAATTCCTAGTGTAGGTATATGTTGTGCTGCAGGATTTTTTTGGATGGTATTAACAACATGACACTAAACCCCAAATACTTAACTTAGAGCAGAGCTCTTTATTTCTGCCACTATGCCAAGGACATGAGTGATAATGCCTTGGGAAATTAGCAGCCCAGTACCTATGCTTTCCAGGGATCATAAGTTGTAATCATGTGTCTCAACTTATCTTCAGAAAAGAGGGGAAGAAACCATTTATTTGTCCTCTGGGACCATTTTCTCCAGGCACTCAAAATCATGCCTTTTTCACATATTCTGCTGACATAGCACATTAGCAGTATCTGATGACATGACTAGATTTTTCTTTCCCTAAGCACAGAAAGTATTGATATTGGGGTTTTATCTGATTTTCAGAAATTAATGCTCCTGAGAAGAATGGGCTACTGTGAGGAAAAAAACTAAATCTAAAGCTGAAACCTTCATAAATAGTATATATTGTTAGAAAAATGACGAAAAAAATTAAATCAAAGAGAAGTCATCTAAAAGTAAGGTCTCACATGAAGGTCAAAACCTCTACTGCCAAAGAAGAAATATAAAGTAGTCAGAGCTGGAGGTATAGCCCCAATATTGGAAAGCCCCACCTTCTCATTCTCAGAAACCCACTCCTGGATATATACAGAAAGTGCTCTGTACTCTACTTGCTATCATATAACCTACTATGCTGTTGTATGTATGATCTGTAAGGTTAAGTTCATGATCCTTTACAAAGGATCAGTTTGCCTTTAAAATCAGGCAAAATTTTGTGAAGCTTCACTTGTAACCCTGTATTTCACTTAGGCTTCAATAATCCTTGATATCAAAGGGTAATGTTTTATGTGTTACATTTACAGCCACAGTTGTCATCAGTTCTTCAGCACATGGATTAAATAGGAGAAAGGATGATGTGGTATGTATAATTTTGTCTCTAAAATCGCTGTTGTGGATTTTCCAATGAGAATTGGAAGTAGTGGTTTTATGGAATGAAAGGGATATGTACACAAGTATCCCTGAAATACAAAGTGTTGTCTTGTCTCACCTACCAATCAGGAGTATTGGTGAAAAGCAACCCCAAACTCCCATTTGGAAGAGCTAGCTCAGTTTACCTTTGGGTGCACAGTGTAAAGCAGTATTTGAAAGCTGCATTTAAAAGTGGGTATCGCTAGAAAATGAGGATAACATGAAAAGATACCTTTCTGAAGAACAGGTGGCAGCTGTTTTATTCTGCTCACCCTAAGGTGCTGTTGAATTATTTTATCACCCATTTTAATGGTTAAGTATAAATTTTTATAAGTTTGTGACAATAATCATCCAGCATTATGTCTCTGCTGAAAATGTATTTTAGAGAAAAACTAGGGAAGAAGACTCCTTTTTTCGAATTCTCTGTCTCTGTACAATGCTGAACATCACATCCTATGTTCATCCATGCCCAAAACCTGTGTGAGTGAAATTTCAGAGCTACTGAAATAAAAGGTAAGACTAATGTTGGTGGGAGAATTTGAGCAGTCCTAACCACATTACAAAAAGCCATGAGAATGTTGCCCTCTCCCAAATCATCTGATAGACAAGTGAACTGTGGCAAAAGGGGATCAAACAGGGAATTTTATCTGAAAGTAGCACAGAAATCAGTGTCTGTAATTGCATAAACCACAGTAAGCTTGGAAGGCCAGGATGTCAGCTGTGTATATTCTTTGAAAAGAAATTAGCTCACAGATTTTAAGGCACATTTGCGACTCTGCATGACCTTCTTGTACCAGCTTCTGCCTAACTGGCAACAGAAATCTAGACTGCAAACAGCAGCCTGAGGTCTTCATTTGTTTTGCAGTAACCTAGATTTTAAAAAAAAAAAGCCCAAACTGCTCTGATGTTCTTCTGATAACATGGATGATTCAGAGCTTCTGCCTAAATACTGAGGACAAGACAATACTTCTTTAACTTCACATGCCTGGGTAGAGCTAGTTGTGCAGTCTTCCTTATGATTCATGGAGAGAAGTGTCCAGCACTGGGGTATGACTCATGGTCAGGTGTGTATCCTAGGATGAGATAAACTCTACTTTGATGTGCCTGTGTCTGCTTATTGGTTATAAAGGTGCTCTAGGCAGCTATCTCAGATGTAATTTTGTGTTCAGTAGACTTCTAAAGGTGAATGAGAATGAGTTGTATCTTTAAACCTGACTTAAATCCATTTCTAAGTGCTTGCTGTGACCTTGTATTTCTGTTTTATCCTCATTTTTGTTGATTAGACCAGTATATTACAGCAGAGCATGAAAGCTTTACACAGTAACTTTGGAAACAGCCAGAAATGCAACATAAATCTTGTGTGTTTTTGTATTGTAGTACTTTCCTCCTTCCACTGCAGCTTGTATAAAACAGAAAATAACATGACTTTTAATATTTCAGTTTCCACTTAACACTCCTGTAACATTCTAAATACTTCTAAGACTGTCATAGTAAGGATGCCATCCCAGGAATTGCTGTACCTCTGGATATTAATCACTGCTGAATAGTGCTATCTTAAGATCCTTCCGAGTCCATTCATTCCTACAACCCAGCTTGCTGACATCTTTGAATTTAGTAACAATAGACTTTCTCTTGCATTATTTAGATGATTAATGAAAATCTCCCACAATACTGAGCAGACTAATGTGGAGCCTTGTTAACCATGTAGCAGTACTGTGACTATCAGTTTCACACCCTTTGCAGGATTTGATCTTGGTTGCCCCATATCCTTGTGAAAATTCAACATGGCTTTCCACTATTCACAGGGCATAAAATTCTGCTAAAGATGCACATTACTTTGATTTCATGTGACTTATTCATAGAAGGAACCTCTCCTAGCTATGACTTATTTTTTGTGTTATCTTCGCACTTACAATATTTTTAATTTTAATGCTTCTCTAGGGATTTATCTTAATCAGAAGTTCCCCAAATCTTTCCTTACACCCTTTGTAAAGATATGTGCTATGGGTTTTTTCCTAGATATTTTGTTTTCCCATGAGCTCCTAGAGATAGTAATTTAATTGTTGTACTTCAGCCAGGTTTTTAAGTATTTTTACATGAAATTTGTCTAAATGGAACAGCCGGAGAATATTTAATTTAGCTGAGTTATTTTATGTCTCTTTAATGCTGAATTTCCGTGCTATTAGCATAGCCTCTTCTAAAACTAAGCAATTATCATGGATAATATCTTTTTTTTATATGTTTTATTTAAAATTCCTCCTTTCTGGTACCATATGTCAGTTATTTCCTGTCTTGAGTAATGAACTCATGGTATATCTATTTTTTTTTTTTTTTTATTATTAATAATGAAGGAGGGAAATAAACTGTTTACTGTGTCTGGGAAAGGTACAAATGGGCCTAAATTTCAGTAAGGAGAGTTCAGATTAAATGCTAGTAATTTTTTTCAATGATAAAGGCACTGAATACATGGAAAAGATTGTCTAGTAGGGCTCTGGAGCTACCTCTCATTGTGTGCCTTTGAAAACAGGCTGGTCAAATTCTCTTCTGGGTTTTTGTTTCCTTTGTTTTTTGGGGCTTTTTTGTAATGGCAGAGGAATGGATTATTTACTGAAGTTCTTTTTCTGTGGTTCTATAAAAGCTAATCTAATTTTTCTAGTGAAAAATCAGGCTGTAGATATTGTGAATACAAATTGGGAGCTGTAGGTTGTATTTGCTGCTTTGTATTCTTCAGACAACACCGTGCAAAAAGCAGCCAGTTTGTCCATCTGCCGCTCGTATGACACTCCTCTGGCTGCTGAAGGCAATGTCAGCTTACCTAACATAGAGAATTCTCCTGGGGTGGCCCACATATCGTAGAACAGATAGTCTGAAGCTGCAGAGAAGTTGAGATCTGAGAAAGGACAGGAGAGGCAAAACTCACAAGAAAAGTGCAGAGACTTGTAAAATGTTTATACTTGTGACCTTCACAGATTTGCTTTGGTTCCCAAAAACCTCTCACATGAGACCTTCTTCTCAGATCTCTTGAGCAGGAGACAATGAAAAGGTCACATTAGTCCCCTTTCAGCCTTCCTTCTGCTATAGGCTGATAATAAAATGATGTTTTCCAGACATTTTAATCCAAATCTGCCTATTATCGGCAACATTTTTAATCTTGGCAAAACCTTCTGCAATTATTGCTGTATAAAGTATTTGCTTTTGGTAATGTCTTCATTCTACAGCTTGACTATGTATGGAGATATAGACCTAGTTCTGCCACGTTTGTGTTGACATGGCTGTAGAGAAGAACAGCTTTTTCTTTTATTAACCCATATTTTTGTCATGGTATGTGAGACTGAAACAGAGCTCTTCCTTGTGGATACCCACAGGGAAAGGAGGACATAAGGAACTACTACTTCATTTTACTCTTTCAGAGCTTAGACTTAATTACAGCCTTTCCAATAGGACAAAGGGAGAAGAGCAGTCAGGGCTGTGGCTTTGCAATGCTGAGCTGCCCAGTAGAGCATGCTGTTCCCTTGAAAACATGGTAACAATATTCTTCCCCATTCCACCTTTGCCATGGAACTCGGTATCTTAATTTCAGGTTCAGCAGACAACTGTGGCTCAACATGCCTGCATTAACTTTTTCTTAAAATTGAGGTTATCGCATTCATCAGGTTTGATCAATCCTGAATGAATTGGGATGCATTCTGAAATATCTTCTATGCTTTTAGTGACTGACATTGTTGCAGTAGGAACTAGCCCCATGCATCTTCAAGTATCATTTAGAAATCTGGTATGCTTTTGTGTGTTTCAAATAGCAGAAGTCCATAAGGAAGACTAAAACAAAGAAGGAAAAAACTGGCATATGGGAGCCCTGTCTCTCCTGTAAGACACTGAATTGTCAGGAAAAGACAACTATTTTTGTGTCATTTTGTATGACTCCTCATCAACTCTTGGAATACTTTTTCACAGTCTTTAATCTTTTAGAAATTCAACTGAATTCCTCTCATAATTAACTGTCAATCATATAAAGCATCACAGAATTTATTTTTTATGTTAAACCTTTTTTGAAAAAGGGTGAATATTTGGATGGATGAGAGTATTAGGGTTCATAATATTTAATTATTATCTTAATACATATTTAAAAGATTTAAGTAAAATTTTGATGGGGCACACATGAAACATTTAAGTAAAGTTTGAATGGGGTAGAGAAATTGGATGAGTAAGCATGTATCAGCCTGAAACCTCTTCTTATAGAACAGATTTCCCTTATTCCAGAGGTATCCACCATTATCATAACAATTGCTTACCATTCTGTGCTCTTAAGTGTGATGTGATTATTTACTGCTTGAGCATTCAGAAACCACAGAGGCTCATTCTGCCTTTGAACAGACATTCATATCTTTATAACTTTCTGGGTCAGAGGGAAGAAGGACAGAGGGAACAGCGAATAAAAGTATTTATTTTATGCAAGTCATCTATAAACTCTGTCATGTAAATAAAATCTAGGACTCTTGAGTTTTTTGAATGGTTATTTATCAGTGGCTTAATGGTGCAAGGACATGCCAACCCTTTTGAAATCTTTTCAATGTGCATAGTGGCTGTTTTGCCTAACAATGTAGCTTATTTGTTTTTTTTTCATTTATTTTTGATCTATGACTGTCATTGTAATGCTGTTTTGTATTACTTTTTTTTCTGTAAATACACTATGCATTTTTCCATAGCAAAAGCATAGTGTATCAATTAAGATACTATCTTAGCACTGTATAGCGTGTAGTCTAAACACGTCTCTGAAGAAAAGCAGTCTGTTCATTTTGAGAACCAAATCAAATTTGTTGTTTTCCCTCAGTTCTCCAAGACTTCAGTCCAGACTGCATATCTGTGCCACATGCAATGGTGGAACAGTAGCTGTACAAGAAGATAAATAGCAGAAGCTATAAATTAGAAGAATTAAGAAGCTGTGGGAAGAGCGTCTCCAAGTATTGCGGTCTCTCTCTTACAGGCAAGCAGAAAAGGACTGAGGCACATTCCAGAAACGTTGTGTGGACTGTAGAGAGTTTCAGGTTACATTTGTCTGCTTCCCTGTACACCTGGGGTGTGCCAGGGCCCTGAGGGCACTAATGGTCCTGACTGGTGTTTCTCTGTGCCTGAGCTGTGCTGTGTGTGTCTGAGCAGAATTCTGTCTGCTGCTCTTCCCATTTTGTCACTTGGATTTCCCAGCTTGACACCAGACCTGATTTGCTACCTTGCCCTTGTCTGGTGCCTGCTGGTCTGCTGGTGAATTGCGCTGTTCTCACCCACCTTGCTCTTCTTGCCCGCTGTGGATCTGTGCCACAGTGAGGGGGACCCTGCCCGTGCTATGATCCTCCTGGCTCCTGGAGGTGGTTGTGTCTCATGGACTGGCTGCACAGCCCTTTCACCACTCCTGTGTGACCCCCAGATCCTGCAGGGAGCTATGGCTAGAGTATGGGGGTAGCTTGCAGCAGGGCTGCCCTCTTTAACATCCTGTGCACCTTCTTCAGCTAATTTTGGGTGAGATCATGGGATTTGATCAGTTGCCTGCAGCCAACTTTTCTGCCTTCGCAGTGCCCAAACCAATGGATATTAGCTGCTCAGCAGAAACAACTTAACAGCCCTTAGAGATGGCCCTAGACTGAGCCACCCTCTGCAATGCAGCTGGTCAGTGTCCCCGTGCTCCATGAGTCTGATGTCCTGTTCAGTCCTTTAGTGCAGCTTTCTGGGGCCTGTATTCGTGTCACTCTGTCTAAAGATGTCTTCCTGGAGCTCTAGCAAGGCAGTCACTTGGCTGCTGACAGCATTCATGAAGCTGGATGTGGAACCTGCATCCCTGTAATTGCTGGAAATTGTTGCTTTGCGCTACAAGCCCCTATTTTTCATTTTGATACAGGCATCCTTGCTCAGCTATATAATATCATTATATATATGAAGATAATTTCTTGTTTCCCAAAAGTGGTCTGTTTTTTTCTCATCGGTGAGACATTTGCTTTAAAGGTTAAGCTGCAAAGCAGAAAGATAATTGTCTTTACATTTCTTCACTCATGATTGATTTTATTCATAAACCTTTGTGACTTCTGTTCTTAATGTGCTCATTCCTGGCATGAAATAAAACTGTTTACTTTAGAAATTGCATAGTATGGATAAAGCTGTCCAGCCATTAAGTTTGCTCAGATACAGCTGGCTTTAAACACAGAAAACAAAGATAGTTGATTACTTGATCAGATTGAAATATCTTAATTTTTAAGATAGTTATTAAGTTACAAGAGCACTTGTTACATGTCTTTCCATCCTTAAAAAAATAATCTTTACAGTTCACGTCTTGATTTTTTTATGGATTCATTTCACCAGTACTGTCTCTGTTTCTTTGAACTTTCTAAAAAGAGATTTGCCTAAATGAGGAAAAGTAAGTTCCTTTTAGCACTGTACAGAATTTGAAAATAAGTGGTCAAACTTGAATTTATTAACTTTGGGAGCACATGGTAGTGCTTTGCAAGCTATTTTGATGTACTAGGCAGGCTTCCTTGGCATTTCCAAGAAATTAATAGCTTAAGACTGTAGGCTAGTATCAACTTCTATTGTGTTGTCATGGGACATTTTTTATTTATTTTAGTCCAACACAAAAATATGAACATCTATTATCCAGCTGAGTCTGTGAGGGCCACTGGCTGTGACATTGCATTTTTCATAAAGCTGATCAGTAATTGTGGTTCACAATGAAGTGTTTCAAATTAAAAGGATACTGGTTCGTCATTTTTATATTGCTGTTCTGTGTAGTGATAAAGTTTATTAATACTTGGAAAAGATAGATTTAGACTGTGATTTTATTCCTATAAAAATCAAAGTTAACATTCCTCCACAAGTTCATCCTGTCCCAGTAAATGGGTGTGTGGGAGGATTCTTCATCACATGCTTGTGCAAAACTGTGCAGTGTGACATATCCTTTGATAATAAGTGCAAACTACAAAGTAAAAATATTACATAAAAACTTGTGCTATATTTTATTAATATTAATATGTTTAACTAAGTCTGTGTTTCAGGATTGCGGTCCAGTAACTGATTTAAATAATGTCAAGTAGTGCATTCTGTGACTAATGCTGACTGTTGGTAGGGTTGGATTTTCTTGTTTGTTTGTATTCTAGCAAATAACTCCTTATTTCTCCTGTGTGACTCTTTCTCTATGCTTTTCTCTCTCAGTGCTGAAGGAATTTGCTCCTTCTAGTCCAGGACAGAGACTGAACAGCTGCAGTGAGGAGGAAGGAACTTACTGTGTGTACATTAATGTTCGGCATATGGCATGGCAGAAATCACTGAAAAACACGTACTGGAAAGTTATGAAAAAACTTTGTTTATAGGTGACAGGACTGGAATCTGAATACACTCTACTCTTCTGTTTTTATGATGGCCCTTAATGACATCCCTTTAAGTCTTAGTAGCCCCTGCCTCAAATCACCCTCCTTTGTTGCACGGCAAATGTTGCACATACGTCGTAGTCTCTATTTGTAGCATCAGGATAAAGATCTAGATTTTTTCCTTTTTTAAATCTGAAATATTGTGGTTGGAAGGTATGGATCACTGTGTTTCTGTAACAAAGTTGGGTGGAGAAAGGCCAAAAAAGCCTTTTCATTTTCTGTCTGTCCTATTTTTCTCTTTCACTAGTATTTAAGGGCAATGCATACAATTGAAAAAGTAGCAATGTTGTCTGTAAGAAGGTTGATGACTTTGTCCATTAATAGCAAAGGGTGCAATGGGAGCTTCCCCTCCGAGTTGCAAAATAGATTGCCATTCTGTGCCAAGAAGATTCAGCATGGGGCTCTCACTTTTTATAGAATATTGATTGCCTGGTAGAATGTGCTTTTACCTTTGTCCATGTTTTTTACCTGTCCAGGTACAGGTAAAGTTTCTGGGAACCTCCAGAAGTGGTAACTGTTTGTGGACTAAATTATCTCATGCTAGTATTGGAGTATGCTGAAGCTCACTAGGTGGGTATCATGCCCTCTTATCAGCTCACCTCAGATAGATCATCGCTTGACATCTCTTAAAATCTGTGTCAGTTCCTGTCTGTTTCCTTTCCTCCCAGCATCTTGTCAAACTGCCCTATAAAAGGTTGTGGACTTTTGCTAATGGTCTGGCAATTCTTTCTATAAGGCATTGTCTTCTCAGTCAGCAGTTTTTAAATGCCAGCTTGTGGTTGCAGTGGACTCTCTGGCTTCTCATCCTTCAAGCAATTATGTCCTTCCCCTCACCTTTCCTGCAACCTCTTTCTACAGCTGGTTGATGACAGATCATTCATATCTACCAATCTGGATTACTTTTCCAGTTTTCCAGACAATATGCTTCTCCTATAGTGCATCCAGCAAATGTTGCTGCTGAGCCAATCATAGGTACATGACCTGCTCATTCTGAAACTTCTGACAGCATTTGTTATTGAAAGTTCTCTAACCAGGACAGAAGAGCTGGTTTTTATTTTATGCAGATAAAAAGTAAATGTTGATATAATACATACTATATAAAGACATAAAAATAGATAAATAGATGAAAACCCTATCTATCTCTCAGATTTATCATCTTCATTCAAAATAACTTGTACAGCTCCTCCAAAAAGTCAGGGTTTCTCTCTGAACTATGAGAGTCCTGTACAGACATAGGATCAACTAGACCTCTGCATTGTCATCTTCATTACCTTAGAAATAACCATGGAACCACTTTATGCTTTTTTGTAGGAAGACTACGTAGAATTTTGTGAAACAGCTACTCCCAGAACAGTTTTTGCTCAATGTTACCGTCTGTACTCTTAGTTAACCTTATTTCAGAACCAAATTCAGGCATGTCTCAGGATTTCATGTTGCAGCTCAAAGTGAGGGCTGATTCATGTACAGATGCCACTTTTAACCACATAAACTCTAGATTTGTTCATGCTGGACAAATACAGTGCTCTTCTCAACCATTCTATCAGTGAGTTCAAGAACAGGATGCTGAGGATTTCAGTTTTGTCTTAAACAACTGATGCATCTTTTCGTGATAAAGAAGTGGAGATACTTTTTCAGAACAGGGAAAACTTTTGGTGCTGCTACATTACTCATTGAAAGGGATCGTACCTTTTTTTTCCATCTTACATTGATGTGCATTTTTTGCCACGCAAGTCTTGGATAACGAGCGTCTTCCCTCCAGTTGCATCTCTACCAGTGTACAACAAGGAACGTGGCTTTTTCTGGATGTGATTGAGTGAATCAAGGGGCAATTAATCTACAATAGGTTACCTAGTAAAGGTAGGAATTTAGGTACCAGCAAGAGGGTATCAATTTTAGGCTGGTGTTGATACTCTGCCACAGTCAGTGATGGAGTGAGGTACTCAGCAGTGATTCACTTGACCGACATGTCTGCTGCAGGATGAGTGAGCTGCTGTCTGAAACTCTCTGGCTGTGCTGCTTAGCCCCTTCTTGACTACAGAGGAAACCCAGACACCTGCATTTGGAGATGAATTCCACACTTGGAGTTCAGCTGGGAGTGCATAGTCTTTCTGTCCTTGCTTCCAGGTCAGTTTCTGTGTTTTCTCTGAGGCCTGCTTAACACAAAATTCAATATAAAAATCCTCAATCCAGGCAGAGAGCTACAGTTGCATTCACAGAGTTGTGATTGTGTTAACGTACTCAGAGGCGGTAATCATGCTATTGCTTAGCAAACTGGAGTGGTGTAGAACTCCCACTGTCTGCATCTCGTTCAAGTTGTGGCATGAATGATGTGCCAACGAGAGAGCTGGTACGGGAAAGGCTGATGTGCAGCCCTGAGACACTTCTGAACATGCAGTTGCTCTTCCTGGATTTGACATCAGAGACTGAAGTGCACGTAGTGCTTTGGATGCCTTGGAGATTAAGTTTCAACTGAGTGGAAAACAGATAAGGCACAATTCTGGAGTCTAGTTGCTTTCCATTTTGCTTTAGCCCCACTTTATGTACTTACATTTTTTTTATTTACCTCCAGAAATATGAATCTGCAGTAACTAGATTTGTTATTAAGCATTTCAGTAGCAACACCTTTCTGAAACGTGTTCTTCAATTTTTTTCCACTATTAATAACTTATATAACTTATGTAACTTATATATATAATATAATAATTATTTTACAGTTATGTCACACCGTTACTTCAGAAAGTATTTCTTCAACCTGTGTTAATTTAAGAAAATAGTGAAAAACAAGGGATCTTTAAATTGTTGTCTTTCATCTCAGTTTTATAGAGCATAGTGCACTTTTTCTTTCAATTCTCATGTTCTCACTGCTGCCCTTCATGGGCTTTTTCCTTCCTTGTGATGCTGTCACACTTCACGTTCTCTACTTATTTATTTGTTTATATGTGGTTTTTTTTATTATTTGGCTAATATTTGCTTTTGATGCTTTTAATTAAGGTTCCACTTTTGTGTTGCTCTTACAAACATTTTTTTTTTTTTTACCTGGAGGAACTATAGCTCATTTACTGTCATTTCCTTACTAGGTTTTTTTTCAGACGGTTATTTCTCCAAAAAACCAAAGGCATGTGTTAGCACATATTGCTATTCACATTATTCAATCTAGTGAGCATTATTATTGTCAGCTATTGATGAAATCCTCTTTGTAAATAGTTCTTCTGGATAGACTTGGCATGATGAGGTACTGTCTAATTGTGATGCAGATTTTGATCCTTAATACTGCTTGCTCTGTTCAGCTGACTTAGATCATCATAATTTTTAAAGTGATTAATTGAATTAAATAATTTACAATTGTATATCATCAGCATTTTTTTCTGCCTTGCTGTTTGGCCTCTTTTTTGCTGTGTATTATAGCCATAATCACCAAAACACCTACTGAGATGATAGATGGGCACAAGACCCCAGTCACTCCAGAGGAAATAATTGTTGGTTATTTTTTTCTCCTGGGTTTCTTTTTGTGTTTGTAAATTTTGGGGTTTTTTGCCCTGCTGGATATAACTGGTTATGTGACGTGGACAGTATCTTGCCCAAAGTTGATTTTAGGTTCGGTTTGGGAATGGGATTACTGTGTGTTCTCTGGGCAGAAGGACTTCTGCTTGACAGTAGCTGACAGCCTGGTGGTAAATTCCAGCTCCCTTTTACAGACAACCTCTTTGTGGGAAAGAGACCATGGTAGTTTTGAGTGTATGACTTCTCTGACAAACACACATTTAGTTTAGCTTTACAAAAATATGCTTGGATATGTAAATTAAGGCTGCTTGAAGCCAACTGTAAGCTGCTCTCTGGATGTTATGCAAGGTTTACGCAGTGATTGCTGAGCATTTCCACAGAAGGGTAGCAATTACCACCACAACCCTTACATTAGATGACACATACACAAATAGTGAAATCCTGGAAGAGAAAAATAAACCTAGTCTGAACAATACCCACAGATTAAAACTACTGTGAGCAATGCGTAATGAGGGGATCAGGGAAAATGAGGTGCTAAACCTTTAACCTAAAGGATGAGTGAAGACAGCTGCTGAAAGGGGACAGATGTCTGCAAGTTTAGGGTGCAAAAGAAAAACATGCTTCACCTGAGAGATGATGGATCATTCCTGGTGGGTGCTCCTCTTGTAGGAGAAGTACATTTCTGGTCAGATTTAGAGGTGAAAAATGACAGAATGGATAGGATTGGGACTGGCTGGAAACAGTCCCTCACCTGCACCCATGTGCTTCCCTAAAATTCCTTACCTTAATTGAAGAAGACTGAGAAGGAAGGGAATGGGGCCCACAAGGACATCACAAACTGAGCTAGGTTAGCTAAATCTGGAACCCATCTTCTTGTATCTATTGGTCTGTGTATGCTAGCAGACTTCCAAGGAAGGGCTGAGGAAAGGTCTGAGCTGGAAACAGGAGGGTTCTTTGATCCAAGTGAGTAAGCTGGGTGCAAAACCAGCTTATTCCCTTCATGAGCACCTAAGATGAGTTTTTATTACTGTGTCTGAAGTACTAGCTGTGCTTTTGTTCAGTGCGTGGAACAACATGTTTTACTCCTCTTAGTGGCTGTTATTTGACTTCTTTCCAGATGTCTCCTTGAACTTCACTGCTTTTCCATTTCAGTTGTAAATACACTTCAGGGAAGCTATTGTTTTCTGGTGATGTTAGGGACAAGAAGGCAGAGGAAAATGTGGATATTCCCAGTTAACACTCATTCCCCTTTTTCAGTGTCTTTTTGTCTTTTTTGTTTAAAGCTATAATTTAATGACAAACAGGTTTTGATCTGGGAGCAGATACAGACCTTTCAGTTTTCAGTAGTACTGAGCACAAAACTCTGTGTGCAAGACAAGAAGGGAAAAGGAGACAAAGAGGGCGGGACAGGAAAGATACTCTGCAGCTGAGAGATACTGGTACAACTAAACCAACTCTAAAGATTCTGTAGTGCTGCCTTTTCTGAGTGTTCATGACATGAGAAGTACAGAGAAAGAAGAGAATTATGAGACATGTTGAATTCTACTTTAATTCCAAACACAAAACCTATTTTACTTCAAATATATTGTCTAGCAATTTCATCACTACTTTTTTTTTCACTTTTCCTTACATCTGCATTAATGCAGAGTAGTTTACCTTCTTAAAGCTGTAATTTTCATATCTGCTGTTTCTTGGGAGAATAGGGAAAAACCTTTACCTAGGTTTTGCCTGGTAAATTCAATGAATTTTACATAGCATATATAAATCTGCATAGGTTATTTTATTAGTGATTTTGTGTTCTATTAAAATTATTAACAAATAGATTTTGTGCATTTTAAGTGAACTGTTATTTTATTGAATGCAGTAGTAGCAGTCATTTAGGATACTACTTAGAGATTTTGACAATTCAGCATCATAGAGGAATTAATAAAAACTAATAGGTAGGACTGAGCAGGACTGACAGAAGAATGCAAAATGATATTCAATATTTGAACACACTAAACAAATTCTAGTCATGTGGGGTTTTAAATTTACTTTTCTACCTCTTACCGAAAATTGGTTAAAACCCCTTTTTATCTGCATCAGACAAGTTATACAGAGGAGGAATGAACTGCCATGGAGCTTGCTAAGACCTTTTACATTTTAATTTGAATTTTACAACTAATTTATTTTTTAGCTCAATGGATATTTTCAGGTGAAAATAAGTTTTGATTGCTGATGAAGTTAACACATTTCAGTATGTCTGTTATTAAACATAATTCCATGTGTAAGTATAGACATGAAAAATACAAATCAGATTTATTTTCTATATTCCCCTCAGTTTTTTTAAAAGGTAATTCTCTATTTAACAACTGAATTTGAAAGCAAGCAGAACTTATCTCTGTTAACTACTGATTTTCTTTACGGTTTTTCTGGGTACATTTATAGGAAAACGGAGAGAAATTAATCAGAAAGGGTTGGATTAGACTTGAAATAGTCTTCCTTCAGTCATAATATGCACTTAGAAATTATGTAAAATGGAGGGGCTCTAAATGTGACAGTAGGAAACAGGATACAGAAATTTAAACAGTAAGTCTTTTTCTGGTTTCCTTCTCAGAAGACTCTAATTCTGAACTACTTACAATGACTGATTTAAATATAGATATTTTAAATAGTCTCACATCAGCCACTGAAAGCCTTGGAAGGTCTGACTTGTGCTTAGCCTTTTGCAGAAGATACAAACCAGTCCAGTGAGCCAGCTGAAATAAAGGGATGAACAGAAGACATGGTCAGTAAGGAAACTGGACAATGCAAGTGTTGCCAGCTCATCTCAGAAGGGTTCTCATCTGGCTGAGGAGTCCTGCTCTCATTTGCTGACTGGATAAAGATGCTGCTGCATCTAGTTTGCAATCCCAAAACTTGCCATCACCTCTTGTGACTTGGTGAAATGTGTGTACACAGCATTTTTCAGTTCATTTCATGGTCTGGTATCTTAGCACAAACCACACCTTCATTAGTGCTTTAAGCTGATATTCTGCACTGTGAGCTGGAATAATTAAGTCATGCATTTCCATCTGCTACAGTGTGCTAACCTCTACAGAAGAATGACATGGGGAGTTGGAATGGTGATAGATTAAAACTGCTAGATTTGTCAAAGTTCATCTGTCAGAACCCCACTTCATTAGTCTAAATTGCTCTATTCTTAAACCCCACGCCCCAACAACAACATAAAAACCACCACCAAAAACCCACAAAGTATCATCCATCCCCCCTCCATGTGTCTGTTCAATTAAGTAATTAAAATGTTTTATTTAAATGGAGCTTGATATTACATATTTATATGAGATGTCATCAGCAAAAAGCAGAGTGCAGCCTGGAGAAGAGAAGGTTCCATGGTCACCTTACAGCACCTTCCAATACCTAAAGTACCTACATGAAAGCTGGAGAGAGAGTTTTTACAAGGGCATGTAGTGATAGAACAAGAGGGAATGGCTTCAAATTGAATTAGATTAGATATTAGGAAGAAATTCTTTACTGTAAGGGTAGTGAGGTACTGGCACAAGTTGCCCAAAGAAGCTGTGGCTACCCCATCCCTGAAAGTGTTCAAGGTCAGGTTGCATGGGACTCTGAGCAACCTGATAGTGGAGAGTGTCCTTGCCCATGGCAGTGGTTTGGAACTGGATTATCTTTATGGTCCCTTTCAACCTAGGCCATTTTATGATTTTTTGATTCTGTGATTCTATGATTAGACCTGATGACCTGAAAATGCTCCTAAGGATGGTTGGAAGAGTCAATGTCACTTGTATAATCAGATTTTCTGTTTCATTTATACTTGATGGTTACTTGCATGCAGGTTTATTTTTGGGCCTTATGAATGGTTTCTCCCTTTCAAGTGTCAGCTTGTTAGAATTAACACCATATGCAGTTTCCACTTCTGTTTTATAAGAATTGTCTGCCAGATGCTTTTTAAGGTTCCTGAGCCACCCAAACTTTACCACTTGCACACGTGTAGCCCAGCTTTTCTTTCATATCTCACAAAACTTTCTTCAGCAGGTCCTTTTCACTTCTACTGGCAAGTGTAGTCAGAAAAATTAGATGGTCCCCAGATGGCCTTTTTTTATAGTGCAGCAAAAACACAAACCCCATAACTAAGGTAGCTCTAGAAAGAGTGCATCAAGAAACTCATGTTTACAGCCCTGCATCAGAGAGAGAGAGACAGAGAGAGCAATTTGAAGTGTGCTGTGTTGGTGGCCAGGACTTCCTATCACCCTCAGCCAGGGTGCAGCTGGACCAGCTACCTGTTTTATCCTTCTCCAAGAGTGGCCTTTCCCCTGACTAGTTAGCATCTTAGACCTTTCATGAAAAATGTAAGCCAAATAACAGGTTGAACTGAAAAAACATCTATGAGCGTCTGTGGTGGCTGAGTAGATGCTCCAGTCTCTCTCTCTGGCCCCAGTGGAGCCTGAGCATCCATTTGCTTTCATGTTCTGCTGAAACAGTCAAACTGGAGCTGCCAAATTCTGCCGGGGGAAAAATCCATGGCAAAATGGATGCTCACCTCAGTGGGAATCTGTGCAACAGGCAGGGAGGGAAAGAAGGTGTAAAGCAAAAATAAGAGGATGGTAGGAGGAAGAAAATGTAAGTCATGTTTCAAACAGTTCTTTTGGGAAGCTGATGATTTTGGTAGTTTCTGAAAGCATTTAGAGCAGCAAAGTGCTTTGCAGTTTATTTCAAGATATGAACTCAACTAAATGACCAGCCTATTCATGGGGTCTCACTTTAACCACATCTCACTGATATTTTCCAGAGAACACTTTTGTGTTCTCTCTGTAGAAAGATTTTGCATTGACTTATTTTCAACAATATTCCCTTGTAATGACAAAGATGTCTGTTCCTCCTGTTTCATAAATCAAATGCCATTATTTTCTTTCTCACTCGTGCCTGTGAATCTAATATTTAAAATGGTCTAATTCTCCTCACAGTGAGACAAATAGGCTCTAGGAAATGGACAAAAATGACTAAACCTTGTAATCTTGCAAAGTAGTTCTATTTTTCTTCAAAAACTTCTGCCAACAAAAGCTAAACCCAAAATGTCTGTACTGACTTTCCTATTTTTTAATGTTGGGAACCATAACTGGAACTTTGTATGAATAGTGATTAATTCATAAGATGTAGTGTATGGTTTGAAGCACAGGTGTCATGGGTTAAAAAAGACTGGAAACCCTTCTTTATTGCATGATATTCCAAAAGGTCTGCATGAATAAATTTATTGTAGATATCAAAGTACCTTGGCTGGAAAAAAGTCTTTACAGCTGTGTTTAGAGAGAGTTAAAATAATACTGCCCATCTGTGCTGTACTTTGATGTAATTTGACCAGTTAGTAAAACTGAAAGTACATTATTAGAAACATACCACTACTACTGTACAACTTTTCCATAAATACCCAGGACTGTTTATATTGATAAGATATTGCATTAACTTTTCTTCATAAAACTTAAAAAACAATCCCCCTCATTCTCTCAGTCTCCTTCATAGAATAAGATAGGTCTGTAAGTTTGAGTTGGATGTGGATGCCTCTTTCCTCCCTTTTTTTTTTTTTCCATTTTGTTTTCCTTTTACTTGCTGGATACTTGGTGGATAAGTGTGAAAATATTTAGCCCCCCCTTCCCAAAAAAACTTCTTATCCTCCCTTATACTGAAACATGCAGAATTGTTTTAAACAAGTTCCTTGCAGAGTACCTTTCTTTTATGGTCCTGTTGTAGCTCTGTGAGGTGTACATCAAAATCAGGCAGGTTTTGAAAGACACTCCTTCTCAGCTGCTCTGTTCTGAGAGAGTAAAGCTATTGTGCTCTTGTCACACTTTAAAAAAAAGGCTGAATCACTAGTTGAGACTTCTGAAAGGTAAACCTGAAAATGTGTGGGAGATAAGTATGTATGTATTCATGCAGTGTTTATGTGTGGTGGTTTACTTTTGGGACATTTTGTTGTTGTTTTGGTTTGTTTTAGACTCCATCAGCTTGGACTTGTGGTTAGCTCATTTATCTGCAGAATTAGAAAGCAAGTCATATTTCGGGGAAGTGCAATTTTAATGGCATGATATGCAAGGTCTAACAAAATTCAAAAGTACAAATCAGGACTCATTAAGGAAAGATTTACATATGTTTGTGGCAGCCTTGCAGATTAAGGAGAGCTTGCTGTGTTTTTGTTGGTTATTGGCATGAAGGCATTCATTAGTCAGCTTGGATGTCAGGGTTGAAAACAAAAAGATACACTTTGGGACCTAAAGGAAAATGCTCTTGTATAAAGGAAAAGTAGTTGGGGAAGGTTATTTGTTTCTCAAGGCAGGAAAATTCATATAGAAATTATACCTCTTGATTGTGCTCCTAGCACAAAGATTTGGCAAATTGTGTTGCTGTGTGTGTAACCAATGCACAACCATAAATAAACAGGTATGCAGTGACCGTTTTAAACAACAGCTATGAGCTGAGTGTATACATAATATTCCATATAACAAGGGAAAAGAAAATAGTGCTTCTGATTTCGTCAACTGAGGCAGAATAGTAAAGTCAACTAATATTGCGGCACATGATCAGCATTGATCAGCTTTTCTTACAATACAAGATTTTTTTTTAAAGACCTCTGTTTAAACGACAAATTGATAAAGGTCCCCTTAATTATTCTTACTAAAACTTAAAATCAAACCTCAAGACTAAGAACTACTGCCACAGAGGCCATTGGGGAAAGATACTGCTTGAGGCATACTTGCCAAAAGCCTACATTTCTTTTTAAAGAATTTCCTGGAATTTCACAAAAGTAGTAAGGACATGCAGTAAACTTAAAAGTTTAAATTCTTTTATTCTTTTCTCTCTGTGTGGCTGGGGAATCACAACCAATCATGCTTTTATTTTTAACTCTGATACATTTGCTGCTCTTACAATTGTTGTAACTTATTGTAATGCTATTTTACGTAACCAGACCAAAAGGTATCCCTTCATGATCTCACAGAAGTGTCCTCATCAGGCTGCCCCTGTTGTCTTAGGAAATACTTTCTTTCTGCAAAAACTTTCTGCTTTTTTTTTCTTCCTTGATTTGTCACTTGCAGCTTATCTCTCTTCAAAGACACATTCTGTAACAGAATAAAGCCAATTTCTGATGATCTTTTACGAAAAGGGAAAATAAAGGTAGATTAGGCTGAAATGCAGAGAGCTTTGAGAAATGATACAAAATCACACAAAAGCTACAAGCATCAGAAATGCTATTTCCCTCTTTTCCCCATGAGAATCTCTCCTAAAACAAAATAAGAAAAATCTTACATATATATTGCTTTTTAACTTGGTCTAAGCTGAGAAGAACTATTCTATTTTCAGTTCTCCATTAGAGAGCAAAGATACTAATCTATGTTTAGAACCGTGGTTTGCATTCATATTAACTTACAATTCTGGAATAAGCTCACAGGATAACAACCTTTTGAGCTGACACCCAGATGTGGGATCTTGGCAGGTATCAGGACAACAAGACCAGAGTTTCTAGCTTCCTCCAATTCTTATGGTTTTTACTTCAAAATAGCTTACATTCCATTATTATATCCTGTGTAAGGCTGTAGCAAGTGTAGTAGAGAGTCAGGAGCCTGCAGAACCCTGCCTACATTATTCCTTGTGTGTTTCTTATCCTCAGGTGTTCCCAAGAGAGAATTAGGTTGACATGACTGCATGGAAAGTTTTTTCAGTACCAGGGTTATTTCTAAGTATTCTGGTAGCTTTTTGTAATCTTTTTATTGTGGAACATACACTCTGTGTCCCTGAGCTGCTCTTCTGTGATGGGCAAATTCACGCAAGGATCATGATAAATTTTAACAGAGTTGTTCCTTTTAATGAACATTCATCTGCATGAGTAAGGATTGCATATTCAGGACTTTAAATTTGTGCAATTTCTATCAGTAAAGATCCGCTTTAGCCTGGTTCCTCCTAACACAATATTAGCAATTTGAAAAAGTGAAGGATGTAAAAATCTGGAGATTATTAACAGGAAAGATGTTTTGAACAGAAGTAAAAAAGTCACACATTTCCACTAGCACTAATTACTAGTAAAATATTGTTAGAGATAAAGCCTAATTTTAAATTCTGGGTGCAGAATAATTGTCTTGCTGTTTTAGGGAAAAAGAGACAAAGTGCATCTATAAAATCCAACTGCAAATGTTTTCCTGTGCTGCCTCATTGATTCACAATGTCTTGCCGTGCATCCTTTATGATTAGGGACTTACCAACTGTGTGGGTCACAGCTTTATTCTCAGCTTTGGTTAATTCCTCTCTGCTGAGGGCCCCGAGTGTGCTGTACAGCAAATATCCTTGGGCTCTTCAAGTCTGAGAGATTTCTGCAGCAGCTCTGTGAGTTCACATTATAGTCTTTAGGAAAACATAATCAGTATATCTGCTGGGGAATTTAGTTTTACTTTTTTGTGTGATTCCACCATGTCTTGAAACTTTTGACTGCACCATAAAAAATATTAGGTGAATGGTAGCTGAAGACATTGGCAGCTATTTGTGTTTCTGTTGGATCTTTCCTCCCAGAGAAGTGTTAGAGGGAGTTAACTTTGGACTGCGTAGTGAGCTCACTGGTTGAATGCTACTGCTAAAATCATCAGCAATAAAGAGGCCAAATTCACAAACCCCATATTGTTAACAGGCCATTAAACCTGACAGGAGCCATATTTATCCTTTTTTGCCTCTGCTGTTTCAGACTCTCTACAAGTGAATGGCACCCTGACATGATTTAGGCTGCTGTTGTACAAATCTAATTTAATCTTTAGCCTTTCACTTTCCAGGTCCCTTTCTCTTCCCATTCTTGCTGCTACCTAGACCATTGCCACCACAATGGAATACTGTTGCTCCATTAATTATGTAGTGGTTTGGGGTTTTTTGATTTTTGTTTGGTTTTTTTTTGGTGACACTTGTCTGAACTGTTCCATGAAAATTGTCTGTTTTAAAAATAACCAATCAATCACTCTCCATTCTTTGGGACAGACTGCATTCTGCACTGTTTTTTGCTGAAGCCATAATAATAGCAGTTTCTTCCTTTTTTGTGTTTTTGAATGTAAAAGATTCTTGCTAAGGCATGATGCAGATCTGGATGATAAAATGTAACTTGTTCTGTTATGTGCAACAACTCTCTCATCATAGGGCACATATGTACTCAAGGTTCATGCTGCTCTCCATCAGGGATTTATGTAGTACTGAAAATTATAATTATGGATTCTGTGGTGTTCTAGTTAATTTTCCTAAAGGCAGAAGTTAAATGCCTGTTTATCATTTAGCTTGAAATATCAGATCATGTTGGTGCAGCGTTAGTATAGTGTCACTAATACAGATCATCCCAGTTATTGGTTTATCAAAAAGAAGAGGAAAGCTGTTACAGTTTGATAACTTCTCTCCTTTTTCACTTGTATTGCATTGTCTGGTGCCAGTCACCTCTCCTCACATGAGGCTACTGCCTACATACATGAAGAGCTAAATTAATAGCCTTATTAAAATTCCCAAAGCTGTAATAAGAATTTGAAAATATAAGTCTAAGTCAACTAAATGTTTTGATAGTAACTGTACAGGAAAATGAGTTCCTTCACTGACAGAAATACCTGATTTTGGTTGAGATTGTAGAAGGTTACTGTACTTTATTTTGTGTAAGGTGTTTAGAAACAATGTGTTTTGATCAGACAGAGGGGGAAAACAAAGATATCAACAAAAAGAAAACAAAGACATCAACAGCAACAAAAGAAAAGGTAAAAAAATCCCTTTATACTTAAAACAAACATTTTATACTTACATACAATAGCAAAGAATTGCTCTTCTCAAGGAATGGTCATGACGTTTGTTGTTCACGTTGTCTCAACCTATCAAAATGTGTGTATGAGCAGGCTTCTTTTTAGAGTTGTATTTGACTTCAGCACCAAAGATAATTCTCTTATTAATTAGTATTCTATCTTCTGTTGGCTAAATGATTACCTCGTTTCTCATTCTAGTTAATCTGTACACTCAGTCTTTTTCTTTTGAGTTTCTGGGTTTCTTGGGTCAGTGGTCTGTGAGCTGGTGATTGCAATCTCACCCTGCCAGAATTACCTTTTACCCAGACAGAGCTGATTTCAGCAGAGTTGCTGAGTTGGTTTTGTTAATTTCTTCATTGTCTTGGGAGTTCTGCCAAATGACCTTATGGCCTGTACATTCTGCATTCTGTGTGTCCACTATCAGTGGTACATCCTTCTCCCTGAGCTTTGTCAACCTTCCCCTAGGTCTGAGATCACTGAAGCATGTCAAGCCCTAAACCTTAACAAGGCAATTCTACTGTCATGTTGTTTATCTTTCTAACACTGGACATTCAATCCCTGCTGAGACTGGGACAGAGTGGGAAGGGGAGGATGCTGCCTCTCCTGCAGGTCTTGCAGCACAACCAAATCACTCACCATGGGCTGAGGGCTGCTGCCTCAGCCATTGGCAGGGTTTTGCTATTCTTGGAGATGAGCTCTGACCAATTTGCTGACAGTATTCCCAAGGGAAAGCTGCTCAGTGTAAAATGTGGGACAATGCCCCTCTTTCTTAATCCTGTCTTCCAAAGGTGACTGCCCATGACTGTTCTGAAAATTGATGCAATTGTGTTTGAAAAGCATGGACTTTGGTGAAGTAAATAGAAGTTGTTTTCTTGTGCTTTTCTTTGTTTTCTTCTGCTGTACTGGTCTGTGGGGCACTAGTCCCACTATTAACCAGAAAATTTTATCCTCGAGCATCTTCAGACTAGACCAGAGGGGATGTTGGCAACTCCAGCTGAGTTTGCATCTGGTCCAGGCTTCTCTCCTGCCATGAAGCAATTTAAGTGGCTTCCTGTGAGTCATTACCCGAGGTGAATTGATATGTACTTCTGTAAGTGTTAGAATTAATGAAGATTGGTCTCTGAAGGATTTGTGTCTTATGAGTACATCCTCTGATGTCTACTGGAGTACAAACACCAGATGAAACTCCTTGTGCAATTGAGGTCCTGAAAATCTCTGTCTGTGCAGATTGTTTGCTAAGGATCATTGCATGTTATAGATTGTCCTTTAGTGGAGGCCTCTTTTTCTTTCCAGTTTTCTATTTCTATGAAACTAAAGGATATAATGGCATTGGAGATTTTTATCCTCCTGTTTAATGTGTTTGAAATTGGCTAGTAGGTTCAAAGATAACTGGGGAATGGAATGGCAAATTCTGACATGCAGACATAGTGTAATTGAATGAGATTTGTTTCTTCAAGAAGCTGGATCAGAAAGAGGTGAGAAAGGTTTCCAGCAGAAAGACTGCCTAAACTGTGAGGACCAGAGGGCTGGAGTATGAGGCTGCTTGTATAGAGAAGCTAAGCTCAAATTAAAAAGTAAGCTTTAACCCTGCACAGCCTAAGATTTCATTGACAGAGCAGATTTGGAATGACAGGGACTTATTACTGAAGCTTTACTGACACAACAGAAGTTGGGACACTCTGAACATAACATTTAATGTACTCGTAACTGGCAGTTACATCTCAGGAAGGAGTGCTTGGAGTTGTCATGACTGCCTTCACAGTTCTCTGAAATCCATTAGCTCATTTTGAAGCAGAGGCCAAAAAAAGAGGTTTTTAAAAATATAAAAATCTTGGCCATCATCAAGAATGATTTTGAAGACAAAATGGACTGCACTGGTTTGCTGCTGTGCAAGACCTTCATGCACTTACATCTTGAGTACTGCATGCAGTTTTGGCCTCCTGACCCAAAGGAGGATAAAGCACCACTTCATAAGGAACAGAGGGAAAGGCAACAGAAATGCTAAAGTGGATGAAACAGACTGTGGAAGGACTTAGAAAGATCCAGGTTTCTTCAGTTTGGAGCAAAGGCTGAGTTGTGAGGTCACCAAACAATGCACCGTCACAAAAGCAACACATAAGAGTTATTGGAAGCGTCATTCATCAACTTCAAATGCAAGAAGTGAAGGACACTAGACAAAAGTAGCAGTAGATAGATTTCAAGCACTCAAAAGAAAGCATTTTGCACTGAAGGTCACAAACTTTTGGCATTTACTAGTAGAGGAAGCAGTGGAGATGGATAGTATCAGTAGGTTCAAGAAAGTTGCTTGAATTTATGAGCAGCAGCTCTGTAGATGTATAGTAGCACAGGGGAGGTTAGCACTGCCCACCATTTCTAATTGATGGACTCTGGAGGCTGGAAGAGGGCATAGATTGTAGAAAGAGCATCATTTACTGCTCTGTTGCAGAGGCAACACTGGGCTTGATGAACCAGTGTTCTGAACTGTTGGCACATCCCTTAAGTTCTTGTAGTGTCCTGAGCTCACATGTAAGGTAAAAACCAGACTGTAGGTTTGAAGTGATGGTGTGTGAAACCACAGTTAAATTCCCTAAATTTTATCTGGTCTGTGTCAAAGGCAATAATCTGTTGACCCTAAATGTCAGTTTGGCATGATCGTGAAGCAAAGAGGCAACAATTGAAACCATGTTAGAATTATTGCTCAAAGAATGGATTAAAGATTTTTCCCAGTCTGCCTTTGCATATTTTTCTGAGCTGCATGTTGAACTGTGGTTAATGATGGAACTAAATGCTGAAGACAAATGTTGGTGAAAATTTTCTTTCACAGTGAAACCTGTGGATTTGCTTAACCATACACTGTTAACTGGATTTTCTTCTTTGACAGCGAAACACCCTCTGTTTCACCACTGTGCTATGGGATTGTTTAGTTTAATGATGAAGTGCGTAGAGTAAAGTGACTGGTTTGAGCGAGATGAGATTATTGTATTCGTACCTGGTAAGCAAAATTAGCACAATGCATTTTGTGTGTGTAATCATAATACTTTCACCTCAAAGTAAAAATGCTTGATGGTTTGGGGTGGCAACTATTTCTGAAGCAACCCTTGAAGTATTTCCTAAGTGGTATTACAAGAAGTAGCAGCAAAATAAGAATTAATTTCTAATCTAAGCACTGAAATAAAATAAGAAAATAAATTTAAAAAAAAAATCTGTGTTCTTACATTATGGCTCTCCAGGTGGTTTTATTTTCTCAAAGACTGCAAGAATAACAACTGAAAAAACCTTCTTTGTATATGTTGTACATTGCAAGGTGTTGCTTTGACTGTCTTACATCATACTAGTTATTTTATGGTTTTTCATCAAAATGAGTTTTTTATCATCTTCAATGGACACAGTAAGGTGCATTTAAAATAACACAAAATCTTAAAACACTTTGGGAACTTCAGTGGATACAAGTCTGTAAGTATTTATTGTCTGAAACTTTGAACATTCTTTGGGCTCAAGAAAGTCTTTCGTCTTCTTACATAACCAGGTACTTCACATGTGTTGAGCATTTTTTGTCCTACTCACTGAAACTTTACATGGAGTAAATCAAGTCTTGGAAAAACATGTTCTTTCAGAAGCAGCTGTTTTCTCTGCAAATGTCAGTCCTCCAACTGTTCTTCACTATCTATCTGTCCATTTTAGGGCCAAACTAAGCTGGCTTTACACTGACTGGTTCTTAATGCTATGAATCATTCATTATAATGGGATGTTGCTACAGTAAATAAGGATACAGATCAGAAAGGAAGCATATGGTTATTGGTCTATTTTCATTTTTTAAATGTATGTGTCTCCTACAAGTAAAGCAAAGAATATGAACAAAGAAAGACTGAGATGTGGCAATATTAAAAAATCATCCTGTATAAAGGATGCTTCACAAAATAATTGGGAGGGGGGAAGGGAGATAAATAATTTAATTGTAACAAGTGATTTTAAAATATTTCTGGTGAAAGAACCTGCAAATCTAGTGGTATCATGAAGACTAAGTGGTTAACCTTGTCTCTGAGACGACATAAAACAAAATAAGACAAAAAGAGAACACCAACAGGCAGAGGACAAAGAAGATTGAGGACTGAGAGCTGAGAGGACTTCAGCTCTGGAGGGAACAGTGCCAAGCACTAGTTCCTACTGCTAGACCAGCCTGAAAGTCTGCAAAGAACAGCAAGTTCCTTACTTTCCCTGAGATACCAGGATCATACTGGATCCTGACATGCCTGTTGCCTTTATGATTTTCCTTAAATCCTATGAGAAACCAAGAGAAACATATTTACTGTCAAGGCCAAACTTCTTTTGCTCCCGACTTTTACATCAGCAGTGAGAATAAATCTTCTGAGTCCTTCAGAGACTAGTGCAGAGGCTGTCCCTCTGTCCCTCTCCTGTTGTGGGTATAGCAGTGTGTCAGCAAGCACAGCAGGGCACCTGAATGGTCCATCATAAGTGTGACCTAAGGTTTTCAGAAGTCTGTGCTTGTGTTGAGGGTTGTTGGGAGCTGTGGCCAGGCCCAGGGATGTTGATGGTGGTGATTTCAATGAGAAGTGTGTGTGCTCCAGGCTGGTTCTGTGGGGTTGTCAGGCTGTCTTGGGAGGGCCTGGGAGAGGAGCTGTATGGGACACCAAGTCCCAAGGGTTTTCTCCCCTTGGTGGGTTATTCATGAATGAGCTCTGCTTTTGCCAGACTGGTAAGCTCTGCTACACTGAGGATGAGAGAGATCTAGATGAAGAAGGATTGCAGCAGGGAAAGGAAATCATATTCTCTGCCTGTGGATGACTTTTTGTAGAGTTAATGGTCTCACAGAAACTACTGCTGGCAGGCAGAAAGCAGAACTTAAGTTTGGGTCCCTCAGGATGTGATGAGTGGGGAAGAGGGAAAGCAACCACAGAAATGGCAGGCAGCAAAGTAAATGAAGAGCCATGCTGGGACATTGCTCTAGCAGTTTATGGAAAATAGCAGGAGAATACATACAGTCAGTAACCACAAAAAGATGTGAAATAGATGAGGACTGAACACAGATAAGGAGGCTTAAAAACATTAAAAAGAATTTTGGATGAGTGACTTGACTGTACTACATTTTAGATTGCTCAGCTGATAACTAATAAGAAGCAGAGAAACAGATTTTGAAAGTATAAAAGCTCTGCCTAATGGTGAAAGGAAGCAGAGACATAGGCACATGGATAGAGGGAGGGTTAACAGGGGCTAAATTAGGAACAGTAGAGCATGCTCCCAAAATGAGTAAGGAAAAAGGATTGGTAGAGGATGAGACAGGAACAGCAAGAGTGAAAAGACAAGAACAATAATTTAGTGGCTTGATGCTAAAAAGCAGATTGAAGATCTGAACTGGATTAGAATTAGCAGTTTTATAATTGATAAAGCCTTGTTCAGTAAGTAATGCTTCTGATCTGAACTTTCAATAGCATTAATAATTTCTTTTCTTATCCCTGGTATTTTTACTAAGTATTTTATTTGTATTTACTGCACTATTAATGTTGGGCAAGTGTTGCAAAAAGCACGACACTGTCTGTCTGAAGTTAAAGGGATTTTTATGTTTCTCCTTTGATTGCTGTTTTCCTTCTCTCTTCAGTCTTAAAAGCCTCTGATTAGATGTATCCTTCATGCTTTGAAGGTCTGCAAGCTGCCATATGTATTTGTTAGAGACAATAGTCCTCTGACTCTATATGTTCCCATGTTCCTGTCAAAAGGGAACTATCAGGCATGTTAAATATGACTTTGTAGTTTCCCATGGGGACATAGTATCTCAGGGTAGGAAAGGATTTTATCACAAAAAGTAATAGGAATTATGACAAGGGGTGGTTTTACATGTAACGTAAATTAGTTGATTTATCTATTTATTTACTTGTACAGATGAAGTTAAAAGGCAAAATTATTTATTTCTCTACCCATTTCACTGATAGAATCAATTCCTCTGTGAATTAGTGCATCCAGGCATCCAGAAGAACAAGTTATAATCCAAACCCTGTATAATCTACAGATTCTTGAATCCTATTGAATTCAGTTGGCTGTATATAAACTGGAAAGATAAAGTTTTAAAATCATTCCTCTTCATGACAAATTTTCTGCTGAATATCAGTCATCTTGTTTTTTCACTCAGACATTGCATTGGCTTTATGCATGCTGTGGGGCAGACGTGAAAAATTCTATAATTTTTTGTTTGGATTGGTTTTATGGCTACCACCAAAACTTATCCAAATAATCCATTTTTCTTTCATCAATTTTTAAGGGCTGGAAAGCCAGCCTGAGTCCTGAAATTTTGTGTAGTATGAATCTGCATTTTGCAGAACTCTGGCACATCAGATGTGTCTGTGTCTGTTCATTTACGCAGTTACCTTGGCATTGTAATGAGATGAAGATTTTATGTACATGAAAATGCATACAGATGAGTTTTTTGTTCCAAAGACCTACAATGGGTTTTAGGCAGACAAGTGAAACAGAAGTGTTGCCAGAACATATTCCTATGTGAGTCTTTAAGTAATAGACGTGGACAATATCTATTCTTGTGTCCCATGTAGCACCAACACATTGTGATATTTATCAAATATGTATCTGAAAAAAATCTTAGTTTTCCACTTTTCGGTGAAATTCAAATGTAGAACACTAAAAATGATAAAATCAAAGCTGTTATTCAGACTCTAAAAGCTTAAAAAATGTCTAGTGCTTTGGAGGTTTGAGAGAAATGATATCTGAGCTCTCTCTGCTCATATAATCATTTCAGGTTTGGAGGAGAGGAGGAGAAACAGAAAAGGATGAGAAAGTGAAACATGATGTATATGTCCAAGTTAATACTGGTTCTTGAAATGCTCTGTACCTATGTTTTTCTTCTGGGGCTTGAACTCTAAGTTTGAAAGTATAATCAACATGTATTTCAGTCTTAAAATTTGCTGAGAGCATGGAACGTAAAACACAGAAAAAAGGCCATGAGTTGTATGCATTTTTCTGTGGAAGAAACCACTAAGAAGGAAAAACCAAATAGAGAATGCACAGAATGGACAAGCAATAACCCTGATCCAGTGTGTTGCAGGTATCTTCCCCATTCACTTCCCTGTCAAGCAATAGGGGAAAGAAAAACTTACATGAATTCTACTGCCATCACTGTTCAGCTGTAGCCATTGGAGAGCATTAGGAACAGGACTATGGTCTGTGTATCCACGCTGGGGACTGCTGCATGTGTTACTTCACCTCCTCTTTGTCCAGTCTTTGCTCAGCCAACAGGAGAATTTTCAAGATACTGTGAATTGAGTGCCCAGCAGCAAGCAGGCCACTTACTGTGCTGCAAAGTGGAGCTTCAGGAAGGGAAGAGCACTGATGGTAGACATGGTAGACCAAAATGAAAGCTAAGAGGTAAAATCCAGGAAAGATGATTGTGTATTTCTAGAGTTGCATATAAAACAGGTAGTACATTTATCTAACTATGAGATGCATTCAATGGATCCAGTTTTAGGGGCTGATTAATGAAGCACATAAAGTTGGAAGGAGTATTATGGATCTCTTGTCACTGTAGTGCTGTGACATGTTGTATTGGCTTTCTGTAAGTGACAATAAAGATAGGAAAAAGATACCATCTGTAAAGGAAGAAGGTGTCTTGCAGTAATCCTCACTGCTTTTGAAATGGCATTTGGTAAGCCTGGAAAGTCAGAAGCATACCTAAATAGTGTCTCAGAAGAAATGAGCTTGTGGGATTGGATAAAATTTCTTTAGACTCTCCATAAGTTATGCAGGAGTTCATCATTTATATTTCTTAAATTAATTTTACTGGTAGATTTTCGGCACTTTTATGGCTGAGAAACAACAGATAGTATTGGTGTGGTTTAAGCTTAAAAAGAAATGTTTTTGTGAAGATTTCTGGGCTCAACTGTCCCCCAACAAGAAGAAAACATGCTATGATGTAGTGAATCTACTCCTTTTAAATTCTTTCTGTCTAAATTCTCTAGGCCAGAAGCAGGGTATTTTATGTGTCTCTGGAACAGTACTTTTATTTATATTAAAAAGTATTTTCTAGAAATATAATTTTATTCCACCAGAACTACTTCAAAATTTATCTGAATTAGAAAATAATTTAAATGGAAAGCCTGTGAGCTTTCTAGATAGCAAAACCTGAAAGGAAAGAGTGTATTCCTCTATCCTCCTTTTCCTCAGTGATTAGCTCAATCACCTGGGGTATGGAAGGACTGCCTGAGGGGATCTGCAGTTACATTAGAGTGCAGCAGTTGGTGGTTTCAGCGATTTCCCTTGGTTAAATAAGCTAAAATTGGTGCTTTAAGTGCATCTGTTGAAGAGCCAGGAGCTCAGCAGAAGTATGGAGCCCAAGGTACAGGTTATAGGGCACATGAAAGCACTCTGAAATCTGTGTTTAGTGAAGACTGGGAAATAGCAGTCCCGTTCCTCTTTTGGAGTCTTCCAGTCAGAGGCAGTGGCACCTGCCTGGTGGATCCAGTGCCCTTAGAGCTGAGCCCGGTTTCATTTACAGATTGCTCTGGGTGAAACAAAACAGTTCCTTGTTATTATTGTCAGGGTTTGTCAAGGAAATAATTTAGATTTACAGTTTGGACCTAACTGAACTGAGGTGTGTAAAACCTCTGTGCGGGCTAGAGCTTGTTGATTCACCTGTTGCATCAGTTCAGTCACGGGGTCCCACAGGTGAGTGTTGTGTGTCTGGCTCCAAGCTGTTTCCTGGTGCTTGCTGGGGAGTGAGTCACCCCTTGCTGCCCTGCACTGCCAGGATCAACATCCAGCTCGCCATCCTTGACTTTATAGTCCATTTTCCCACACCTTCTGGAACTGAGTTGCCTTATACAGGGTTAACTTGGATATGGCCACACTCACTTTTGAGGTGAATTCTTATAATGCTGGAGTAACTTGAAGTTTTTGTTTCTCTTTAAAAAACAAAGGGTTTGCATTGTTATATAGGTTTGACTTCTAAGCTAGGTACTATTTGAAACAATTTATAAACAAAGAACTTATTAGTTCTAGTCTCTTTTGGTGACTGATTTACAATACATCTTATCAGTACACTTATGTCTGATGACTCTTTAGAATAACAAAATAATATTAGTATTACTTCATGTTTTTGTAGCCAGGCTCATGTTTTACGGTATTACAGAAAGAATGTAAACAAAGCCCTACCTTACACTTGTAACTTTTCTGTTTGGGTGTAAGTGAGAGGAACCTTGGGAAAATTGGCAATGCCACCTTAATTTAGAGATATAAAGCCTGCAAGGTATGAAAGTAGATACATTTTTGCTCTGTGATTAATTTTGGTCCCAAACCTGTGAATTCCCCCATTAAAACTCCATAAATAACTGACCCAAGTAATATATAAAATTGAGCAAGCTCATTTCTCTATGATGACATTGATTTTAGCAGCTTTTTGACATTAAGAAACTATGAATTAAAACCAAAGGGTCTTGCACTCAATTTTCTCCACTTTCTTGTCAAATTTTTGTGTGGTTTAAGTGAAACAAACAAACTGGTTATTTGCTTGCAAGATATACAAAAAGTATATGTGATTTGAGATGAAATGTAAAAAAACCATTCTCTGTTTTGCAGCAATAATACATAACATGATTAAAAACCCATGGGCATTAAAGGAAAGATTTGCACAGACTTTTTGAGGCATTTAGTGAGACCCTTGTGTTGATGGTTAATCTGTGTAGAAATGCAAAGGATAAAATGATTCTTTCCTCAACATGCACAAAGTGAGGAACGAATATTAAAATGTGTGGTGTCCCCTCAGTAACTGTTCTCAGGTATCACGTACACTTCCTTGTCAATAAGGAGACACACAAGGCAACGTTTAAACAGTGTCATGCAACCTTAAACAGCACCAGAACGGCATTTCCTATTCCTCATTATGTTTTAATTAAATATTGATGGACAGTTTGTTTACATCAGGATTTTATTCTGTTAAAAGTAATGCCAGCTTATGACTATTGTTAGTGAAATAGCTGGAGCAGCAAGTTGGTGATTAGTGTCAATTTCTCTGTTGACCCTAGAAACATGATATAAATTAATTTGTACTTGTCAGTTGAACTACTTTGTTGGGCTGGAATAGATTTAGTTTAGCTAAAGCTAGTTGAATAACCCTGAAACATTTTGCTGTATGTACCTTATGTACTTATGAACCTTATATGTGTTGTAAGGACTTGTGTGAACTGTGCTACACAGACAGTACATAATAGAAAAACAAAATCTGCAAACATTATGCAATGCATAGTTTTGGGTACAAGTCTGAGCCCAGGAACAATGCTTTTGATATTCTTAATGCTCTCCTGTCTACTGGTTACACTGCATATTTTAGTTTTTCTCTGACCACCTAATGCATTCCTAACTTTCATGAGATTTGTATCTCAGTTCTTACATTACTGAATGAAATAGAAATAAAAAACATCTAAAATATATTACAGAAAATACAGCTGTACTAGTAGTTAGAACTGTTTGTCCTATATTTTTTTTCATATCTAATTCTCTTCATAATTTTGCAGGAAATAAATCCTGATCTCAATATATTAAGTGGTAGCCCAGAAGAACTTGAAATTAATGATAAAGAGAGAAATCCAAAGCAAACCAGAAGAAACTCTAAAAACATAAAACTACTAATAGAAGCATTTGTCCTGGGCAAATGAAAGTAGTGATATAACTGAGAGTAGCTTGTAGTACAGATTATCGTTCAACTTCCTCTACAATGACATTGCAGACGTTGTTGTACGTGGAAATATTGGTATTGATTGTGTGCTGGGCTAATTAAACATCTTGCTCCATCTTACAAAGTGCACAGTAAATAATGACGAAAGAAAGATGAATTTTTGAAATAGAAGCCCCACTTTCAGTTTGCTGAAGAATTATTTTCTCAGCTAGCGAGGCAAGCACTGTACATCAACCATAATTCTCATAGTCATCAATGAAGCTACTTAAGAAACAATTGCCTGTCCTTCTTTAAATAGCTTCTAAGCTATAGAAGAACAGCTTCTAACAAGCTAATTCACCTTTATAGTTTAGTCTTTCCTCTTAAGTAATGTAATCCTATTGAGCTGGCTAGATGCTAATGGATTCCTTAGATGTCAGATGTGCTATTTGTTGGCACGCCAGGGTGCACAACCAAGAAGATTGCAAAGAACTTCTCTGACATGAGAAGATACTTTGATATTTCGTGTAAGAAGCAAAAAGAAAAAATTAGAATTTGGGAGAGGTTTTGTGGGGTTTTTGTTCCTTTAGTGTTTTTTGTTGGTGGTGGTTAGCTGGATTTTGGGGTTTTTTTTCAAGCTAAGAAAGTAAACGGAAGTAGAAAAAGCATTTATTTGTAAAGAAAGGTGTATTCTGGAGAATTTGAAAGAAGGGTATTAATAAATTGCTGTTATTATCACATAGTGATATTGATTGGAAAGGATCTGTGAAAATCCTTTTTGAAGGTCCAATCCTCAAACAAAGAAGGGAAAACTAAGGTGAGGTTGCTTTTAATAGCTTTGTCTAGCTGAGGTTTCAGTATCTCTAGGGATGGATATTTCACAGCATCTCTGGGTAAGTGTACCAGTGTGTAACTAACCTCATGGTTAGTTTCTTATTGCTTGGTAAGTTCTCTCTGGCTTGGATGCCATGTGTTCCAGCTGCCCACTCATCTTAGTGACCATTTGTCAGGCTTGTTTGCCTCAATATGTCAATGGCTTTCTTGCCCTGGGGAAGCCAAAACTGGACATGGGACTCCTGGTGCAATCTCATAGGTGTTGACTAGAAGGGAGTAATTCCTTCTTTTGCCATTTGGTTGCTAATGCAGCCATGTCCATGTTTGGCCCTCTTCAACACAAGGGCATATTGCTAATTCATCTTCAGCTTGTGAACTTTGCTTTTCTGCAGAGCACTTCCTTAGCCAGCGGGTGTCCAGGCTGAGGTTTATTCTCTCATGGCTGAAGGATTTTTGCTTTCCCATTGGTATATTGATGCTGAGCTTTTTAAGGCTAATGTCAGCCGTATATCCAGTCTTGAGGTGTGTCAAAAGAGCAGCACTGCCCTCAAGGCTGTTGATCACTCCCCTGAGTTTAGTATCTTTTGATGAATAAACCCATTTACACATATGGTTGTTAAGTCATGCTTGCCTGGATGTTCATTTATTTCTCTTGTCTTAGGCTTAGAGCTGTGTATTAAAAGTGTTTCATTCTTTTACTCTGTGTGATGAACCAAAAAAAACCCAAGCCACCAGCCCTCACCACTTTGTTCTTAATGTTCTTCATTAAGCTTCCTTTCTTTAGGTGTCTCTTTTCCTGCCCATCAGGGTAGAGATGATAGATTTAGGAGAAACAATAGTTGTTATTAAGATAACTGCACTGGTTTTCAAGTGATGGCAAGACAAGCACGATAAAGTTGTGCAGGATTTTGAACTGAAAAGAAGAATAAAAATCTGAACCTTTTAATTCTGGGATTCACTATATCCTTTTCAATGGCATTTCAGCTCTGGTTTCAGAACAGGGAAAAAAGCTGGCGGGTACACTGAGTCCTGTTTGCCACAGGTTTGTACACATGAACCATCACTTGGAATAAATCTTGTTAGATAAGTTCAGTCATGGTTGATTTGGGTTTGGGTTTGCTTTTTACTTTTGTCAATGAGCTCTCAATAGATACAAAGGGCTATTTTCACCCTTTCTAATTGAAATATTGTGTTTGCTTTGGTGGGCTTATACAGCATGCTGCCCTTGGGGGACTGGCAGTGGGACTCAGTGGCTGTGCTGGCCTCTGCCAGTTTCTTTGGTTCATTTAGGAGAGAAGGATAAAGGGTAATTTGTTTGTGGGAAAATGTACAGTTTTTATTATCTGACACTGGTTTTCCTTCCCTTTTCTGACAACCATTTGCTTTAAGCAAGCTACGCTACATTATCTCCCACCTCTTGTTCAAGCTGCTCATGCTAATATGCCTGACTGCCTGCAGCTGGTTAGAGGATGCCCACAGGAACCTCACTGCTGGCAGTGGCATGGTGTGCCTGACACAAACCTTTATGTCATGGCCAAAATGGGTCTCTACTCTCCAGCCACCTGCAAGTGCTCAATTCACTTTTAGGTCCATCACTGCAGCTGCTGCAGTCCTTACACCAGTGGTAACTACACCTCTCCTGCTGAAGCTGTTAGTATGTGAGCTAGGGAAATTAAATCAGATGTGGCAGCATGGACTGCACTGTTGGCTTTTACTGCAGTACAGGTGCTCCTTCCAGGTAGTGCACAAACCCTCTGAATTAAGCCCAAAACAAGACAATCTGTAGATGTGAACTTTGTCCCAGCTTGTTAGGAAGAGGTAACTTTTCAACCAGCCTTCTCGCTGCCCCTTTTGAATGATACAGCAGCTGCCCCTGATGGGGCTGCTGGAGATTTGTGTTGCATGGAATATTGTTCAGGTGCTGCACAGGAGGAATCAGCATGCACGAGGAGAAAGCTGTTGCTGAAGCGTTTGTACCCAGTAATCCTGCCTCAACAAATCTGATTTGTACTAACCTGGGTGCTGGGGAACTTCAATTGTGAGAACTTTCCCCAAACGAAGGTGCTTCTCAGATGAGCAAGGACTGAACAGTCCTAAAGCACATGAGCTGATGAGGGGTGTGATTAAACACCTTAACTGCATGGCCAGCAATGTACCATGCCATGTCTTAGCTCTGCTTGCTCATTTAGGTTTCTGTTTGTGTTGTCTTGCTGGGGAACTAATGATGCTTATGTGGTATCATCCTGTTTCATCTGTGCAGGTTATGGCTGGTTCAGAAACTGTGCACCTAAAATATATCCATTGCATCTCCACCTAGTAAACAGACTAGTTTAACAGGAGTTAAACAGGTGACTGCATCCTGTCCTGATAACAGAGATGTGACATCAATTAGCAAGGCACAGCTATTTGCCATTTACTGTGTCAGAGCACAGCCTGTTTGGTAATTGACTTGAGATACTCTTACCGTACTCAACCTTTTTTTTTTAAATTAACTTTAAATTTTCTTTCTTTCTGGAAAGTAGAAAACATAATTTCTCACATTTGAATGTAGTCTTAACTCCGAATCTAATCCTTTCTGTTCAGGTGTCTTGTGTCTGGAGATTCCTAATGATCATGGTAGGCAGATTCTCTCCAGTGTGTCTATTTTAAAACCTATGATCTCAATTCTGATATACATTTTTATTGCAGCCACTGGTACTTTAATCATTACTAATTTTCTAACTACATCATTAACTGGAAAAAATTCCCCAGTTTAAGGTCCTTTACATAATATACCCAAAAAGCTAGCACCTTTCTGCCTCTCAAAAAAAAAAAAAAAAACCTTATACATTCAGTCCTACTTGGTAGTGTTTTATTTGAGTTCAAACTCTGCTTGATTTGAGGATTGACTATTTTATAGGCATAACTTCATGGAGAACAGTGCTACTGCATGAAGCCAATTGGTAAATGTCACAGAGTGGGTATGATTCATAAACAATTTAACAACCACTTTCAACAAAGAATCATTTGAAAAGATACTAGAAATTATATGGTCTAGATCTTCAGAACCAAAGAAAATCTATAACCTTTGTAACTTTTTTGAGTTCTATTTTTAGAGAAAATCTAAATCCAGTATAATTACAGTCATACTTCAGAAAGCTTCATTTTGTAAGTGCTATGTACTGACTTGGCCAAAGCTTTGAAGTGTATCTATCTTAGATTATTAACTTATTAACTGCCTCCCCAAAGACAGTGACCAAAATGGCTTTTAAACCCCAAAGAGCTGACTTTTATTGGACTATTGCTTAGGAAGAACATTTAAACAGACTGGGAAACTGCGAAGACATAGAACAGATTGGAAACAAGAAGAATTCATAAGTAACTCTCCCCTTGCCTGCTGTGCAGACAAACCCTTGCTTTCAGGCTTTACTTCTCTGAGTTTGGTGGTAGAGTTGATTAGAGCATATGTTATGGCATGTCTGCAGTGTTTCAAAAGACTTTTAAAGTTTTTTTTTTTATATTCAAGGTGTCTGATGCTTCACAGCCCTTCTTTTACAGATCCCAATTACTGCAACACTGTACCTGCTTACTGTAACTCTGTACCCACTTTCTTCTTTCTCAGCTCTCCGTTGGATCTTGGAGAGCACTGTCCCTGAATAGAGTCCATTGTTTCTTAAAAAATGCACTCCTTCCTCCCTTTTCCTGCTGAGTTGCCCTGAGACCAGTCAGTTGTTTTTAACTTAGTATGTACATAGTCTGAGAGCAAAAATTAAATAAACAAATCACAGTAAAATTATTAAAAATTAAGATCTCTCTAATACAATATGCAGTTGTAAATTCCTTAGATTTATTCTATTAAAGTTACAGATCCAGCATACTCAAACATTGTATCAATAGGATTCAGATTTTTTCATTTTGACTGACACACAAATGAATGACTATAATATTTTTCATCTCTGATGAATGCTCTGCATTAGACTTATGTGAGCTAAGATTTTAAAAAATCAGTTCAAGGACTTGTGTTTGTGTTCAAAGCTGCACTGACAGACCCCAGTAACTAGAAAGGCAAGTTTACTTTGTTTCCTGCTCATAATGATTTCAAAGCAAAATATATTACCCTCAAAATTCCTGATGGCTTTTGTTCCAATAGAAATTTGTTATATTTTCTAAGTGTGTGTGGTTCCTTATTGCACTGAAATCCATATGTTTGGTTTTGTACAAATTCAAAACACAGCCTCCTACCATCTACTGTGAAGAAAATTAACTATACCCCAGCGAAAATCAGCACACACCTTTACTGCTCTTGCTAATGTTTTAACATTTTCGATGCATTTAAATGCACTGACTTTTGTGGGGGATGTATTTGTTACCTGCATTGTCACTTACCATGCACTACCTGTTTGTTCTTGCCCAAACTTGTGCATTAGTGAGCTGTGTCATTCCAGGGTCAGCTATTTCCACTTCAGGTTTTTATGCACTTTTTTCTGAACAGCACCTTTGTAACAATAATCTGTAGAACTACTAGGAGATAAAAAGAACATGATATTAAGTATTCTATACAAAAGTGGTTAAAATCTATAATTAACTAAGTTTTCTAATTAACGTTTCAGTTATACTTTCAGAATAATATGAAGTTTGGTCATGTTTCTCAAGATGGGTTCTAAAAGGTCATTCTCAAAAACATTTAGTGATACGACTAAATACGAAAATTGTATGTAAATTGCCTAAAATTTCTTGGGGCAAAAATAAGAGAAAGCTCTGGCCAGCTGGTGTTTAAAAAGAAAAAAAGTTTAGATTAAGGGTCTCAAAAAATAAAAAAAAAAGTTAAGAATCTAAAAGCAGACCTCTTAAGTTTGCTTTGGATTTTCAAAATCTCTTTCTTGAAATATATTTTTGCTTCTTGTCATTTGACCTGGGAGATATGGGTACTTATGCATATGTTTATAACCTAAAAAGAAAATTGGAAAAACAGATCAGAAATTCACTGTTGGCCTTTCATTGTCTTTATATTTGAGCTAGCTTAATAAAGTCATGCCAAGTTGAGGTGCAGCACTGTGTGTTTTCAGCATTATTGAAAAAACCTCCACAATGAAAACTGAAGTGGATATAGCAAGCAATATTTTGCTTAAAACTACTGCTGCATTTTCAATATCAATGAAATCTTAAGGTAAATAAGTTTTGATTTGAAGTTCCAGCTTAGATTCTGACAACTGAGCCTATGCACTGCCAATACAGATATCAGGGGATGGATGGTTGTTATCTTGCTTTAGAATTAACTCCCTTCCTTTCACTTTTTCCTCCTCCTTAGTGCTCTTCATGACACCACTGCCAGTTTCAAATGACCCCTTGTCATGTGGAGCTGAACTTTCACCAGAGCATCTCATAAAATAACAACCACAATGGAACTTTAATTCAGTCCTTGGCATTCAACCTGTCATTCCTTGTAAGGTAAATTTGTTCCATTTTGAGGGCAACCTGGAGTGTTTAATCCATATACAGTTGCTGAGCTCAGTTGAATTTACTGTTCAGAAAATACTGTGTAGTTTCATTTGTCAATGAAAGTATGGAACATTCTCTACCATGTAAATATAAATATAAATTCTCTACCACACAGTATTGTCCTGACATAGCATATTAACACTTTATATTTTCTATTTGTGAGACAAATGGAACATGAGACAGCTTAAGAAATATAAACACACTCATTTTAATCATATTTGAACCATAGCAAGTACCACAGTATATTTCTATATCTAAAAAGTACTCATCTTGATAGATGTGTATATCAGGAGTCTGATATGTTTTATTCCATCCTTATATCTAAGGATACATAAAACAATCCTGGGTATACACTCTTTTTTCAAAATACATATCTCTTCCTGGTTTTATATTTTTATGAAGGTTTGAGCAATGAGCCTCGAGGTGATGTGTGACTGTAATCTGGGTTTTGTAAACGTTTGTTCCATTGTAACATGATTCTCCCAGTGTCTTGCAGGCTGAAAGTACACACGTCACAGGGTAAGTGGGTAAATACGTGTTTCAGAATCAAATATGCTCAACTGAAAACAGCCCACAACAGGTCCCAACAAAGTAAGGTTGCATGACCTAGCTGGTTATGTTTGTTAGAGTACGGGAAAAGAATGAGCTATCTCTTAGAAAGCTAAGTCATACTACACAGGAATAAACAAAAGCAGTATTAACTCTGATTTATGTATATGGGGAGCAGACAACTAAGAAAATCTAGAGGGATTTGGTGTAATATTGTTGGGGTTTAATCCCAGACAATGACTAATCCCCTCACAGCTCCTTCACTCCCCATGTCCACTCCCAGAGGGATGGGGGAGAGAGTTGGAAGGGTAAAAGTGAGAAAACCCATGCATAGGGGTAAAGACAGTTTAACAGGTAAAGCAAAGCAAAGCAAAACAAGGAACTCATTCACCTCTTCCCACGGGCAGGCAGGTGTTCAGGCTTTTCCAGGAAAGCAGGGCTCCATCAATCATAACAGTGCCTTGGGATGGCAAATGTTGTTGTTCCATTTACCTTTTTCCTACAGCTTTATACACAAACAAGATGCCATTTGGCATGAAATGTCCCTTGGGTCAGTTGGGGTCATCTGTCCTGGCTCTGACCCCTCTCAGCTCCTTGTGCACCCCCAGCCTCCTCACTGGTGAGCTGAAGAGAGGAGCAGAAAAAGCCTTGGCTCTGTGTAAAGACTGCACAGCAATAGCTAAAACATTCCTGAGTTATCAGATCTGTTTCCAGCACAAATCCCAAACATAGCCCCATATCAGCTGTTTAGAAGAAATCTATCTTTTTTTTTCCAGCTAAAACCAGCACAAATGTCAGCCCACTGTCAGGAAGGTGACCCTGCTCTCCACCAGCAGTGTCAAATTATTCAACCAAAACTACAACTATTGAGGGTTAATGAGACCTTGGTCGACAGAAATGCAGACAATTTTTTTAAACAAGAAAAAAACCTATCAAAAGCAGACTGTTGCATACAAATGGACCTAAAATATTGCATTTAGTAGCTAATAAATTTTTCCTTGAATTGGCTAGTTGCTTGGTGAGGGAAAAATCCCTATTATTATTAGAAAGTTGTCTTGGCACATATTCTCAAGGCCTTACTTGTATAAACAAGACGTTGCTTATGCAGCATTAAAGTACCTAATACTGGAAAAGTACTTCAAGCAAGTTGCCATCATCCTAAGAAAACATGGGCAATAAGAGTTTTGATGGAAATGAGATGCAAATATAACCAGAGTGTCAACAGAGACTAGTCTCCTTCCTCTATCATCTTCCCATTTTTCAGAAAAAAAAAAAGATATATATTGAGGTAAGCATCATTAAAAGCTCAGAGAATACTCTTCTAGAAATCTTGCAAAGAGGGTCATCAAGAAAACACAGAGAAACTTCTGTAAAAACCCCCTTTTAGAGCTGTTCTAATCAGTCTCTTTTAACTTCTGCCAGCTTACTCAAATTAGTCCATCAATGTCTCAAAACAGGCCTGCTCTGGCAGGTTCCTTTTATAGGCTGTTGATCAGTAAATAAGTATTTAATTCATAGATCTCAATAAGAAGTCTGTTTTTTGTAAAATATTTTATCTCCATTTTGTAGGTGAGATAATTAAAGCCTGAAGGATGTGAGGGAGTTTTGCAGTAAATCAGCAGCAGAGTTCAAGAGGGGAGGATGAAGTTTTCTTGATTTTCAAAATAATGCCCTGGCTACTGTACTGAGAATTAATTTCTACTGAAACTGTGTCCCATGCAAAATTTATATGAAGTACAAAGGAAAGGATTTTATAATACCCCAGAATTTCCTCCTGATTCCCCTTCAAATTGTCACACCTTTGCTCTGTGGGAATTGTTGTCCTGATGAGATTTTTCAAATCCTCTGCTGCTTATTTCAGTTGTGAAGCAAAAGTAATATAATTTGAATTATAAGACCAGTTCTGCACTTTGATTTCAAATTCAGAGTATCATGTGCTTCTAGATATAATTCTGTTGGATTCCCACAAATTTACAAAGGTAAGTTGTTTGCAGTAGATTTGACTACTCCTTCACAATAATTCCACTTCACAGTTTCCCTCAAACTGCTGTAAGGATTTCCTGAGCCAGTGTTCAAATCACTTTATGTTTCACTGTTCAAGATGAAATTTTCATCCATGGGTTGGCCTAATCCTAGTTTTTTGAAATAATCTTTAATATTCTAGAAAATCCTAATACAACCAGGCTGTTTGATTATGCTCTGTGAAAAGAATTCTTAGGCAGATTTGGTTTGAGCTCAGTGACCAATATTTTTCGTCAGGTGACACTCAGCACTTAAATTACCATCAGTGAAATAGCTGCTCCCTATTCATCCACTGCACGCTGCTGTTCATTTTACAGATTTTTGTTGTATCCTTTTTATCATTCCTTCTCCTCTCTGCAGCATCTAATTGTGTTCCTTTGGCTTTTTTTACACAGAGGTATTGTTATTCTTTTTTCTTTTTGTAGTAATAGACTGTATTTATTGAATGCAGAGGAGCAGATAATTCTGGATTTGAGCACATTACTGATATATACTATGGCATAAGGGTCTGTTTTTGCTCTACTTATTTTCTAATATTCTGTTGTCTTTCTAGTCACCAGTGAGCTTTTTGCTATTTGTTTCCACAGAGCTATCTGCAGGGAATATAAGACCTCCTCCTTGAGAGTAGTAAGCTCATTTGTTACTGCATGTGCAGCCAGGCTTGCTCATTACATATATTTAATGACACTGAATTTCTGCTGCTATCCTATCGCCCAGTTGCTCATCATCATGAGATCCTTCTGCAACCGCTGGCAAGCTCATGAATGTTTAGAGCATCAAGGAAAGGTTAGATGCAAGTAAACTAACTACTTGCTTAAATGCAAAGGTTATACGCACAGTGTAAAGTCAGCTTTCCCATGGAACCTTTCTGGAGGTGGGCAGAGTTCTTCTTTAGCTCTTGCTGCTGCTGCACAAGGCACTGATTTTTATTTAGTTCTACTGTAAGTACAGATTTTTCTGAACTTCTCTGTCCATCACAGAGAGCCTTGAGGGTATGATGGGAGAAACTTTGACAAACATAGCTTATGTATTGGCCAGGAAGCATGATATTTTGTAGCCTCTGAGGAGCTTTGGGAAGTATTAGATCAATGTGAAAATTGTTGTAGTCAGGGTTTTGCATCTCACTGGCTCCCACCTGCCTTAATAATGGAGCTAATTTCAGTCAGGCACTGAAATTGAAGGTGAAATGCATCTGATAGCGAGAGAAAAAGCAAAAAATGGTGCATGAAGTACCTTTCAGTAAGTTAAAAGGTAATGTGTCCATCATTGCTTTGAGGGGAATGACAATGGGATAATGCCAAACAAGTGTCGTGTCTCACAAGCTCCCTTTCTAAGACTGTACATTGACCTATTATTGACAAGACTAATGTCAAATTTTAGGGAACAGGAGTAAGAGATGCTTTCAAGATCATCCTATATTTTATCACGGTTCTTGAAAACTGTGCATGTGATGTTTCTCCAGGGGCTGCTGTGTGGGGATCCTCTCATGTGCCAAGACTTAGGTGTCTTGGGCAATTTTAGGTGTCTTCTGATCTCCTCCTTAATTCCAGCTGCTAGACCACAAGGTCTCCTGGAGAGCCTGTGTTATTTTGCTTCCCTCCTTTCTGAAACAATGATTCCTTCATGGCATTGTGAATGACTGGGGAGACTGAATGGTTATAGCCAGTTCAATAGCACAGAATACTTACACAGAAAAAGAGCTTGACGGTGATTCCACAGTAACGGCAAAACACAATTCAGGGAAAACCTTTGATGTAGGGAAACACTTGTGTATTAAAGTGGATATTTAATTTATATGAAGCAGAATGTATCTGGTAAGAATTACGAGATTTAGTTACTGTGATCATTTTCCTCAAAAGACATCTAATGACATTTTACTTGGGTAATTTTCCTCCCCTGCACTCCTGAAATCTTCAGCTCCAGTGAGCAGTTTTTCTTCTTTAATATGAAGAAGGAAAATAATCCCTTTATTCTGGGCAGGAGCTGACTGGAAATTCATTCACTAACAGGAAATTCATGTGTAATTCTTCTGAATTTTCGTAGTGACTGTTCTCTGAGCAGCATACCACATTTTTCTGCAACAGTTATAACAAAAGAATCCCTTCAGATTTATTTCCATCTTTGTGTAAGTTCATTAAAAACATAGCTTTGAAGATTTGAATGTCTTGTTGTTCTGAACAGTGGGAAAAAGGCTTAATTTATGATGACTCCATTTCCGGTCAGAGAAAAAAAAATCTTCATTTTCACGTATAAGATTTGAAAGGGCAGAGTTGGTTTCTCTTTTCTGTTTTGGTTTTTTTTGTTTGTTTGTTGTTTTTTGGGGTTTTTTTTGAGGGGGGTGGGGGGTGTTGTTTTTTTGTTTTCGTTTTGGTGGGTTTTTTTGATATTGTCACAATTTTAGAGAGGTTATAGCTTTGATTATTACATTTCAGTAGTTGGTCAGAAGGCTCTGTTTCTAAACTTTAGAGCTAAACCAGACACAAGAGGAATTCTGTGTTGCAGTTTATTGGATGCAGTGTGTTCCATCACGTACTGTTAATAAACAAAAAAGATGTTGCTAGAAAGAGATATTGTGACTGAAGTTACCTTCACAGCCTCTCTTCAGCAACTTCAGCTGTGACAGGGTATGTTTTGCACACACAAAAGCTGTCACAAAACCATCTTTTTTGTTTGTTTGCTTGCTTGCTTTACTCAGTCTCTGCACAGCACAAATCACTTAATGGTTTCTATAAAATCAACTAACAGAAAGAACCTGGGTTATAGCTGCTACAAATCCTCAAGATAATTTAGCTTGCAAAGATTTGGGAAAGAAGGGATTACAAAAAGTAAACAGTTACAATGCTCTGTGACAGAAACTGGTTGTGGGGTAGGTAGCTGGTCTCTGTTTAAGTTTATTCCTTGTCCAAGGGTTTATGCAGTTCTCCTGCACACAGCATTAGTTTGCATTTTATAGACACTTCATTCAAGAAAATTGAGAATTTTAGTAAATGGTTTGCAGCTTGTTGAAAGTTAGGTTTCAAATCAGACCTTCTTCCCCCACCCTGGGAGCCTAGAGAATTAGGCATGTACTACCAGATAGATTGTACAGAAAAGAAAGCTGGAGTACTGAGAGATTTGACTTCCCAGCAAATCAATCATAAAGCTAAAATTAGAGCCTGTTATTCCAAACTTGTTTGTTCAATTTATGGTAAGTTTTAAGATTGGCATTAAGAGCAAAGAATAACAACAGTTACTTCATCAGTGTCTTTGTTTGCACTTGTTGATAAATATATTTGAAAGTATAATTCTAGGTTGTTCAATTGTTCTGTCCTTGTGCCTTTTAACTCTGAAGCTGCTCAGCACAGAGACAGAAGAAGGGAAATGGTTTTATCACTCTCTTGGGATGCAAGTTCTGACAGGTGCCTGTCTTTATATTAGTAACTTACTAGCAGAAGCACAGCTGAAGTAGGGAGCCATTCTGAAGTGAGAGTGGCAACCATCATAACTTTATGTCAGCAATGAAGTTAATGAACGTGTTCTCCTTTCATAGCCCATGAAGGCAGCATTATGTACAATTATTTGCCTTTGCAACTAACAACAAAATATGACAGGGAAAAAAATGACAATGGAATCACATAAAATTCTGTTTCAAGAACATCTGATGTGTTTGCTTAAAGGATTTTTTTTCCCAAAGTATTTAGAAATTGCTACTGAGAAGAATGATAAGATAGCTTTTGATACCTAGAAATAAACTTTAGGAAAATTGATCCCTCTACCCAGCTAATGACTTCTCTGCATATATTCTATGAAAAACATTTTATTTGTTAAATAATTTAAAAAACTTATTTTATATTAGGATTATTTTTTGAAAGAAAATTTAGTTTGGTAAGTCAAAGGAGAATATTTGACTTCAGTCTCACCTGTAGACCGTTCTTAAAAATAAGCATTTGGTCTGTATAGTATATAAAACAGCTTAAATTAATGATAAAATATATAAAATTGCCCATACTTCTTCTGAGATCTTATCTCAGAGGTCTGTTGTGGAGTAGAAGATAAACATTCTTAAGCAGAGAGAGGGCAGTTTTCAAAATTGGATGATATAACCACTGTCCATGTAGAACATAATACTTAAAAATTGTGTTCTCTCTGCAGAGGAGCCATCTATCACCAGCCTCTGAACTGGTGCCTGGATGAAGACTTTTTATTATTAAAGTGTACCCAGGTCTAAAGCCTTAGAGATATTCCAAGCTAAACCATTAAGAGCTCAATCACTACAAAAAGGAAATTTAACTTTACCTGAAAGTAGTGACAGGTCAGGTTCTCCATGACTCTGAAAAATGCTGCATCCTGTATAATCTCTTCCAAGTGCCATTGCATCAAAGACTCTGCATCGAGTTACAAGCCATTTCTTATACCTTCTGGAAGTCAGCTCCCATCTTCCTTGATATTTTTGATATTGATTATGCTTTGACTTTTGTACTTTTGAGGCACTACTTCCTTGCTAAAAACTTTGTAGCTGTATTATGATGGGGTTTGTTGTGTGCCATTCAGCTTGGAAGAGGAGACTAATGTATTGTTCTCAAATTCCTTCTCCTTGGAGGAAATGCTCTCAGTCTTTCTGCTGGGAGTAAGAAAAGGGACCAGACTCCTTCAAACTGAACATGTCAGTATGAAGGCAAAGCTTCTGGGGTCACAAGAAGGTCTGCACTGTGAGTGGTTTTGCTTCAGGATAGGATGATGCTCTTACGATGTTTCTGCCTTTCCATCTCTATGTGGTCCTTGGGACTTTCTCATAGATCCTGGCATTAGACAGCACATCTGCAGAAAGAGTACTATTTCACTCCTGTAGATAGTTGGTTAATGCATTTTTTATTACATTTTGTTGTTGTTTGGTTTGTGTGGGGGATTTTTTATACATGTTGCAATTCCTTTTTTTAAAAAAAGCTGATGAATACCACCTTTACTTCCCAGCTATCTGAGTTTAGACAGCTAAGCTTGACATTTTCAAATATAACATGGAATGCTGATCTCAAATCTAGATGACAAGTATAAAACAAATTCTATTTGTGTCATGGACCATGTACAGACACCACCCAACTATCTATTTGATGAATGCACACAGTAAACTTAAAATATGAACACAAAAGTTTGCATATTGTGAAGTTCTACTGATGCTGGCCTGATGAACATTGAGGCCCACCTTCATAGAATGCAGTGAGGAATAAACTCTCTCACCAGTCTTTATTATATTTACTCCTTGAGAAGGAGCTTAGAGTTGGAAGAGACATTTAGACCAAAAATTCTACGAAAATTTCAGAAAGGAGATTCCTGTCTGGAACTCTATTGACTCCTTTTATTGACAATTTGAGAATTTGGTGTTGGTGTAGGCTGGGTATTCTAGTAAGCTCTTCAATCAAGGGTGAGAATTTGGCCTCCAGCTGCAGAATGGCTTAGTCTAGTCATTAAAAAAACCCAAAATAATAACAAATAGCCCATTCCAATTGCAAGTGAGTAGGATTCTAAATCACCATCTGATGTTTGCTCCAGTTTTGTAGTTGTTTCCATAGAAAGACAGCACTGTCAAATGTTGGCATTTTCAACAAAATTTGAAGAGAACACAGTATTTTCCAGACTTGAGAGTTAATATTAAATGCTACTAGTTGGTAGTTTTACTCACTACAATATCTTGAAATATTCCTTTTTGAACTGCAAACAAGTATTTTGCTGAGGCAACTTAAATATTTCAGTGATTAGATTCCTTATCCCCATATCAATTACTGGAAGATCATGACATGTTTTGTGTCCTATTGCTTTGGAATTGGTTAATGACACCAAACTGTGAAGTCCCAAGGAATTCTCTGGACATCAGTTGAATGTTCCCACTTTCTCATAGTCAGGAAATCCTGGTGCTCTGTCAGTACTTCTATTACAGTACTTTTATTCCTTTTTGCTGGTGGTGGAAAATATACTCTAAATTTTTCTTCCTTTAAAACAGCATTTCACCTGCATATTTCCCTGGTGAACATCTGGTCTGTAGTCCTGCTGCTTGTGTTCTCCCATTCTTCCAAGTGTTGACAAATCAGCTTTGGCACCACTTCCATAAGTAGCTAAATCTTGCACGAAGGTGATTCCCTTAGCTTCAGTGTATTTATTTACTTAGCCAAAGCTAGATATTTGCTGAGGCCTCTGTAGGTTTTTGTTTATTTCTTGGGTTTTCTTTGTAAAAGTCATAAAATGAGCAGTTGAAGTCAATCATCATAAAACTATGTTAAATAAGGATCATGGGTTTGGGCTTTCAAATATAAATGCCTTTTCCACCTAATTTTTATGGAAGATGTATTTTGAAATAAATCTTCATTAAAATATAGAGATACTTTGTAGCAACATATAATGATATAAATTTATTGTTTTCTATTAAAGAATTTAAAACTTTTGACAAATGTTAAGGTGATTTTATTTGGGTTATAAAAGTAATTGTTTCTCATGAAAACAGTGAATTATTGTTATTCCTTGGGACAAACTACAGAAAAATAATGAAATGCCAAATAAAACCCAGATATTTTTCTAGAGTTTTAATTGAGGAAAAAAATATTGCTGTTATGAAAGCATATGGCAGGGTGGTTATTTTACTGTGTGAACTAGTTCTAGACCTGTGTCCTTGAAGTCAGATCCTGAAGGCTGCATGCAGTTTGACTCCCTCTCTCTCCAAAGGAGCACTCTGGCTGTGTATCCATGAGGGCACGCTTTCCCACATGCATTGTTTCCAACTTCACATCAGGGATGCTTCTGCCTTTCTGCCGTAATCTCCTTTGTGCCCTGTGCAATCTGCCTACCCAGCTTTTTTGGCAGTCTGCACTCTGCTGTGCCCTAAGGCAGCTCTGGTCTGAAAGTGCTGTGCTGAGGTGAATATAATCAGCACTTTTTGAATTGGAGCTGCTTCCATCCACCTTGGCAAGATTGCCAGAAAGTCTTGCAGGCAGTCCAGCTGTTTGTTAGTGTGCAAGGCTTGAGTCTCAAATTTAGCTATTCAAGGCTCTGTTGGAGGGGATTAGGATTCAAAATTTGGGGTGTGAACATTATTCATGTTTAGTTTTAATCACATTTACAGTGCTCTTTTCATAACTCATCTAGATTAATTGCAATGAGGTCAGTCAGCAGCAGGGAATATGTTCTGAACAAGGTAAAACTTCACACCTTCCTGCTTGGAAAAGGGCAGAGTATCACAGAGAGCCATAAAATCAGGACTGGCATGAAAAATGGGAGTGTGAAATAATTTAATCACTGTTTCTCAAAATACAGGGACTCAAGTCAGTCAATGGAACTATTTGATTTAAAAATAAATTAAGTACTTTTTCACACAATGTACCATTATGTTGTGAATTCATTCCCAATGCAATCTTGAGAGGGCTAAAAGCATAAATGGGTTTCTAAAGCAATTCTGTGAATTCATAAAGAATAACTCAATTGGTGACTAGAAGAAAATCTGTTCTGGATGCAGACTCAGAAGGCACATGTCTGACTCCTGTGTGGAAATACATAGACCATTTTTTTACAGCAACCTCCAGACATCTTCAACGGGCCACTTTCAGAGGAGAGGATCCAGGCTCAGCAGACCAGAGCCTCACTATTGTAGTTGTTCTTGTGTTTCCTGAGTTCTCTTCTGCTCTGGCCTCTGACAACACAGTCCTTGAATGTGTGTGTGTATGTGTGTGTGTCTCTTTCTGCTTGCTGCTGGAAGGGACCCAGATGAGCACCCCACAGCAGAGAGTGTGATGTAGAGTTAGACCCACCTGTCAGTTTTTGAGAGGTGCAGTAAAAACACAGCCTGGGTGACCATCCAGCTTTTAATTCTTTTAGGATGAGCCTTCAGAGAGTGGGTTTTATGAGTTTTTAAGTGAGATGGGTGATGTGGAAGATGGGACTTGATTTGACACTCAAATGCGGGTGGTTTCATTTATATGTAGGTAACCCACCACATTGCTGTCCTATGTTGGACTGGGAAATCATGATGAACGTTCTTTTGTAAATGGAGCTGAACAAAACAATGCAGTTGCTGCAGGCTTCATGCCTGCTAGCTGTGACTATGACCAGTGCATGGCTGGATAAATAAACTCACTGTGTATAATGTACATCCCAGCTGCCTTTATCCTTTTAAATGTATAGTACCATTACTTGCCACCAGCTTTGTCTCATCTCTCCCAATTTACACTACTAGGGTTAAAAATTGGTAATACTGAATGACTTGCCAATAGCAGTTATAATTTCTATATTCAAGGTATATATATTCAAAACTAGTGTATTCAAAACATAACTCACCTTGATTTCAAAACGTGCTTAGGTGCCCTTGAAATCTTCAGTAGCACATTCATTAGGAAAAATGGGGCCATGACCCAATTGAAAGTGAAGGTTTCTTCATGGGAGTTTATTTTCTTTACTGTGCATTATTTATTTTATATTTTTTAAAGTGTCTGGAATTACGCTGTGTACATTATGAAATAAAAAACTAACTCTGTGAGGTTATTTGTCCATTAATAGGAAAGACTTAAAAGAGGATCTAGTTGAGCCAGGAACATTGGAGTTCATCACTGTGATCTGAAAAACTCTGCCTGTAGTAAGGTAATCCCAGTACTATCTCAGGTAACTGTCTGTGGAGTAGTGACAGGTTCTGCTGATGGGAGAAATCAGTATTGGTCTCATAGCAGAGCTGCCTCCCTGCCTTGGCTGGGCTGGAGCACTGAACCGAGCCATGTGTATCCCGGTGTGCCCTCTGAGCTTGCCAATTGCACAGAGAGGCTCTATCCTTGTATATGTCAGTGCCTAACCCCGTCCTCAGAACTTACTGGTAGCAGGAGCTTTCCAGTAAGTTACTGGTTACAGCACTTAACCAGGAAAGAGAAAATCAGCCTCTGCTTTTCTCTTTATCCTGAAGGTACTCCCCCACCGACAGGGCTTGGCCTGGATGCTAGGCTGACATCTGCACTGAATGCAAGCATTTTCAACTTCTCCTGACAAGCTGGGCCACTAGAGAAGGAAGGAATTTAAAAGTTCTTCTAACTACACCACAAGGCATGGGGGAACATCGTGCAGTATTTCAGGTAGTTGATAGGACAATGTGCATCTTTGGAGTCCAACCACTGTTCACAAGATCCTTTCAGTTTTCTATTTCTGGACTCTTTATATATTTTGTTTTAAAGTAATCACTGGATAAAATCCTTTCAAAGACCTTTAAACATTTGCCTTTCATGCAAGCATGAAAGAGAAATATGTAAATATATGTAAAAATAATTAGGGTTACTCTCTCTAATCCAGTACTTAAAAATTATGTGAAGTACATAGACTCACTGTCAAAAACAAAGTTTACTGCAAAGAAATTGATTTTCTTTTTTATTAATCCTTAACTAGCTGTTAAGTTGTAGTGTGAGGCCATATTTCTTTTGATGCAAAGTCTACATTTCTCAGTTTGCTGTGTGTGTCCTTGTTCAGCAATGGATATAGAGACTATGCTAGTTAGAGAGAGTGATGGCAGAAACACATAGAAATTCTACTGTCTCCATGCACATATTTCTAGTGATATCTAGGGCAATAAAATAGTGCCAGGGCCCCATGAAATGAAGCTAAATGCATGCCTTTGCTTATGGCTTCAGAAAAACTGAAGTTTATCTTCATTCTGGCCTCAGCCTTTCCAGTTGTTGGCCGCTTGAATGTAAAACCACATGACTGTGTCTGATATCTGATATTGCATACACTTACATATTAGTGTAAGAACATGTCATGAATATATAAAGATGTGCTAGATCTATTCTAGTCTATGACTAGTTAACTGGAATATTTATTTATCTTTTCAAGAGAAAATGAGAGTGTAATTCAAAGAAAAATGAAGTTTTAAATGTTTTTTGCTTATAATAAGAGGGGCTTGGACTTCTGTTGGCTGAATAGTTCTAAAAAGCAGAATGAAAGGTGACCTTACAGAGAAAAGGTCTGAGACATCAAAAGACCCTTGTAAGCAATAGAGGATACTGTAAAGGGGAAAATGATATTACATTCAGAAAGATCAGGCACCTCTGAGAGAAAGAAAAAGTGAATACTATGGAAGACAATGAACTAAAAAGACTAGAAGAAAATTAAAAGGAAAGGTGTATGTACTAAAGACAGCAAAGGAAATACTTATTGAATGTCTTTTACTTTTTTTCCCTTTATTTAGGCAAATAAAAGGAGCTCAGACACCAAAGCTGAGATAGGTTTTACACTATCCTTTTTGAAAAAGGAGGTGGGAGTGAGGATGAGCTTGAAGACCAAAGAAAATCAGGGCACTAAGAAAGGCTAACATGGAAGAGAGCATACATAAAATGGAATAACAATAAAAGGGTTGGGGTGGTTTTTTCTTTGATATTTGAGAAGAGTATTTAGGATTTTAAAATAGTTTGTGTTACTAGTAGTGATAGCAGTAGTGATCCTCAGTAAGTGAGAGTCTCCATTTTCTTGTTTTGAAAGGACATTAGAAGCAATCCAATTCCCTGACTCACCACTTCAGTACATTATAGATCTCTACACAGAAATACATCCAAGGCCACAGAAGACTGCTTGTTCACTGAATGGGGACAAAATAAAGAGTGGTTCACAGTTCAGGTTATGGTATCAAAGAGAAATAGGGAGATTGCACATATCAGCTCTCCCTGATAGAGCAGTGGTTTTAGGGGCCCTCTGCGCTCTGTGTTGCCTTGTTCAACAGAAGGATGAAGCATGGGAACTGGACATGCTTTTCAGAAGGTTCACGTGAATATAGAAATGGTGAAAAGCTGAACCATTTACTGTTTAAAGCCTTCCTGTCAGGTTGTTCTTGAGTGAATGCTTAACTTGAAGTATGCTTAGAACATAGATATAGGGCAGAAAATTTAGAGAACAAAGCAAGTAGTTACTGGGAAAGAAGACAGATCACAGGAGAGCAAGGAGAGGGAAGCTGTCACATGCCACTTTAGGGAGTCATTGGAACTGAAGGATAAATGCAAAGTATAGTGTAGCCTTAAATAATTATTCATCAAAACACACAAGAAGAGAACAAGATTTTATCCCTTGACTTTTCCTTCCTTTAAAAATGAATTTTCATTTCTTTGAAAAGTCTTTTATTTTTTTCTGAGGTCCATGCTGTGACAACTGGGGGCAGTGCCTATCAAATGAAATGGGACTATCTGACTGAATGTAAGGTTGGTTTGTGTATTGTTTTCTTCTGTGGGCGTTGCCAGATACTGGAACAGGTTGTGCAGAGGGCCTGTGGAGTCTGTGATCCTGGAGGTTTTCAAAACCTTGAGTTACTGATGTGAATTCAGTGTTAGCTTTGATGTGTGGAGGAAGCTGGACCTCCTGATGTTTCTTCCAACCTCAATTATTCTGTGAGTCTGTTTATTACATCTCTGTTCTCTTTATCATGTAGGCAAAAGTAGGACATGGGACCTTGTAGCTGTGTCCACACTGAATCTTGCATATGGAATTTCATATGCTTTCAAAAACAAAGAAAAGAAAAGAAAAAAGAAAAGAAAAGAAAAGAAAAGAAAAGAAAAGAAAAGAAAAGAAAAGAAAAGAAAAGAAAAGAAAAGAAAAGAAAAGAAAAGAAAAGAAAAGAAAGGAAAGGAAAGAAAAGAAAAGAAAAGAAAAGAAAAGAAAAGAAAAGAAAAGAAAAGAAAAGAAAAGAAAAGGAAAAGAAAAGAAATGAAAAAAAGTGACATCCCTTTTTCCATAAGTGAAATTAATGCAGAATTAGTGAGTATTTATTGCTTAGAGTTGATTTAGCAAAATCCTAAACCCACTGCAGACCTCAGAAGTTTTTCTTTGGAGAGCTTCTCTGTCAAGGCCTGCTACAACAGCCTAGAAAAATCAAAGGATACCAAGTATTGAAAACTTTAATAGCACATTTGTGGTGGTGTTGATTACACACCTGGCTGACAATGTCACTGCTGGTGAGAGTTGTCCCATCTGCTCACTTACTCTTCTTGCATGACATATTAACAATGCTATACTGTAGAACAGAATCTGGCAGGCAAAAATGCAATTGAGAAGGTGTTAAAGGGTGATAATTGGGTAGGTTATCTTATCAGAGCTATCTGATTATGTAGAGTATCACAGATATAATAACCCTGATCTAAGAGGATACCCTGGTACTGCATATTCTTGATAAGCATTGCCTGGTGGCATGTCTATGGAGCAACAAGCAGAAGACAATATTAAAATTGCCTGAAAAAATCCCAAAACCCTTAGAAAAGAGATAAATGGAAAATAATATATGTGTTCCTTTCTGTGTCATTTATAAGGATTTAGACCGGATAAGGGGTCAGAGACTGTCACATGTGAAATGTCTCAGCTGGTAAACCCCATAGTTGATCTTCCTAAAGAGCTGAGTAATTCACTAAGTGCTTTCCATTTCAGAAAATGGGTGGGTTAGTGAAATTACACACTCTTTGGCATTAGTTCCCAAAGCACAAAAAGCTTCTGTTCTTTATGGCACATTAACATATTTGAACAACTGGGCTGAGAAAGAAGGTTAAGTGTAGGGTTGCATAAATTTTATGACGAATAGAGCACCTAGGCTCTTTTACCAATAAACACTTTGCACCAGGAGCCCCGCTTAATTGCATGATGGGTTTTGTCAAGGACTGGTCCAGAAATATTGCTATATTTGTCCTGGGACAGTTTCAAAAGTTTTTCCTCCCCTTTTCATCAGTTCTCTGAAAAAGTATCTCCACAGTTTGTAGCTGCTCTTTTGTTGAATTACCTTTCCCTCACCTTTACTTCCCTCGATAAAGATACCACTTTGTATTGACTGTTGTTAGTGAAAGCACTGCTGTATTTTTCAGTTGACACCTAGAAGATACCTTACCAAAAATCCCATTTTTCTGGTAGAATATATTTTGATGAAAAATCATTGATCAGTTTTTATGTATTTCTTTAAAGCATCCAGTATTGACTGGCTACTTGTGCATACATCATGCTTGGCTCTGTAGAGAGATAACTATAGATGAAACCTATGTTCCTTGATAGTGGAAAGGTTGGCTACGTACCTGTCAAATTTCAGATGAAAATTTTTAAAATTCTTTTTGAAAATAAGAGTTGGATTATGGGTCAGAGGCAGAAAGCAAGAACGGCGGCTCAAACAGCAGTTGTCGTATCGAGGAAGAGGGTAAGTCACCCTCAGTCTTACTAGAACTACAGTTATTTCTTCTTCCTTTGGTGAAATATTGCTAGTAAATCCAGGATCACTGTACAGCTGTGAAAAACTACATCTACTGTATAGAAGATCTTCAATCAGTAGTGCTTTCTGATTTGATAAGGCTGAAATTACTTAGAGATGAGAGAGTAGAGGGAACGATTATCAAATAGGAAATCTGCCGGTAGTTCAGTATTTCTCATCATTCTTTTTTCACTCTTCTAGGAAATACAGTTGTACAAACAGATATTGATCTAGCTTTTGACACAACTTTTAGTTTGCTGCTAGACTGAATGTTGTGAGTTTCTTAATATGTGGTGGTGTTTATCTTTTCAGAATAAGGTTCAGTTTCATTTGGCTAAAGGTACCCCTTCAACTAGAATGAACTTTGGGATGTGTCAAAATGTAAAGCCTGAGGGGCCTTTTGCGTGCTTATGTTGCTTTTGCAAACATGCACAGTGCCAGCTGTGCAAAATGTCCCTTCTGCCTGAGGCTGGACAGGAAACTGCACCCTGTCTTCCTACGCTTGGCTATGCTAATCCACATTTGTGATTGCCAAGTGTGATTACTGCAACATGTTGCACTGAAAAATCAAACTGCTAGCCAAGTCAATAGATCTAAAGGGAGAAACGGAAGTTTACAGAGAGGTCCCTGGTCTTACTGAAATACTAACTAGGAGTGCTAGGTCGAGTGTTAAGAAGAGACTTGTCTATCCCATAGCAACCTCCTGGCTTCTGCATGAGTAGTCTTTCACAAATCTTAAAAACCCACTAAAACCAAAATCGAACCAGAAACCTCTAGTTCTGTTAAATAGATTTGATATATCACAAATTAGCAGAGAATTCTTAGGTGTTTTCGTGCCCTGTAAAGCCCAGCAAGGAAATGTGGCCTTCTCTGCAGCTGCTTTGCAGTCCTGTTACTCATGGAAGCCTTTAAATATTCTTCCTACACTGATAAGGTTGACTGGAACTCTGTAAAGCTAAGATGTGTTGTTTCTTGGTTGCTGGACTCAGCAGCTGAACAATGTGGGTGAAACCAGAGGTACTAATACATTTTTAGTCCCTTACCTTTCATACATGATGTGTTTCCTTTTTGATTCACCCTGGCAGACTGTTGCTGCCCCCAGCCCTTCTTGTGTTCCATGATAGGCAAGAGTAAGCCATGTCCTTCTCACAGCACTGACTTTAAAGCCATGACTTGCTAAGTGCAATATTTTTAGCTACGTGAAGTTTTCTTTATTAACAGAATAATATATATCCTGGACTGTCTTGTTACTGTTGGTGAATGGATTAATTATTTTTACATACGTCTATTACGGAATCTTCTTTCTCTAAAAGATTTTGAGTGAAAGGCCATGCAAATAATCTTCCCAGTCTGAAATAAAAAGCCATGAAAGAACACTGAGAAACAGTTGAAATCTTCTCTTGACAATCTGAAATTTTGCATGTCACCATTGTATTTGTGACCTTTGCTCTTCTTTTTCTTTTATGTTCTGTGAATGATTCATATTTTTTCTCATTGCTGCCAAAAACTCAGTTCTCAGTGCCAGTTCCTAAGCTATCATCCAGTTTCGACTTACTTTTGCTCATATATAAAATAAGCTTGAACTACTGAATTTCCCTGTTTAATTTCTCACCCTAGGAAGTGGGTTAAAAATAGCTGACAGGTCTCATGCAGCTGTTAAGGAAGCAGGTTGGGACTTTGAGACTGTAATCAGTTTAAATTGCTACTTTTTCATATTTTAGCCTCTACTTACTCCCTGCTTGTCTTTGCCTCCTGTTCCCTCCAGAATACTTTAATTCTTTTGTGTTTTAAGTGTTCACTTTCCTTCACAATCAGCTGTGGAAAAGGAGTGTGCATAGAGGTGTTTTACATTGAACAGAAATATTTATTTGTGACACATGATATAAAATGTGCCGTCCACTTAGTAATACTGTATTTTTGGTGAAGATAGTGTCTCAGGAACAACTGGTGAAAAATGGCACTGGCTGGCTCATAACCAGGATTATACTGTGTAAGAATTAGGCAGTCATTTCTCCTGAAGGTTATTAATTTTGCCTGTGTATATAGTAATGTTGTGGTTTTTGACCTAAGGTGTCTTTCATTTGAAATATCTTAGAATCTGAACAAAAATAGAGGGCACATACTTACAAACAAGTATGATGATCAAGGATGAAGAAGTTTATGGGATTTAAACATCAAAATACAGTACATTTTTGGTTTGATTCCTGTCCAGCATTTTTTTTGTTTTCTTTGGTAGACAAAATGAAAGATAATCACTTTGTCTTTCTGCCTAGTAAAATTAAGGGGTAATACCTGTCAAATAATTGCTATGGAAGTATGCTACAAGGAATGTGTATTTCCACTAGAACTGCAAAATTAACTGAATCTGATGTTACTCTCATTTTTCTAGGGGTTGCCCTTCAAACACTTCAGTATTTGAAGAATAGAAAGGTTCTATTTTACCTTTTTTCGCCCCTGTGAATACTCATTGCAGATGGCTGGAAATGTGTATATTGTTTAATCAAAGTAATGCAAATAACTACTATCACACCTTTTGAACATTCATTTGAAAGTCTTGTGCCATGTCTATGGTTTACATGTGCTCACAATTCCAGATTCCTGTGTTACGTCATTGATGTCTGGAGCATGGCACTTTAAGAAGCTGCAACAGAACGAAGACAGAACAGGAGCACAAACACAGGAATTATTTACAGTTTTTCTTGCTTAGGGGTTTTGGTTTTTTTCCAGTCTAATAAAATCAATGTTTAACTTCTTTATGTCATATTTCTTATTAAAAAATGTTTGCATTTTAAATGTTCTAGTTATCTTGCCTTGAGATGGGCCACAAGTTCTCTTATTTTTCACATTCAAGTAAAACCATGCAAAATGAATACAAATCCTGAAGCTATATGTGAATGTCAATGCTACAGAGAGCCAGAAATCTGTTGGCAATTTGTGTGAAAATGTCCCAGCTGTGAGCTTGCTGGCTCAGGTGCTTCCAGCTGTGCTGCTGCTGCTGTGGCATGAAGGGCAGTGCAAGCTGCAAGCTCTCCAAATCTGTATAAATACTTAACTCAAAGCTGCACCATGCCTTGGTGCTCTGTCTACCACCCAGTGCAGACAGTGCAGAGCTGGTTTTCCAGTTTCTACATCAGTTGTAGTCATACTTTTTATTACTGTGTAGAGGTATTACTGTAAGGCTTTGTACATTACATATAGTCAGTACAAGCTAAAACAAGGAACATCAATTATTGTTCATTATATCTGCTGGTTTCGGTTTGTTTTTACTTGTGTTTTAGACATCTAATTCCATATAAAAGAAGATGCTGTGGCAGTTGTCTCTGTTTTACAAGGTTAAGGTTAAAAATAATCATAATGGAGTAACTGAAATGAGATCCTTTGAACATGAAAAAAAAAAAAGAAAAGGTGTTTATTAAGATCCACTCATTTCTCTGAAATTGTGGTGCCTTGATAGCACCTTCCTACTCTTCTCTCCCCACCAGTGGTGAAGGATCAGATCATCACTGTGGGAAAGGACGTACTATTTATGTAACATACTTTTTTTCCCTACCTTTGATCACTTAGTTCTTTCTCAATACCTGTTATTAAAACAAAAATCTAGGAAAGATTGAGATGAATCAGTCACTGTGCATTCCTGCTAAACCTTACTTGGTGGAGGTGACTGTCTCTTACTGGATTCTGTTAAGCACTGATTTTCAAATGGCACTGGTAAAACGATTTATTCCTGTTCTGCCAAAACCTTTGCTGTCTGTAGACCTGCTTATTAGTTTGGGTTTATTTTTCCCTTTGGCCTTCAGTATAGAGATTGCTGGGAATGCAAAGTAAAAAGAAAGACCTCTTCTGTCACTATCCATCTTTCATCTTTCTTTAAGGAAGGAAAACAAGTTAATCTCAGTTGTTATTCTTTTGTTTTTGTTACCTCTGATAAAGTCCAGTAAGCAGGCTGTTGTTATTCATTTTCTACAGAAGAAATAAGTTTTCTTGATTGATCCCTTTATGTGGCTGTGAGGTACAAAAGAAAGTATTTCAGTTAACACCTACCTAACCATTGAAATTTAGACCAGCTCATCTTAAAATAACACTGCAGATGCTGGGTTACCAAATACCCTCTTTTGCAAGATTTTCATGGTTCTGATGGTGCTATTTCTTCACATTTGACATGTTCTCAGTGAACAACCTTTCTGTCATGTTCCTTCCTATGCCATCTTTCATGTTCATTTTCTAGCTCCATGTAAATATTGTTAATTACATTCTGTAAACTTTGTATGGGATTTAGTGGGATCTAGTAAAAAAGAAACTCTCTAGATGTGCTGAAGTTACCTAGTATTTCTGTAGCATCACACAATTAGATGTAATGTGTATGAGGTGGCTTATGCTAATGATTTCTCATGCTCTTACTCTCTTTACTTTGGTTTTTTTTTTTTTTTGTTTCCCTTGACGCTCTCTGGTGCCTTCTGTTATGGCTTATTAAAATTTAGGTCCTATAGGTGCTATGTGAGTAACAATTCCCTAATATAGTCTACTTTTGGTTTTATACAATTTCTTTTCATTACAGGTATTTCAGCTCTTGCTCCCCAAATTTTCATAATGCCTTTCTGTGAACTTTGTGTCCTCCACTATTTCAGTTTTTAGTAAAACAGGCATTATGTTTACATGATTGTTGATAAAAGAATATGTTTTGTTTTACTCCAGCACAGACCTTTCTCTTGACTAATTGAAGGCCATTCCCCCAAAAAATCTGTAGTGAAGAGACTCCAGCTGCCCCTTTTCTAATTCTAGAGTTGAGATAGTGTCTTTAGCCATGAATTACAAACCTAATTTCAGAACAAACTGTTTATGTTGAGTCAGAAGATGTTTATCAGGAATGTCTATGTGTTAACTTTTCTACACCGTTTAAACAAAGACTGCATTACCCCTAAGAACTAACCACTGGAAAATCTTAGTAGGAAGAAAAAATCAAAATTATATTAATGGATGGCAACTCCATTTAGATGGTAAGTAAATGTACTCATGGATTCCTCCTTGCACAGCCTTAGTGTGGCAGCAGAGGAAAGGGACAAATGAAGGAGAGAAGCACCTCACACATACCAGGCTCCAGAGGTACCTGGGCATGGCAGTAAGAGGCGATTTCACACGAAGCTGCTCCCCATGCCAACCATTTATTTTACTTTCCTCAGTGCGTTCCTCTGTGCTCATCAGGCTGAGCAAATTTAAAATCTACATTCCTGGTTCAGAATTGTTGAGGAGCACACCAGGCACTGGTGCCAGCAGAAAGCATGAACATGGAGCAGAATACAGTCCAAGGCCAGTAATGTCCACCTGGATACTCCTGCAGCCCACAGCTGAAGATGAGGTATTAGCAGCCCACTGGAGACTGAGGAGACAGAGAAAGAGAAAGGAAGTGACAAAGTTGAGGTTGGAAAAGCAGTATATCCTTCCTGCTAAAGGTTTATGTGTATAATTAAGCCTTTTTTCAGTGCATGGACCTGGTTTTGAAAACAGCCTTGATAAAGCTGCTTAATAACAAGAAATGGGGGGTATCTAAATACAGTATCTAAATGCAAATAGAAATTATATGAAAATAGCTATTGAAGTCTCATAACTCACATAGCTGGAATTTGTCAAAGAGATTTTCCTAATATGACAATAGAGCTCTTACTAACATGACTACCAAGTCTGACTGTCTGAATTCTGCTGAATTAATATTGATGTACACCAGGATAATGACAGGAGAGGGACACCTACCTGAGGCTTCTCCAGAGCAACCTTTTTTTATGTTCAGGGAGTATTACAGCCATGAGTATTTGTCAGGTGGAAGATTTGGAGGGGGAGCCATTTTTTATCTTGAGACCACTGGAGTTTCTTGCGGTGTGTCTGGAGCCCTTTGATTCTTCTTATTCAGACAAGGTGAATGAGGTGACTGATGGTATCTCCTTAGTTTTTGTCTCTTGTGATCACTCTATTATCCATCAGTGCTGTTTGCCCCCTGTTCTTCAGGTTTCCATTTGTCTACCTACATTGTTACTTCCCATCTGGCTGGCCTTTGGTCAGCTCCTTTTTTCTTTCTGAGCTAATATCTTCCATGCCTGTGTTCAAAAATGGCACTAATGCTGTCATGAGTACATCTGCTAAGATATCACTGTCTTTTTACACTGACATTTTCTTTCTGCAGACTTTGGCCCATCCTCTTTGAAAAAAAAAATAAAATGATGGCTCATCCTAAGTCCCCAGTGACCTTCTCTGGGCTCCTCAAATATCTTGTCTTTTCATACAATGATTATTCAGAATTAAACCCCTCCTCATGACATTAATTAATATATTTTTTCTTACTAAGTTCAGATGGAAAGACTGTTTAGGATGCAGTGGGTCATTCTCTTTAAGATGTTTTGGTCCTCCACATAATTCAACTATACCAGGGCATTATTACCACCCTGGGTTACTTTCTCCATCACAACAGTTATGTCCTTCTTATTTGCTTCCTTCAAACTGACAGAAGGTCTTCCAAGTCTCTGACCTTGAAAATGAGACCACTATTTCCAATTCAATTCTGCCTGTTCTTTTAGAAATATCTCTATAAGTGATTTCATCACAATGAATAAATGGAATTTCTTGTAAACAGTGGTGCACAGTCATAGTACATGCATGCCTTCATCACATGTGGTTTGATTTTTAAACCCCAGTGAATCACACTAGAGCATCCTTAAAGAAACTTGGTTCAGTGTTATCACTCATTAATTTTGACAGCCTGCTCTAGCATGTTAGATTTTAAAATTCAGATCTCTCAATTGGGTTTCTTTGACTATGTTTCATAGCCTATATTTAAAGAAGATTTTTAGCAACCTTTTTGGCAGCCAAGGAAATGAGACTGGAGAGAGACAATCTGAAGAGCAGCATGGAGCTGTCACTGGGAAGAGGTGACTGGGTCTTCTGATCTGTGGCTACTCTTTGGGGGAGCTCTGTGTGTTGTTCTGAGCACCTGTTTCAGTATTGATTTCTATTAAGTATTTTGTCTCTAACCTGTTGTTACTTCTCCATTAAGCATACTAACAAAGCTCCCGATTATACAGTGAGAGCAAAATTGAATCCTAAGTTAAATAATTAAATTATTAAAATCAGTTTGATGCTGTTCAGGATATTGTCTTGAAAACCTTGGTTGAAAGATCTTTGTCCTCTTCAGAAGATATATTGCACCTTTCACTGACATCTCCAGAGTAACATAATTATCTATTTAATACTTATGTGAGAGAAATGGCTCTTCAGACAATTGGTCATTCACGTCTGTGAGCACCAGCAAAATGGACTCACGAATGTCAACCTGCTCTAATTACGTATTGCTGGTAGTGAAACACATCATAATTCATTTTGATGTAGCAAATTAGAAACCCATAGTAGGTAAAAAATGAAAAAACTATTTCATTCAGAGAGTCTCTTTCTCATCCTCTTTGCTAGCTTTTATGGAAAAAAAACTTGCAATGACTGCAACAAAAAAAAAACCAAACCAAACCAAAACAAAACAAATTTCACACCTTAACAAACTAGAGACTGCAGAGTTTGAAAATATTAGGACATACTTTGAATGTGTCTCAAATTTTAATGACTGAGAGAATGCAGATCCACAAAAAAGCCTTTGCATTTATGTCCCACTACACTAATTATCAGAAGTGGTTATGTACCTGTTCTTAATTATATTTGAATACCCCCACATATGTATGTTAACAGTGCTAAACAGATTTCTAAGACCTAACAGTGTCTGTGGGGACACACTGTTGTGCTGAGTGTTCAGAGAGCCCAATCCAATAGGTCATTAGAAAACATACTTGGACCATCATGTGAAACACTGCTGACAAAGGAGAAGATGGAGAAAGTATCCTCTACTTTAAATAATAAGGCAGTGTTTGGAGAGATCATCTGCTGTGTTGGAAGCTCTGGTTCGTTTATCTCTTTGGCCTCAGCAGAGGTTTAAAGCCACATAGCCCATAAGCGCTCTAGTTACTGAGTTCTAGTTATTGCAGTTGTCCTAACTGGGCTTTGCAAGGAGCTGTTGTTCCTTCAGTCACTGTTTCCTCCTGCTGGGTTTTAGAGGAAATGGTTAGGCACTTAGATCTTGGAAAAATAAGAGCTCTTCAGTGAAAGTAGGTGCTTTCTTACTTTAAGGAATTAGATACCAGAGACTCTGAAAGAGGGCACGCTATGTCATAAGCTTCATGTCTGCTGATTTCACTGTCTCTGCACGCACTGCTTTCTGGGGACCTTTATCTGTTCAGTCCCCTTTCTGCAGCATGGCTGCAGCTTCCACCAGACAGGAGATACCTGGGTCTCTGATAGCATAATGCTTAGTATAGATGCAATTTACTGTCTAAACTTCAGTCTTCATAACTGAGCAGCTACTGCTCATGACAATTATTCTCCATTTAGAAGGGACACCCATGGAAGTTCTTCTCTTTTGAAAATGCCTACCACTTCTGACCTCTTGAATCAATTTTAAACATGCCCATTTAATGTCATATTTGACCATTTAAGAGAGACATATTGAAGGTTTTGCAATAGCTTTTAGAAAGCCCTCAGACTTACCAGCACTTACATCTGGCAAACACACAGCAGTTTTCAGACCCTTTGGTATAAACTTCTGGGATAACTCAAGGGTTTAGAATAATCCCTGACAGTACAGACTACAGCATTGGAACTGAAGAAGATGAGATCATTCTGTCTGACAAGAGTTTGGGCACTTGTGACCAACCCCAACAGTGCTATTCACTAGTGGCAGATAACTGAAATGTGTTAAAATATTGTTGAAATAAAAATGTGTCAGAAATGGACACTGAAATGAATATTTAAGGTACTGTAAAAGTGAATTCTGATAAAATTTCTTCCTGATGGTCATTCAGGTACAGCTTTTAATTGCTCTTTGCAGAAATTTCATTTTGACCTTTAGTCACATTTTCTGCTCCTATAATGCACCCTTTAGTAACATTTTCTTTCTTAAAATTAGTGCCTGTAGTGTGTCTGTTGGTCATTCTCTTGCTGTAGTTCATATGTAGAGCCTTAAAGTAATTTCAGTTGTCTTTGAGTTTTTCAGGTGCTTTTCTAATTCAGCAGACAAAGAAATAATGTAATTTCTCAGTTTCTTCTAACTCCAGTTTCACTCAGATAATGAGGATAGAAAGCAGCAAGGTTTTCCTGGTGTGAAAGCATGTTCATTAAATTACATTACACTTCTAAGTTATATTATCACTTTCAGTAATACTGCATGAATGATTGTGATTGTGGCATCAAAGGTTCAAAGCTTTATGCCTTTGGAAACCATGATTACGTTTCTGTCCTAGAACATCTTAAAAATCTAAACATAAGATTCAGTGGCTGATGGATAAATGACTGCATGGATTTAATGTGAATTGGTCTTAAAAACAGGCAGAGATTATATTTCTTTTTCTGTGCAAGAATCTGGGTGGAAGTCTAAGTGACATTGATCATAGTATTTAAGAGAAACATAATTTCCCATAGAGCGTTAAGGGAAAGTGACTTATTTAGTGTTCCATATACAGTGAAAATATTTTACTTGACACACCAAAAGGCACAAAGAAGAATAAAACACCAATACCAAAACTTGCTTTGCTTAACTGGAGCAGGAAACATTATTAACATCCTTTGATTCTCTTTGAGGCAATCATATTTCTGCATAGAAGAAAACACAAGTGAACAATTACTAGCCTGAATCAAAAAACCTGTATTAAGAAAATTAACAGTTCAACCTAGCACACTCAAAAACACTGGAACAAAGAATATATGCTACAGGAACAAGCAGCATAAACTAGCAACTGAGTAAATGTTATGGGGTAAGGCCCTGGAGCACTGCATGCTGACAAAACTGACTCAACTGATCACTGGTAAACCCAAGTGAATTAAGTTTTGACTTAAAAGTTTTGATTAAGGAGTTTAAAATATTTGAGTTGTGATTACCCAACCCTAAATAGGTTCATAGATCTCAACTGTGGCAGTAAACAATTTGCCATTGTTTAGGCTGTATTTATCATAGATCCATAGAGTTTAATTACAGAAGGAATCACACTGGCTGATGTCCTGTATACCCTGTTACCCAGATCTGTGAGTCTGTGTTGCATATGATACAGATGCTTTTGCATGCACAGTAAATCCACTCCACTGGTCTCACCTTCTGCATGAGAGTCAGGGGTATATCTTGTGCACCAAGGGTGCACTTTTGTCAGAGTTACAGCAATCGCTGGAGCCCCACACCCTGAAGAGCCCATGCTGTAAGATGAGCCCATGCTGTAAAATGACCCCAAGGTGCACCTCATTCTGTTTCATTACCTACTGTCTCTCTTGATCTGAATATTCCATGTCTGAGGAAATTTACACTTGGCTAGTGTATGGTTTTCCAGAGAGGACACATTAGGCAAAAGAAGAGTCTAATTTCTATTTTAATGTTTCTGATATCAGATTCTGAACACTAGTATAATTTTTTTTCCTTTCCTTTTAGTTTCAGAGCTTCATTAGTATTCACTAATTTTTCAACAATAAAGACAGTTGTACTGTGTGCAAGTTGCCTTCCATTTCTCACCTGTGATGAAGAGGCAGTTTGAATTATTTAAAACCCTTTTTCCCAAAATTACAGACTGATTTTGTGGCTCTTGATCATCTTCAACTCTCGAAGCTCTTTTAAAAACACAAATATTGACAACAGTTGTGTAATCTGAATGCTAGTTTCACTGTAATCACAGTCAGGCATTTCAGCTTGCTACTACTGATCTCAGCTTTCCCCTTTACCTGTCCTTTTGGCATAGCATGACACTGGGAGTTACTGCAGGCGCTTTTGTGCTCTCCCACAAGGGAAGATGTTGCTGGCTAGCCAGATGACTTAGTGTGAAAATGTGTCTTGTTGAATGGCCCATTCTGATGCTGGACTGTTTGCTCTGTGTGATGGACCCTCTTCATTTTCTGTTCCCTTACACGAAACAAGCAGCTTTCCCAGCCAACACTATAAGCCAGCTCCCATGCAGCCAACTCTCCCTACACTGCACTGATTAGGTGAAGTGTGGGCAAAGGGACCTCCCACGTGCTCCTCACCTACCTGCCTTATACGACACAAACATATCTGTTGTCATTTGTCCTTTTGCTGATTTTGGTTTTATCTGATTTCATTACAGCGGTCCAGGTCCCCAGTAAAAAATTAATAATGTGAAACAAGGTATTTTTGCAGTCTTTTCCTGTAAATTCTCTTAAGGAAAGAAAGCTCCCTAGTATTCTATGAGATTTCTATAAATCTCTGTCTCTTCTTAGGTATTTCTCAGTTAGCTTTTTCTTTTTTTCCCCAATAAAGTATGCATAAAATTATACTGTGTAGCACTGGCCGTTTGATTAGTATGTCACAGGACACTAAATAAAATGCCTTGCAGAGTTCTGTGTTTATGAGCTCTCCACTCCCCATATTGTTATCTCCTAAAAGTACAAAATGAGACCTGGGAAGGACTATATTCCATTCAAAGAAACCATAATTCTTATTCTTCAAGACTTCATAGTGTCCTCTCCTTTCTTGCTCTGGCATCAATGTCATATTCAATGGCCCATTGAAGAGTAACTCATTCTGTCTTTTTTGATTTTAACTATGCAAAGGGCAAATTTATTTTTCCTCTATATACTGTGGAATGATGGATTTGCCCTTTTGTATTAATATTTTCTGATAATTTCTTTTCTTTTGCTGGGAAATGAGTAAAAGTGAAACAGAGATAGGAAAAGGAATGTAACCTCCTGCCAGGAAGCTTGAACTTCTTTTGTACGTATTGCTCGAGAATTGCTGCAGCTGATTTGCTGTGGGTGAGCAGTGTAGCAAGTGCCATAATGTTTCAGAAATATCCTGTGCTCATTTCTGCTGCTTGATGTGCAACAGGCAGCTTTTAGGAGAATCAGTGCAGAAACTACTTTCAGGTGCGTGAGAAGGCAGTGTTTGTCTCATTCTGCTGTGAAATGTTATGATGTTAAATCAATGTAGCTTGCCATGGAGCAGTCCCATAACAATTATTGGCTTCATAACGTCTTTTACTGTGCAGTGTCTGAGACATATGTTACGTTACAGGCAAGTGGCCATTTCCATATGCAGACAAGTTTCTAATCAGAGCAAAAGGTACCCTCCTTGAAGCAGACAAGTAGCTTTTTCCCACAGAAAGGCTGGCAGGAAACAGCTTCACAGTCTGCAGCTGTTGAGAGTATCAGCAATAGAATGTTCAAATGACAAAAGGGCACACGGTGATCTTTACCTCAGTAAGATCCTCCGTACTTCCTACTACACACGTTTTTTTATCATGTGATCTATGCCACCTTTGGATAGTGCATGAAAAGCTGGATGAGTACATGGCTTACCTTTTGTCTATTTTTCTAGTCAGGAGAAGCTGAATAAATTTGAATGTAGTCAAGAATCTTTATAGAAAATCCCCTCTGTGAAGGACAATTCTGCACCAATACCTCTGTCAAAGATCTCTGTCAGCTAGTTCTTAATCAATAGTGTGTGCATAAAGTGGGATTTGGCCTTTATAAAAACACATTAAATTTGCATTTGAAGTAAGTGCAATACATCAAGCATCTTCTTATGCCACATTTTCCCACTTGGATCATGGTGTTGCACTTTGTAGTGAAAGGAGATAAAACATTTCATTTGAACACTGGTTTGTAAGGGGCCCTTGTGTTTGAGCTCCAGATTAATATGCAGCCTGTCCTGTTAAAAAATATGGGAGTTGTAAAAGCAACTGTGGCAAGATCAGCATTGGGGAAGAGTCACAACTGGACTGAGACAGAGATATGGCTCATTATCCCAGAAGAGCAAAAAATCCCTTCTCCAGCCTTGCTGAGGCATAAAGAGAAGTGGAAGTGATGATCCCTCTGGAATCTGGCTATTAACAGCTATCTGGACTGTATAAGCTCCTTTAAAGAGAAGAACTTGCCTCAGAGGAACTTGCTCCCCGGGAGTGAGATGATGATGAAATGCGCTGAAGCTCTTTGGAAAACTCTTTTTGTATAAGGTCTCATTTACACAACAGACAGAATCTGTAGCTGTTTGAGGGTCAGCAACACGCTGACAAGCAATGCTGGATGCTGTCTGGCTGCATCTGCAGGCACAGGCAATCTCCCATCAGTCCTGCATCTGAATTGACACCTGAGACTTGTCACTGAAAGGTGACAACCAGATTCTGGCCATGATTTGGGCATTTCAGTCTCCATCTTGTACACATTCTTGTTGGCATAAGTTGCTAGCCGTGTGTTACACTTGTGGAAGCTTTGTGAAGAAGGAAAATAATTTTTTATTGAATTTATCAGGCCTTATTCCATTGTGCATGAACAGTTGAAAGGACAAAAATACTTACATGAAGGAATAAATATATTTTCCCTTGGCAAAGAAAAGGCATGAAGCCTGTTCCACTGTCTGTGTAGGAATGAAAGACGCAATAAATTTATAGCAAAATAAACCAGTTCTATGATCTTGAATCAAAGGACTTCTCAATAGTTTAATGTGAGTTGATTTTGTGATATTTACATCAATAAAACATGAACCTTGCAAATTTTGCAAACTTATGAAAAATCCCTTTTCTGAAATAAGGCAATCATAAAGTATGAATTGAGGTTTGAAATTCCTCTGTTGTCTGTGTACATGGTTGCTATTGCTTCTTTTGGCAAGAGAGATGGAGGTGGTCCAAGTACTGGGATATATGTTCTGGATCGACTACATTTCAGAGAAGATTTGCCATAACTAAATATTGTGCTTGACTTCCTTACTTACAGAAAAATAAGAAATGTTGCTCCTCTGGGAGTAACTCCCTCCACTCACTCAAAGGCGGTTTTGTTAGAGATAATGGTCTTATGCCTTGGGCATGAAATAGGGTAGCACAAGAGTATCTGGCACTCAGTCCTCTTCCACAGGCAAATGGAAATGGTGGAACGGGACAAAGAATGTGGAGCTTGTGTTCTGGTCATACCAAGCATTGATTTTCAGTTGGAGGAATAGGCATTAGGAAGTTAAACATATTTTTCAGGTATATCACAGTTTTTGTGATAATCACAACACCTTCCTTTTCCTAATGTGGTATAATTCTGATGTAAATAGTTAAAATTATCCAAAGCAACCTGTCCAGTTCTACATCATTGGTGCAACCTACACCACCAATACAGGAGTGGCCAAAACTTTTGTAGGTGATGGTTTTAAGAGGTTGAGAGAGAACCTCTTCTACAAGCACTACATTATTTGAAAGAGGATGACTATCCACTAAGATTGGGCTTGGACTTGTGTCACAGGCTCAGCTTTTCCTTTCTTAGGAATTATTCCTTTCTTGGACCCTGATTCTTCTACCACAAAACTTATGACGGTGTTTAATTGTCCTTTCTGTGTAATTCAAAATATAAATTTTGTAAGTAGGGCATGCATAGTCACTAGAAAGTGCATTCTCTGTGCTGCTATGCTGCATCAGATCATTTGTGTGTTATGCTTACCTCCCCAAACTACTAGTTGTCATGGTTTAGGAATAGTGCACCCTGATTCCGTGCCCTCACTGAGACTATCCCAAACCAGGTGTCCCTTACTCACTCCCTACACTTTCCTCTCCCCCTTCCTGCTCTGGGGCTGGAGTTGAGAGTTGGAGGCACAAAAGATGAAAATCATGGGTTGAGATAAGACCAATTTACTGGAAACAGCAACGGGATAAGAAAACGAACAGTAACAGCAATAATTTTAATAACGAAAGGCATAAGACAAAAAAATGATTTACACAGGAAGTAAAACAGTGCTGGACCATTTTGCCCACCACACTTTTTCCCCCAACAAGAAACAAGAGAGAGAATCCCTTACTCCTGCCCCTGGCAAGTGACCTGAGAAAGTACTGAATATCATTAGAGTCTGGCCATGTTCCCCTCCCAGCTACTGTAAAAAACTAACCCTGTCCTGGCTGAATCCAGGAAAGTAGTGAAATCTGAGCTCATCAGAAATGTAATTCAATTCCCCTTTATCTTATCTATGGAATGTTCTCTAGAACATACATGCCAAAAATCAGACTCTTTACAAACTTTCTATAAAATTCTGAAAAAATTACAAGAAAATATCTTTTATCTATTTAGTGAAAGCGCTTCAGATTTTTCATTTGGAACAACAAACATTTGTCATATTAAAAGAAACCAACAAAGCAAAACCAAAAACCAACCCAAACCAAAGCCCAGCAATCTGTACAAAGTCAATATCAGAAGAAAAGTTGGCTTGGTGAGCTGAGCTGTCAGTGCTGAGTTCAGTGATATAGAAACAGTATCTATTTAAACCTCCTGCTCTCTGAACAGATGCTATTTACTTTACAGAAGGACCTTTTTCAACCTTTCTTTTTAAGTCTCAGGCTCTTTGGTTCTTCAATAAGAGCTCATCTTTTTAGAGACCACTCTAGCTATACTTCAGTGTACCCTACACTGAAGCCTTCAAACAGTACTGTTGTTTGGCCCAAATGTATGATCAGTAATTCTTTCAGCCCTTCATCCAGTGAGGTCATAAAAGAAAGAATGGCAGCAGTTCCAGAACTCCCTCATACTGCCCCTGAATGTCTGCTCGTCTGCCATTCATTCTGCAACCCGTCCTTTTCAAGCCAACAGGCATTAATTCCTTGTGAAACCTGCCAATTTAAATTCTCATTTTTAAGCTTATTTTTGAAAAAATATTTCTCAGCATATTTGTCACCACAGCGATTTCAAAAGTTGTATTCAAAACATGAGGGACTCATGCCTCTCCTAGAGAGGCAAAGCTTCTGTCTACATTGTTTTAAGAAAAAAACACTCAGCTGCTTCATCTGTCAGTCATTCTCTTCCAGGAGAAGAAAATACAGGCACTAACAAAAAAATGAGATTGCTTTCTGAAAGCAAAAAGTAAGAACTTTAAGCTTTTTTGTCTCTTCCTATGATCTTCCATGATGTCTCTTGCTGTCAGTAAGGATATAGTTCTAAAAGCAGGGAATTGGATGAGCTTGATTTTTTGTGCTAAACTTCCACTGCTGAGGGCAGGAGGCATAAAAACTAAAAACAGAAAAAAAAAGAAAATAGAAGAAACGAAGTTCATATATGCCTATATTTCCTAACTGAGAACAGGGCTCAAAATACCATTTTGGTAGCAACACCACTGAATATTGCTCCCCAACCAGCTCAGTTTCTAAGGGTACTCTAGTCCCTATGTTTAATACAACTTCTTTATTCCCAAATATAGCAATGCTGAAACAGGCTCTACATCATCTTCCTGAACTCAAATCATCATTCTAGAAATGACCATAGTAATTTATTGGTGGTGCAAATTATTTCCTTTTCAGTACTATCCATAGTAAATATATTGCCGAGTTTATCAAAGTGTAGAAGCAAATTTTCTTCCCATTTATCTGCACTGTACTGCTAATTAAAATGTCCTAATACTCCTGTGGCCTCAGGTTTCAAGTACTCCCAGATAAGATTTAGGGACAGAGATAATGAACACCCGATAAGGAAAGAAGGCCCAGATCTTGAATCATGAGGACGTGCCTTGCAGCTTCTCCCAAGAACCCTTCATCTTTATCATCATGACGTGAGTACACACTGTTCTGCTCTTACATTGCTCCCAATTGATCTCAAAGCTTTGCAAGAGGTGCCATCCATAGCTGGTACTACCCTGAAGACTGAAAAATCAATGATCAGAGAAAAAGGGCCATCAATTACCAACCCATTTAGGTCCTGGACACAACTTAGTGATGTTTTTTAGTGAAGACATCTCGAAGTCATTTTAAAATTACACCCGCTACTATCGTTCCAGATGCTAAGAAAACTAAACAGCTTTCTCTAATGACAGCTGTTCCCTGGGATAAATAACTCCAAAGGCCAGACTAAAATAAGTAAAGCACTCCTTTATTTCAGTCCAACTGTGCCTAGCAAACTAACATTATGTAAATACTGCTTACTGACAGAACAAAGCAGCTGCCTTTGGGAACAGATTTCAGTCTCAAGCTAAATAATACAAGGCTTCATTTTCTGAAGGGTATTTACATTTCCATGAGTAACACTGGAAGTTTAGTCCTTATAATTGCTTATTTTTCCATATAATTTGCCATAATGATTGTGATGATAAAGGGTTCTTCAAAAATTCTGAAGAGAACTCAGTGCTGTTTTTCTCCTTTGAAGGCAGAAGTCTTTTAAGCAGCTTAACATATAGAATGCAAAATACTAAGAAAAAGATCTGCCCAAATATATATTGGTCTTTTACTGGAGGCCCTTCAAATATCAGAGCCAGACAATTACAGAGTGCCTACATGTTTGCAGTGAAAACCAACTGGTCATATTTTAAGAAAATAGTTTTCCTTTTAAAAAGCTTCTATCATTTACAAATGCAATCAATTTTTGAGATAACCAAGATGGCCCAAGGTGATATGTGGAAGAACAAAAGTTCCAGAAGTTTTTTCCAAACCCTATCTTCAAATTTCATCTTTACCTTTGTTTTAAGTTTGAGATAGAATAATTTTTAACCAGGCCCTAGAAGTCATCTCTTTTGGGTATCCTCATCAATTACAGATTCTTTTTGTGTCTTTTTTCATCCTTTGCATGGATGTCTTTCATGAATAGCATGTGAAAAAATATAATCTTGCTTTATTGGATATCTGATTGGTAGGTAATATGTTTTATAAATCAAGGGGAAAAGTCAACTCATGACAATTAATTTCTCCAAAATAGAAGTACAAATATTTATTTCTGTCTTTGGCTTGAAAAACTGGACTGCAAAAACTGGACTGCCTCAGTCTCAAGATAGTTCCCTTCTTTCTGTTTTTATGTTAAGGACACTTTTTAGCTCCCTTCCAGATGCATGGTTCCATATTGTGGGCTCTTTCTTTCTCATAAAATATCTGTGATTCATAGCAAAGTAATAGTCAGACTCTCCCCAGTGCTAAGGATGTTTACAGAGAGTGTTCATCAACTACTTGTGCATATGGAGCTAATGCAGTTAAGTCTGTTCAATTACTTATTCAAAGCCATAGATTTCTGGGCAACACTACAATCCTTGAACTTCAGTTTTGTTACAAACAGCTGAATCAGATGAGAAACTGAAGCAAATTATCACTGGAGTTCAAATGGACTACAAATAGCAATTGCATACCTTCCAGAGGAGAGATTTCCAGTCCATCTGGACGGTCATCTGTAACCTTAAGATAAATCTGTCAGAGACAGATTTCAGACTGTTTCAGACTGTTACACCACATGTCAGCTTGCACTCATGCAGTGCCTGAAGCCAAACCTCACCCTTCCTCCTCTGCAGAGCTGGCAGAGGTTGGTATATCAAGCTGTGGAATGTCAAACAGCTATATATGTCTCCAATCTCGGCTTAAACTGACAATGTTAGTAAGGATGCATCTTTCTCACAAAACCTCTGCTGCTGGCTTACATAACAGGCTGCCCACTGGGACCATTGGATGATCCTTGCTACATGATCCCTGCTACATGAACCCAGCTGGAGACAATACATGAACACAGAAGGCAAGGAATTCAGTGGAAGATATTCCCTCTTCTTTTAAAGATTTCCATAGTCCAGATGTTCCCAGAAAATACATCACCAAGTCATTGTATGCACAAGTATGAAAGAGCCAATTAGGGTTTTTTTTTTTTCAAAGCAATGTCTGGCAACTATTTGTATTTTGTTTTCCTTTCAGGAAACAATATCTCATCAGTTTATGTTCTCTTTCATGATTTGTCCTTGCATCAATGTCTCAACGGTGAGTAAGTCCAGGTAAAGACCTATCAAAAATACCTCGAGTGTTTTGTTTTGTTTCATTTCGCTTTGTTTTGTTTCTGTAGAAAGACTCTGATCTCAGAACACTTGAAAATACAAGGAATAAGGTATTATGCATGAATTTCCTCTGATCCCCTACCAGAGTATAAGAAAAAGGAGAAGGAAGGAATTTGACTGTGTTTATCCTAATAGTTTCTAAGTATCTGGGACAGTTGTACCTGATGGATTTCTTGCAATTCATCCCAGCCTCTATTAAAAAAAAGAGAGGAATATTTTCTATGTTGCTTGAGATGAAATAGGCATAACCCTCAGCCTTCATTGACTGAGAAAGCCTAGTCAGTGAAATGTTAATCAGGCCATGGCACTGACAACTTAATCAGGAATTAGCTGTCAGAAGAAACAGTCACAAGGTGTAAAAGAGAGGCTTTTACCTTTCTCTTTATGACTGGATTCTTTCTTAATGCTCTAACAGTAAATTTTCTGGAGATGTGTATGTATTTGAGTTATGACACTTGCTGGAAAACCCATGCTTCCTGACTCCAGCTTATTTTTACTGTCTTTTTTCCCTAATTACTAGTATTCCTCTTTGAGATGCAGAATACCCAAGATACATTTACTTTTATCACTAAAGGATATGATTGCTTCTAGGAAATACTAACCTTAGAGAAATAGGTTTCAGGATTACATCACTATGTGAACTTATATCACCATATGCAAAGGGATCTGCATGTATGTGGAAGTATTACAGTCTGAGGAATAATAAAAAAGTATAGGTAATGGAAGTTACATGAGACTGGGAGCAGAAAAGCTGGATTTCATGGCAGAGATAATAAGTAAGATACAGAGAGATGATGCAAAACCTGAACCTGCAATACATGCCCACTAGATCCAGGCTACTGCAGTTCCTCCAAAAGAAAGCTTAAGGAGAGTATGGACAACTGGGAGCACTGAGATTAAAAAACCTGTGCAAATAGAAATAGTCTTCTATTCAGTAGCACAGGCTTCTTTAATCACTTCTTGTATGAGACACATCACACTCACAGGTGTGCTGGAATGAATGTTGTGGAAGCAGATTTAGGCTCTTAAGTTTTGGAAACAGGAATGAAACAACAAATGAGTTAAAATATTAATAAATTCAAGGATTAAGGTAATATGTAACATCTGATACAAGGCAGATAAGCTGAATTGCCCAGAAGATCTGAGTGACTGGAAACTTAATTGGTAACTTATGTACTATCTCTGTTTAATATCGGAAGATGGTCTTTTGAGGAAACAGAGAGAAACACACTGCACTAAAAAGGCCTTCGCTTTTATTTGCAAATTGATGGTATAAAACCTACTCAGGATATGCAGTCCAGGAAACATCTGGTTCTGTCCTTCTGACACATTTTGTGAAGTCTGCCAACATCATTTATACATAATTATACTAGTTTTAGCAGGACTACTGCCTCTGCAACTCTGATGAGAACAAATATATTGCAATGTTGGCAGACGTTTGTGCTTTTCTAAACTTTCTGAACTACAATGCTTGTGCAAGATCCTAACTTACGATCATTCAGTTTCTGTGTGATACATTACAAGTAATAATTTTCTTATCATTACTGTTCTTAGGACACCCAAGCCCAGATCAGACACTCACTACATAACAGAGCATATTGTCTATACAAAATAAAGGGTTAAAAACTGAAGACAAGCCAGTGTTGCATGAGATTAGGGGACAATGTCAATTAAATGTGCTTGTCCTCGACACAATGACAGATTAATAATTATCAGTTGTTTTTTTTGGGAGGATTATTAGGCAGTACAGCAAAGATGTGTGTACGAAGGGACCAGGGAAGTTAATAGCCTTAAATTCTGCATGTTTATGGGGAGCTCCATATAGTCTTTTTGAACAAATAAGCAGATGGGGCAGTAGGTAAGCTAATTAAATCTTGAACCTCATTCCTGGATAATAAATGAAAAATTATTCATAGAATGGGAATAGCTGTCAATGTTTTTAAAAATGACTTTTTTGTTTATTATGATGGTTACTGTTGACCTTGCAAAGAGCTGCATGAGCAAATCAAACTGGTGGCTGTTGAAGACAGTCTTGGCAGCAGTGTATAAATAGATGCGCCCAGGACAAAAATGCCTTTTCTAGGGCCAAGGTGTTATAGCTGTAAAAGAACTATGACCTTAATGAGAACTTTAGCAGCATGAGTGGATGAAAAAGGCCAAGTTTTAGAGATGGTTCTGCAGGCATAGCGGAGTCTAAATTAAACCTGGCATCCAAGTTATGGGTGTTTGAAACTAGCAGGAGAGGAACAGTCCTTTCAGAATCTGAAGAAGAGGCAGGGAAGAGATGGCTTGAAGAAGAGAGAGAGAGAGAGAGAGAGAGAGAGAGAGCACTCTGTTTTAGCTACGCTGAGCTTGAGGTGACAGCCAGGGCATACCAGCAAGGTATGCCTTGATCATACTCTATGAGGGTAATTTTTTAGGGAAGAGACGTCTGGAATGAAGCACTATCTGAGCTCTTCAGGTAAAGATGACAATGGAGTTTGTAGGTGAGATGAAACCAGGAGGGAATGAGGAAGAGAGGGACAAGAATTATTGGAAGTGTAGAAAATATGACCTATGAGGAAATGATGAAGGAATAAGAATATTTTTCACTTAAAAAGAAAAAAGAAAGTTTTGTTACTGTCTACGTAAGCATTAAGGGTAACTGGAAAATGGAGAAAATAAACTGCTCCCCATATCACAATTGGGAAAAGAACATATAAGTTTAAGGTAAAGGAGCACAAAAAACTTTGCAATAATATGGGTCCATGAAGACTGTGATGTCTCCTCAGCTGGATTTTTTTAGAAACAGATACATATCTTCCAAGAAAAGCAGGTACCAAATCTAGCTACAGCTGAAGCTACCATGGTAAGATGGTTCTAATAGTTTCTTGCAGCCACTTCCAAGTTTGACAAAATTGGAGGTCCTTGAAAAGTCTAAAAATGGGAGACCTTTCATGTATTCTTCACCCTTTAAAGTGTTCATATGCATCCAGTATTATATGCGGGTTCCACTGATATTTAGGATGTTTTCACATCTAATATGATTTGAAAGGCTAGGCGCTACTTATGAACTTCTGTAGTCATTAACCTACTTAATTCTGTAGTCCAGTAAATATGATTTTTGCCATCAATACTAGAAGGTCACAGTGTTGGTGGGCACATGGCAATGTGGGGGCTTGGGACATGTCTGGCTGTGCCTTGGCGGGAGCTGATTTTAGCTGTGGTAGAAATTGCCTGGTGGACATGTGCCTCAAGCTTGCCTATATTGGCTTCACTTTGGGATGCCTGGGCTGGGGGTGTAATCACTTAGATTTTTCTGTATATTTTCTGAGTGTTGTTATTATTATTTTTATCATCATCATCATTACTACTATAAATGTTACTAATATTTTTACTAGATGATTTAGATTCCAGTTGGGCTCCTCCTAAAAGGCTAGTTGCATGTATGCGGTATATTGCTTCTTGCCTGTAAGCATAATCTTTTCATATAAGAATCTGATGCCTTTCTCTGATTCAGAACTGCTCAATTTATTCAATGCATTATTGTTTTAATTTTGATAGGAGACTCGATGGATAAGATAGACAGTTTTAGTGCCATATTTCAAAGATGGGATATAAAAATTCTTTGAACATTGAAGAATTGGGACCTGAATATGTGTTACTATTTTCTGTGGCACTCCTATTTATTCATAAAAAAATTTATAGCCTAAAATATTGGCTTTATAAGCCTTTTACCTTATGACTGATATTTAAATTGTTGGAGCCTTTACCGTATGAAGAGCCACAACTCTTCCACATAGGGCACAATGAATTAAACTGATAAAAGGAAACAGCTTCTCTTAGAAGCCTGTTCTTGTCCTCTGGCTGCTTGTTAAACACAGTATTTGACTCCCAAGTAACTACCTGTACAGACTTTTTCTTAAATCTCTGAATCATGGGGAAGGAAGTGCAGATAGCTGTGAACCCACAGTGTCTACTGGAAATAATGACTCAGTCACACTTTCATACTCATTAATTGAGTCCCTGAAAATAGGAATTATCAGAAGATAATCCATTGCCTTGAAGAGATATTAATCCTATTTTTCTGTTTGTTTTCATCAATATTCTGTTTTCTTCTCATTTCTACAACTTTTTATGTTTCTCCTTTTGTTTGTAAAGATTTATGCCAAATTTTTTCAACGTGTTCAAAAGCCAGAGAGGTTTATTATGAAAAGAATTTAATTAAACTTTTCCACAAAAACAGTTATTTCTTCATCCAATATTTTTTCCATCATGATCTCTTCAATGACTTTTCCTTATTTATCTCAGATAGTACACAGGGGACTTTGGAAATCATATTTTTATATACATTTTCTTACTCAAATTATTTGCTTCATTAAAATGAGGGAAAAAATGGGGAAGTGCCAACCTATTATCTATGAGGTAAAGGTGTCTGAAATTTTAATATTTAGCAGACATTGACCAAAAACATTATATTATGTGTTTCTTACTTGTTTTAAATTGTGGCCAATTATAGCTGTAACCAGAAGCTGAAATAAGCTGCAAGCTGTGAGCTGGTCTGGCACTGTGCATTCACACTTAATTGTTTTCACTGATACAGTTCTGTCATTGTACTACTTGCAGTTGCTCAGTAACCTCAGCAGAGCTCTAGAAATTACCAGATTCACTGACTGACCGCTGCTGAAAACAGCTGAAAGCCAGTCATACTCCTGGCATTTCTTTGTCAAAGCATCAAACTCAAAAAGGTCTTGTCAGTATTCATCATCAGATCTTAATTTTATGGCTCAAAATGGTCGCTTCAAACTGAATTGGCAATAGTCTCTTACATTCTGATGCTGCTGATCAAAGAAATAATCCAAGTTGTAGAAAATTGTTTGGAAACCAAAAGTCTGTGTGTAAAGGTGGTGATCACAAGTGTTTTAGGTTTTTTCCAACTCTGCCAAAGATCAGTGGAATGTTGTTTTCATTTGAAGCATAGCATTTTGTTGCATTTTGCCCAAGCGCTTGTAATACTAATTTTAGCTTTTCTGTTTAATACAATCTGATGAGAATTCATCTGTTATTCTTCATGTACTGCAAGAGGTACTTAAGCACCGGCAGATGATATGAAGTTATTTTGGGTAGCAAAGATGAAGAACAGCTACAAATTCTGTGGAAAGACCCCAGAACGTGGAGTGAATGGATGATAAGAGAGGAGGTGAAAGTCCATTTATGCAACCATAATGGGACACACAGAGAAGCAAGCAACCCTAACTTCACAAGAGTGATGGATTTTGAACTCGCTGTTGTCACTCAGGAGCAAGATACTGGAATTGCAATAGCTACTTTTGTGAAAACATCAGCTCAGTTCTCAGTGGTGATCAAAATAAGTACTGAATTTTAGGAACTAGTAAAAAAGGTTAGAGAAGAACCAAGATAACCTCCTGTTGATTCTGTCTGAGTTTTAGTACTATACAAATCCATAGCATGCCTAAACCTAAAAGGCTGTTTGCAGTTTTGATTCCTCCTGTTTCAGGACAGACAGAAAATTGATATTCAGAGAAGTATATGTGGTCTGGAAAGGGCAAATAGCCAAGGACTGACCACTCTGCCCTATGATACAATGATGAGGGAAACTAGGTGGGAAGCTGTTAAAAAAAAAGGCAGTGCACCCTTTCAAAGCACACCTCAGTTGTGGCATTCCTCAGCCTAAGAGGCTGTAGATGCATCAGTGATGGAAGAAATTTTGGAAACATAGGTCTATGAAGGGCTGTACAAATGTACTGAGATTCTGCATTACTGGATGTCTGTAAGCCATGAATCACTGATGGGCAGCTGTATGTTTGCCTTGCTTAGCTTTCTTAAGAATCTCATAGGGGTGACCATCAGAGCCTGGATAGACCATTGCCCTATTCCATCTCTTACACTAAAGAATTTGAGTGCTCTGGGTGGAGGGACTATTTGAATATTTTTTGGCAAAGGGTGGGTGGATTTCAGGCATAGTACTGAGGAAACATTGTATTATTCTGTTGACACAGTGAAAGGCAACATAATTTTGCTTTTTTCTTTTTTCCTTACCTTACCCTTTTTTTCTCTGCTTTTCCTCATCTGCTTGCTTTTAATCTCTGCTTCTCTTTAAATTATTTTTCCTTTGTACCAAACAATCCTCCAGCCCTAAAGAAAAACAGGGCTAAAAAAAGTAAGCACCCACACTGGTGAATACACTCTATGAAGCATTTCCAGCTTTCTTTCTTTGTTCTTGGCTCTCTACTGTGGAGCTGAGCTCAGAGTCTGTGTTCTCCCAGCTATCAGAAAAAATCAGGAGATGCCATAGGGTGAGATTTGTAGGGAGTTATGATTCTTTTTTAATGTTATTCTCTCTTATTACTACCTACAGACAAACTTGCAGTTTGTTCTACGCTTGTTCATCAGTTGTTTAGCGATCAGGTGAAAAAGTTGTTCCAGAGAAACAGCACTGTCTGAGCTCCTGGTCCAGCATTGGTGGGATGCTGGTGGAGTCAGCCTTGTTTGTGCTGGATCTGTTGTGCTTTCACTGTGTTTTCAGTGTTAAGATAGCAATAACAAACATTTGGAGGGATAAAAGCTTTTCTGTTTTGATCCAGACAGTGGTGTAAGGCTCCTGTTTCTTTCCAAGATCTTTTCTAATCAGGTCACCTTAAATTGAACTAACATAAACAAGTGGGGCATTGACAAATTTTTGAAAGTGCTGTACTGCTTTCTTTTAAGTGGGTGGAATTGAAGTTGTCCCATGACAAATGAAACTGAAAATCCACTATTTTTTATTATGCTCTTATTAATCTTTTTAGAAAGTACTGTAAGTGATATATACACAGCACAACATTTCCCCCCTTCTCTGTTCTAAAATAATCAAAAGAACTTTGGTAAAAGACAAGGAATGTGTTTGAAATGAGACATGAGATGTTAATTTGGCCTCTACTCCTCTGCCTTGGCATTGGAATAGCAATTCATTGGCAAGTTAAAACATTCCCTTTTAGCTCCTGATGACCCAAACTAGTTTGAGCCCCCAAGCCATCAGTCTTTCTTCATCTCCCCTTCCTTCCTTGAGGCCATTGCTACTGGTTTCATGACAAGCAGAGTCTGGTATCACCAAACCCAGCTGTACACATGCTGAGTGATTGCTGTGACATAACAAATTACATTTTCCACAGGATTTAGAAAAATGTATTTTCATTAATAATGTTACCAGAAAAAAACCCTCAGAACAATCACCAAGACTTGTTCTTCAGCACTTCCAGTTACAAGGAAGGGCGTTATAAGGAAAAGAAGAATATAAATACCAAGAAAATATGTATGTTTGTTAGGTAATTCATTTCTGAGAAACCAGAAATACCCTTAAGGATATTTTAATCAGATATAGACACTCCATTCCTAGGTCTTGGCAGTGTAAAGGGATTCTCAGATCTCCATATCTGATTATAATAGCTGAACATCTTTAGCTTTTTTTCCCCTATCAGATTTGTAGAGTGTATCTATAGCAGCCTCCACAGAAAATCACAGTGTGTAACTTGCTATCAAACAGAAGGACTGTCATTAATTGTTTTTTTTTTTAATATAACATTAATGCTGTTGGTAGATCCAAATGAAACCGGAGTCCTGTTGTGCTAACCACTGAGTAAATACACAGTTATAAACTTGCCTATGGTTTCCTCAGGTATGGTATTTGTAGATGAAAACACATTATCAGCAGTAACTGGTATTGTTGTGCTCTTAAAAAGATAAAACCCTCAGTACACTTGATGCTGAATAGTTAGGCAACATAGGATATATGTTAGCTATTTGTATTTTTGGATGAGTGATCTGAATTTGATAACTGAAAGGAAAGCTATCATTTAAAATTAAAAGACTCAATTTTGGTTTTCTTTTGTGGTCTCAGCTAACAAATCCAAACAGTATTTTGCCACAGTCTAAATTCTTTTCTGCTGATTTTTCAGTTGTATTTGCTATACAGAATATGCATTTGAATTTTGTTTTGTCCATTTCTTCATACGGAGTTCCGAGCAGAATGTAAATGATTCAGGTTTAAAGGATACTTTTCATGTGTACTGCAAGATGCCACTAAATACAGCAGGACCTTTGAGCTTTATTTATTTATACTATGTATTAGTTTTCCTGTAATTGCAAATCTCACTGGTGTGCAAGAAAATTGTAGGCACTTCATTTCCTTAAAAGGCTCTTGGTTGCATTAGCCCAGAAATGCTATAACCCATTTTTGCTCCCGCTCAAGTCAGAAAAAAAAATCTTTGCCAAGGAATTGCTGTTGACCAAATCTTCAAAATGCGTACAGGTGTTCTTACTGCATCTAGGTGAAGAAGAACAATCCTGTTTAATCAGCCAAGTGGGAGACTTTGCCTGACAACCTGCTGTAAAAAATATCTAGGGCATTCCTGATGGCAGCTCCGTGTCTTCTGACCCTGGGAACATCGAGCATTAAATGTTGAGTGGAAGTGTTTGGAAATTAATTTCCTCATAAATAATATAATAAAATTATAAAACATCAGTATTCTGTTCATTCACATTGCTTTTGATCAAAGCAGCAGAATGAAAACATCCATGACCATAGAGAGTTTTCCCAGTTCATACAATTTTTCCCTCAAATAATAGAACATCTCTCCAGTTCCCTCTCTAAAACAAAAGAAGTAACAACGTGAATAGTTTAGAAAACTTTAGACAAAACCTGAGTTTGTTTACTGAACAACCTGAAGAAGTAAAAAGGCAGTAAAATCGATTATCCCATATGTCTAGGGGAGCTGGTCTGTGGTTATTTTCTCCAAAGAGGCCAGAGGACATGGTGGAAGCAGCAAGATGATGAGGGATGGAGGATCATAATTCATACCTCTTCCAGAGTATGGAAAGCAGGAGGATGTGAAGGTGTCACCATGCAGACATAGGTGACAACCTAGGGAAAACAGTCTTCACTTATCTTTTCACAGAACTTCTTTCTTCTGCATGCAGCTGCTGTGACATTGTATTTGCTTTTTTCTCATGGACAAATTAATGCAAAACTCTCCCAGAACCTAATGCTAATGAATATGTGTCAGATTTTTTTTTTTTGCTACATGATTTATCATGCTATAACCAGAAACTGCCAATTGTCAACCATGTTGAGTGACTGCTTCCTATTTTTCCCTGCATACACACCTTGGAATGAACCTCTCTTCCTTTGTGCTAGTCATCCACTTTTACTCAGAATGAACAGCTTTGGAGAGACTTTCTCAGAAAAATGCTTAACTTTTGAATTAGTTTCTATCTTCTGGTCCAATTTACTGTGTCTTTGGGACATAATATGTAGCCTATTTTTGTGAAAAGTCAAGGATGTTGGCAGGCATGGAGGCTTTGGGTTGCAGTTGGATGAATGTTAATTTTTTCTCCTTTTTTTTTCTTGGGATAATTCAAGTACTTTTTTCCATTTTTCAACTGAGTCCTATTATCAATGCCTTCGTTTTGATAGTACAAGGAAGTGATTATTACAATCTATAAGATGGCATTACCCATGTAGCTCCTGTGTATTCCTTTACTCACTCTTGTCTTTTTAATTAAAATCTCTATCCCCTGCTGACAAACTCAATTGAAATCTGACATTTTAATGCAAATTATTTCATTAACAGTTTTGTGGTGCTACAGCTATTTTTAAAATTTCAGCCTTTAAATTCTTTGTAAGTATATGGCTGATGGAAGAAAAAAGAATGAACGGCCTTATTTTGTTTATGTAGCAGCATCACTGCAAACAGCAACCCCCCTCCAAGCCCTCTGCTTCTGCTCCTGATTGAGAAAGTCCACTAGAGACAAGAGGCACGTCAAGATGTGCAGACATTAGAGCCTTGGTCTCCTTTTGGTATCTTCTGGTAATATTTAAAGCACAACTGTGGACTTACAAGGCTAACATGGGTTTCAGTCTCCTTCCTCTCAACTTGTGTCTTTAATGAACCCCCAAGGCTGAGTAAGCAGTAAAACCCCATAGTAATCAAATTGGAGCTTCACCTAACTCCAAAAAAGAAGTGGCTTTTTCTCTTCAATAGCATGTCCGCACATCCCTCCTCCTGCTTGAATGTTCTCCAATGAGGCTTGTTTATGAAACTTCAGGTTTCAAAAATCAAATTCTGGCTTCCTAGAGCTGACTCAGGCTAGATGTTCCCCCTCTAAAGCAAAATCTCTTACCAGCTTTCAGTGTGTCCAACCAAATAATTATTATGCAACATTTTTAATAAAGCAGTTTTTATTATGCAAAATATAAAGAAAAAATATTTTCAATATAACACTTCTGATTTAAATAATTTCAAAAAGTACAATGTTTTCAGGCTATGGAAAGGAATAGGAGGGCTGCAAATTTAATAACTGAACTTATACTATACAGAATACTAATTATTGCTGAGGGCAATAAGTCAAGTACCCAAATGTTAGGTAGTAATAATGGGTGATTTGACCCTAGTTAGACACTGGGTACCCACCAAAACCATTCTGTCACTCCCCTCCTCAGGTGGGCAAGGGAGAAAAATTATAGTGAAGGGATCATGGGTTGAGATAAGGACAGGGAGAGATCACTCAGTTGTTGCTGTCACAGGCAAAACACAGGTGACATAACTTCGAGAAATTAACTGAACATAGTATTTATTACTTATTATTTATTTTTGCCAAGCAAAATAAGAGTAGGGTAACAAGAAGTAAAATAAACCACCCACCACTCCCTTCTTCCTGGGCTTAACTGTATTCCCAATTTCATACCTCAGCCCCAGCGGTGCAGGAAGATGGGGAAAGGGGTGACAGTTCATGACATGTTGTTTATCCCACCACTTGCTCCTCAGGGGGAGGAGTTCTTCCCCTGCTCCAGCGTGGGGAGACATTCCTCCATGGACTTGTCACAAGTCCTTCCCACAAGCTGCAGTTCTTCACAAACTGCTCCAGTGTGAGTCCCTTCCATGCGATGCAGCCCTGCAGGAACAGGCTGCTCCAGTGTGGCCCTGGAGCACTCTCTTCTGCCTTTGCCTACTACCACTTCTATAGCCACTTTCAAGTTCCAAAGAATTTTGCTTTGTAACAATTCCAGATTACAAAGACTGGCTCTAAACAACTCCATCTAGTTCTTTCCCAACAGGCAACTGAATACAGTGAAGGAGCAACTGACGAAAATATCACTTGAACTGGACTTGTAACTTTTATTGCTGCTATGAAATGATCTGATAGGAAGTGTATGGCTGGAAGAATGGAAAAATGCTTACAACATGTCAGGTGTCTTGTTAAGATGCTGACTCCCTTCCTACAAAACCCCTCTTGACAAATACATCTACCTTATTGTGTTCACTGTCAGAGAGTGAAAAAGCAGAGAACAAGTGAGATCTTGGTCACATAAATTTGCTGTCTGTGCCTAACTAAAGGGGTAAATGAACTCTCATTAAAGACAGTCAAACTCTTTATAGGAAAACCCATGACTGATTAATCTTTTTTTTTTTGGTTAATGTCTATTTAATTTATGTGCATTTTTTAGTGGATTTATGATATGCTCAAAGCAAAACAAGAAGGTTCATACAGGGATTTGCACTAATTTAGATCGATTACTTTTTAAATGTGACTTAGATGTTAGCCTACTTCGAGAATTTACTATTAAATGAAATTAAATAGCATGGACAATTCCACCACCACTTGGTAAGCTTGTTTTAGGGCTCCTACTGCTAGATCAGTGCCACAGAAATGTTGTCCAAGTTATGGGGACTTGACAGCTGGTTAAAATTCCTTTTAGAAATTGTGATGGTCTAATTTTATTAAAGCAGGAGTTATGCCAAGTATCCTCTCTACCCACTCATCCCCAAAAAGACCAGCACAAAACTGAAGTCTAGATGAACACTATATCCTCTGGTTTAGGCTTCTTGGCACTGATAAAGTCATATATATATGTACGTCTGTGTCTGTGTGTGTGTGCTCTCTATCCAAATTCCACTTGTACTGCTGGGTGATGTAGTAACACAGGAATTCAATATTAATGACTGGAGACAAGCAGATAGAGAGGAGCAACTAATAGATTGCTAATACATACCCTGGCTCAGTTTGAAGAGGTGTCTTGGGGCTAATACCCCCAAAAAATGAAAAGTGAAATTATAAGAGAGTTATGTAAGGCAGCAGAATGTATTACCATCCAAACTAGAGGGAAAAAAGCAAATAATTGTATTATGCATTAATTTAAAAACCTGTGAATCTTGATTCAAATTTAATAGTCCTTATGTCTCAGGTTTGTAACTTTACATCATTTCAGTTTAAATTCTGACCTATGTAAGAGACCAGAGTTATTAATATTTCCTATTATTTCTACTCCTCAAACTTTATGACTGGATTTCTCCAAGGCATTCTTCATTCTCACTCCTATCTTCCTCTTCATTTTGAAAGTATCAGTTCAGGGAATTGGCTGAAAGATAGAAAAACAGACACATAAAAATTGTTTGACTGACGGTATTCATTGTAAAATATTCTTTTCTTTCCTGGAGGAGATATGAAGGTGAATCAGGAAATGGATGGCATTTTCAGATCACATGAATCAGTACCCAAAAATTCATCATTTTCACCAAATATCTAACTACTTTTAGGGACTTGTAGTTAGATGGCCCTTATAGAACTGATATAATAACTTCTTTAACTACCTCATCTGTCAGAGACTTTAATGGAAAGAAAGTAGCAATTACTAAAAATCAGGTCACAAATTTATAAATGTAAGTGCACATCTATTTATACTATATAGCTGTGTTGAAAATACCTTACGCATTCATAAAAAGAAACCATTTTGTTTATAAAGGGCCTTAATAATAGAAATGCTGTGAGAAATATTATTTAATTATCTTTTGATCACAAATGCTAAACATAAACGCATCAGAAGAAGGTATAGTTCTCAAAAGCCATGTTTTAGATTCTCACCTAGCTTTTCCTAATTCACAGATATTATGGACACCAGTCAGTTTAACCTTTAAATACAGCATATAACATGAGACAGTAACTTAATGGAAAACAGCACAATTTGTAACTATTGACATTTACTTCCCTATTATTTAAATCAAGCATTGCAATGGTGTCTTTTGCTAAGACAATTAAAATCATGCTCAGTCTGACCTTGTCCTGTGTCCACTACTGGGCATACAGAGGTACAGCCTTTCCTGGCCTGCTTTTTGACAGTGTACTTCCCTATCAGACCCATCTGAGGATGAGGATGGCAAAAATCCTCTGGGTCACCTGTTTTCCTGGGATGAAGATGTCATTCCTATGTTTATGTATAACAATATCACAAGTCCCGGGTATTTAAATATGGCAGAGTGGTGATGATCCAGCCTTGGAAGATGATGTTGGTCAGTGCAGGTGGGAAAGCTAAGGGCTCGCTCAACTCAAATGCAGCAGGGTAGATACTTTCCTGAATCTCAGTGGAAATGAAGAAAGAAACAGTAATGTAGATCTGATGATTAGATATTTCAGTAATGTCATGTAAGTCAGGTAAATTCAAGACACCAGACTGCACAAATTCTCTGTTCTTTAGCACTGGTTCAGGAAAGGGCCCTTGTTTGTATGCACCATTCTCCTGCCTGGTGTGCTCTGGAAAAGTTCTGGTCTCCACTATGGTTTCTCCTAAGCAATAAATGATGTGGTTGAAAAACACAAAAGTAGGCAATTAACTGTGAGACTTCAAAGTTTTCCTCTGCCTGTTTCTCATGAATTAAACAAAAATGACTAATGTTTTCAATGGTCTGGAAAAAGCAACATGCAGTGGTAATTAAGACTTTGAACTCTGTGACTGTGAAGGAAGCAATGTCCTTTCCCTATGATGGAAGCATAACTCAAGGTTATTTTACTGAAGCTAACACCATTTTCCTTTTCTATTTTTTTTTGTTTTGACCCAACTTAAACTTTCAATTTACTATATCTTTGTTTTTCTAAATGGTGAAAGAGATGCTTGCTATCCAAGGTGCTTTTGATGGGTACTGTGAAGACAGGCCTTCCCTTACACTGCGACTTTCCCACCTAAACAGATGGAAATCCACCCCCTTCCCTGCTTTCTAACACTCCTTATATCCTGCCACCACAGGAACGAGCTGAAATCTGGCTTCCCACCAAACTGGCCAAAAGCCTGAAGGTGCTGGGCAGCCTTTCCTCTTCCAACTGCAGGACCTTTACTGCTTCCACATGCTGCTATCCCTTAAAATGCTGGGCTCTATTTTGTTGGAAGGAGAGGTCAAAAATTATTAACAGCAAGAAATATGTCAGGAAAATACAAGGCAGAGGAGGAGGATGAGCTCCATACTGAAAGAAAAGCTGGATGGGATGGACTTCTGAGAGGTTTCTTCTTCTTCTTTTCCTTAAATCAGATAGCAGAGCTTCTCCTGCTGCTTTCTCCCTTGCCCTTAGCATAATAGTCCTAGTTTATATTAGAATATCCTTATTTATTTTGGATATAGTAACACACTGAGGCTTAGCCTAGGATTGAGACACCACTGTGCAACTTGTGAAGAAACAAAAAACCCTCAGTGCCTACTTGCAAGGGTACATCTGGGGATTGCGTCACCTAAAATTGCTGGGCTCACTCACACAACTCATCTGGTTTAACTCTGTAACTTAGACATAGCACAGAGTTATAAGTACATTAAAAATGTTACATTTTGTACCTTTATTTCAAACATGGTTAATCTCACAGGTAGTTTCAGACATCTTTGCCCTTGAGCTTTTAAAATAAAATTAAATAAAAATAAGCATTGATATCACGACTGTTCTTCCATGAAACTGGCACTGAGCTATAAAGTGCATGATTTAAACGCTCTGTGGGTGATATAGAGTCAACATGATTCCAGTGGAATTTTTCTTAGAATGTACTGAACATCATTAACACAGTACGATATAAAGATATAAATGTGGAGAGTTTTGGGGTTTTGTTTATTTTTTTACTTATATGCCTATTGTTTCATAGCCAAACTGCAGAGGAGTTGTTAGAGGCTAAAATGTGCATCACTCAAGGGGCTAGATTTTTGATAGGTTTTTTTGCTGGCAGTTGGTTTTGGATACATGGCGCTTACTCTTCACAGATAAAGTAGGGATGTTTTATTTTTTTTACACAGCAGTTGGAGAAACAAATATATCTCCTCTTTAAAAAGAAAGTCTAAATGTATTGTAATAGATGGAGATACATAAAAAGTGTAGGACTTGTTGATGTGAAGAGATACGTCTTAATAACACTCCAGAGATGTTAACAGGGTGAATGTGAATCATCTTGTATCTGCACTTACTTTGATGGCAACTTTTAGATGTAAAATGAATTCTTATATTTTCTGTACAAGTATTTTCTGGATCAGGAGGAAATCACATGAGAAAGTGACCCCAGCCATAACAGTAATTACAGCAGTGGCTTATCAAACTCGATTGTTACAAATAAGGAAACATCCTGGACTGCCAGGGTTACATGACTTTATGAAAAAAAAAAGTTTGGCCTTTAGTATTTGGCTTGGATTTTTTCAAATACCATCAAGTAATCAGAAAGAATGTTCCAAATTCCAGGACTTCATTTTAATGATAATTTCAAACTTTTGTTAATGTTTCTTCTTGAAAAAGTTTCTTTTATAGACTAGCCAAAGTAAAATTCGCCCTTGAGCTGGAAGTTTAAGACAATTTGGATTTGCAACATTTGGCTTGCTGATAAGTTTTGATGCTAGTTGTTTTAATTAGCTAATTTTTATAGGATTGCTCTAGCATGGATCAGTTTCATGGTTTTGTTTGTTTTAATAAACTCTTACTGCTTTTTGTCTTCTAAATGGAGGTCTTGCTACGAACAAGTCAGTTTCTGCTGCAGTTTGTAGTAGAAATGCGCAAGTGCTGTCATAAAAGGGAAAAAACCAACTCTGATGGAATTAATTACGATGCACACATGAACAAAAACAACCTCCTGGTTTAATACAGGTGAGCTGACAAAACACAAAGGCATGCGCCAAGAACCCGTTGAGCGCGAAAATGCGAACGCACGTACCTTGGGGAGATGCCTGCGCGCCCCGGCTGCAGCCCCGCAGTGCCACGTCTCACTGTCCCACGCACGCCCCGGGACCTTTATAGGGGACTCTTCCAAGGCCTGGAAACGAACTTTTGGGACTGACACGTCGATCGTGCCATGGGGGGAGGGACTGGAGGGGGTGGAGAAGGACTCGCCGGAGGCTGTTACGTGGCGGCAGTAATGTCAGCGCCGCGCTCCCCCGTGGAGCGGGGCCGGGGTCGCTGGTGCGGGGCTTCTGTTGCCTACGCGGTTCCTCGCCGGAGCCCGGAGGGCCGGGGCCGGGACACTGGGGCTGACTGGCCGGCTGCGGCGTGGCGTGAGAGGGGTGCGGAGAGTCGGCGGGCGCGTGGCTTGGGAGCGCCCGGGGCGCTCCCGTGCCCCTCCGTCCCGGGGCAGTCGCCGGCGCCCAGCTCTCCTTCGGCTCCTCTATCGGCTCCCCGGTTTTGGTACATTCCCCAGGCCCCGGAGTCCCGGGCAGCGGCCGGGAGCCCCTGAGGACCCGGCACCGGCGGCGCTGCCCGTGTGCCACTGCCCCCTTTCCCTCCCGCTGGCGCTTGCTGCAGCTCGCCAGGATCTGTTGTGCTTAGTTGTACTGGAGCTGAGGCGCCCCTGCTCAGATCTGACGGTAAAGGAGCAGCCTCAGGTCATGTTTTTGTGAGCTGCGGTGATTAAGAAATAAAAG